>JAVTVJ010000056.1:4265000-4740000 GCA_034509425.1 Eopsaltria australis
CAAACCCTTGGGCATGTCCTTTTTCCAGGTGAGAACATACCATAAGAGGAATTTATGTAGTCTTGTGTAGTTTGACTGGCTTCATGAAAGTCTTCTATGTGGTAATTGTTACAAATACATGAATAATTTTTTTAATTACATTTTGAATAGATTGGGAAAGAAAACAAGAATGTGTGCCTTGGATTAGAAGTTCTATGAAAAGTCATTTTCTTCATTTTATCTCTCCCAAGAATGTGTTATATCTTTATCAGTTACCTTTGTTCAAATAAATAGCTTGCCCTATTGAAATGCTGTTTAAGATGAGTCATTTTGGGGTTTGGGGTAACTGCTTTATATACAGTAGTTTATTATTCATGTGAGTGACTTGTGTGACAAGCTGCTCAAAGGAATAATTAACTAAACTAGCTAAAAATCAAACAATAAATAATTGGGGTTTTTTTTTTAATTCCAGTCATTCACTAAAGTGTCATTTGGGAATTAGGAGCTTTTAAATTCTGTCTTCTTAAGTCACAATATTCAAAGGGGGTCATGATGAGCTTTGTTCCTGTTAAAGTCCCAGATTAGGGACTTCTAGAAATTGGAATATTATCTTAATTTTAAAAAACAAAACAGTTATTTTGTCTATGATTTAATTTTGTAAAACCAGAAAAAAAGACTCTCTGCAGTAAATCCACAAAAGAGAGCAGGATTTTTTCCTGTCTGTGAGATATGGTGAGAATTGCCTACCAAGCATATATTTCAGAAGACAGCATTGTTTGTGGGATGAAATAATTTGGAATCAACTATCAAGTTTACCTTGAATTTCCTGTTCATTCAGTCATTCAAAACTCTGAATTATAAAATCATTATATTATTTAGGTTGGAAGGGGCCTCTGCAAGTCCTTAATCCAGCCCCCAAATAAGGTTAACTTCAGCTAAAGGAGGTTGCTCAGAGCCATGTCCAGCTGAGGTCTGAAAATCTCTAGGATGAAAATTTCACCACCTTATGCTCTCTATCTAGGGGGTTTTTTTAACGAGCATCTTAAAGGATTTTCACTTGTGGCAGCCTCATCTGCCTCTGGAGGTTTCATTGTGCACCTCAGAGAGGCCGCTGGGTGCATCTTCCCTAGAACTTCTCTAAGGAGTGGTCAGTTGTGATTCAACATCCTCCAAGCCCTCTCTTCTCCCAGTTAGTCCACCCCAGCTGCCCCACACAACACAGGCTTAAGGCCCTTTGCCACCTAAGTGACCATCCCCTGGCCTCTCTCCAGTTTGGTGATGTCACTTTTGTTACAGATGGCGGGTGATACTGGGCACTATATCCTGGATATCCCTCACAACAGATGAGCAGAGGGATACTGCACAGTCTCCATTCTAGGAGGTCTGCAAGCCCAGATAGGGTAAAACCCTGAGCATCCTGGTCTGACCTCACATCTGACCTTCCATCCTGACTTACGCCATGTCCCTGTAAGCAGTGACCTCCCTTAAGCTGCTGACTGCACTTCTGCTGGGGCAGCCTAGCAGAAAATCAGCCTTGATCACCCTAAAGGCACATGTCTGACTCCTGCCTCTGCTGCTCTTGAAGAGCTGAGAAAACAGGAGGTAGAATATGCCCCAGTCTCATTTGGGGCACATTCATCATGTTTTAATAGTGACACACTTAAATCTATGAACAGACACAGGGTTAGCTAAGGGTTGAACATTTGAAAATTACTGGAAAGTACAGCTTAAATATGACATATGCAACAATGTGGTTATTTATTTCTCATTAAAAAACCAATTCCTATTTTATTTTTCTGTCAACATCTATTAAAGTGAAGACAGCATATGAGTGACAGTTTGTCTAAAACAACACTGTTCTCATTCCCCTTCCACATTTTTTTCCTAAATGAAAAGCGAATCAATTTTTTTGCGACTTTCTGACCTCTCTATGACCCTGTATTTACTTGCCAAACACATGTTAAGGCAGAGTGAAATTTTGATGTCTGATATAAAAATCCACACTCTATGGCCAAGTACTTCGCTAAGAAACAATACCTTGTCCAGTTTTCAGTTTTGTCAAAAGAAAAGAGAATCTGTTCATTTTACAGAAATGAAAAGTGGACCAGGCATTATTTATAACATCTGACAAAATCTGGCCAGGCGAGCACCTCTAACAGCTCTGGAGCAAGGATAGTGTTGCCTGTATTTTCTCAACTCCTCTGTGTATTTTCTAAATATGCTGTTGGCTTTTTGCGTATCCGTAATAAAGAACAAGAGAACAAAACAGCAATTGATGATGTTATGTAGGCACCCACTACTCCAAGGCCACTGAAAAATTCACTGTGTGATTAATCAGCTGAATGGTTCATTTTCCTTGGGGGTCCAACAAACAATTAACATTGATTAATGAGCCAATTTATTTCCTTTTGTAAAAATATAAATTGAAATGAGCAAAGCTGTTGTCTGTCTGTCACCAGATTGTCCCCGTGAAACTAATGAAAAATACAAGTTAAAAATGGGGGAAAAAATATATAGATCAGTGTAAGATTCAGACAGGGACATTTTAGCAGCCCCTTTGATCTAAAATCTATTACTATTTTTTTTAAAAATCTTTATATTTCAAGTTTCTAAACACAAGTCAGACATACAGTTCCTTGCTGATGGCAGTGGATCCACAATGGCCATTAAAATCATAATGCACTCCCTTGCTCTATGATCTGAAGAATTCCTACTCTTATAGCAACACCCTAGAAAACAGAGTGCAATAGCACTGCAGATTTGCCAGATTTACCTAGAAAAGTGTGAGACATCCTCAAAGCTGAAACACAGTAAAGAAACTGCTCTGAAGTCTACAGAGGAGATGGCCACTGGGATGCCTTCTATTTGATCACACCAAAATTTCCTGTAGAACCCTGGAGCAATAATATTAAACTCCAGACCGTCCTTCAACACACTTGGCATTCTCACCACTTTTTGTTTTCAGATCCATGATGCTTAAAAGGCCAAATCACTGATATTTTTTATATGAAGCAGTGGGTGGATCCTGATTTAATTAAATCCCTTTTAAATTAACTCCCTTTTCCCATAAAAAGCGACTCAATTCCAGTGGCCAGAGTGAAACAACCTGCAGCCTAGAAATTACACAAATATACCAATATAGGCAGATAACGATTGTCTGACCTCTGCACTCTAAGGCCATGAATGTTTCGTAGGGGGGTGGCAGATTTTGGGTGGAACTCTTAGCTAAAAAGCAGAGAGATCAAATAATTGTTCCACAACTCTACAAGTTGGAGCAATGCAAATAGTAAATATACTTTTTATCTGGGGCATACATTTCCTGTTAAGAGTTTGCCATGTTCCTGTGGCAGAACATTCACTTAAGTCTTACCAAATACTTAGTTTGATTGCTGCAAATATCTATCAGAACCATACAAAGATGATGATTATATTAATACTTCTTGACCTCTGGAAGAGAAAATAAGTCAAGATGCTTTATAAACACCTTATAGAATAGTAATTTCATGCTGCTACTACACATGCAAATACAGGCTTATGAGAAAAACTTGGTGACAGTATTAATTTAGGAAGAACAGCTCATTGACTGGTGAAGATTTTAATGTTCTTCAAACCAAATGTTTCTGCTTGTTACACATATGAGATTTGGTCTGCCTATCCAGAGCTCAATTCTGAACTCATTAGAGAGCTTAACAAAACCCATCTTTTGTGGTGATTGACTTTAAAGACACTTAGGCCTGACAAAGCACAACAACTGTAGTAGGTAAATAAAGAGAACTAGGAAAAGTAAATAGGAAGCAGAGATGAAAAGGTGCTTTATGCTGCTGCATGCAATTAAAGCTGAAATACAAGGGCTTCAGCAGCAGGAGCAAAGCATAACACATCAGGGTTTTCCTTTTTTCCTTTAAGTATACAGTCTAGGCCTTTGTCTTTCCCCCAGCTCCACAGCTGCCTTCATCAGAGCTCAGAAGTAGCTGTGCTTTCAGGTTTCAGTTCCTGAGAAAAGGTCAACAAGAGGCAGGAGAAAACATTAAACAACTCTTATTTAGCTTTTCTCATCAAATATAAAGCTAACAGTCTCCTGGTACCCACAAATTTCTGGAGACTGCAAATGCTGGGCAGAGGAGCAGGAGGTCTTAGAAAAAGAGGTAGTTAGAGGAGCTGATAAAGGAAAACAAATAGCTACACCAAAGAGATCTGGAGGAAGCATCAAGTGCAGTATGTTTATCATAATCTGTTTTCTAAATTCTGGTCTGGTATATTATTTTCCAATTATTTTTTTTAGCTTTCTTTCTGTTCCCTGTTCAACAAAATAGTCACAAAAACAAAGGCTGAGGCAATGAAATACAATAGAGGATTTCTGTTAAAGAAGATCAAAACTTGATTTTGCTTCTCTGCTATTAACACATTGGGTGCATTAATGTGGACAATTAGGATCTTTGTACTGGCTTCATACACAGGTTTTAAATCCCTCATCATCCTCCTGGCTACATCCACCTGGCTCAAATCTGGTACAAGCCTGCTGCCTTTTGGGGATGAGAAAGACAATGTCACGATGAAGGGGATGTGCAGAATGGCACCACCAGCTCACACCTCTGTGATCCAGGGACTTGGGCCCCATCTTCAGCAGGCCCTGCTTACCAAAAGTTGCACAGATGAAGCCCAAGAGTCTCCAGTGAAATATGACTGGAAGTAACCTTCTGACTGATAGTGTGTTCCCCTCCAGAGATTCTTCCCATTACTTCTGCCCAGCCCCTCACTGAGACCTCAGCTCCCAGGAGTGGTCTCTGTCTTGCTGCCCCCACAAAGCACAGGGAGGATGCTGCCTTCAACCTGTCACCCCAGCAGCACTGCAGGGAGGGTCCCAGTGTCACCCTAGGAAGCTGCCCCTTTGCAGCTGGAGGAGGGAGGCAGACGCAAATAACAGTGTTTCCTTCTCCTGAGGTAAAGGGACAGATGGGTTTCCCCTTCCATGCCTCTTCTCAAGGTAGGAGAACAGGGAGATATGATCAAAAATTTTTCAGAACTGTTCAGAATTGTGTTCTATTTCTTGAATATTCAGGTGGTTTTTGGGAAGAGTTTTGTTGGTTGTTGGATATTTCTGTCTCACAAGTCATGGCAAAATATTTATTTTCCTTGCAACTTCTTTATCTGGTAGTTGATAATGGTTTTTGGCATCTGTACATTTTTCCCTGTTTGGAAGTACTAAAGTAAATAATTACATAATTAATATGTTATCTTGATAAATAACTTATTTTTATCACTCTTTTAAGTCCCACAGTACTCTTCAGACTACTTTCCTCCCTTAATGTTTTTGAGTCCATTCCCATTTTTAGAGAAAGCTCAAGTACATCCTTCTTTTCATCCCTGCAGTTTGATTTCTTTTTGCTTTGTTTTACAGTCTGAAAGTTACTCTCAACTCTTTTGTTTTTCCTCCATAGCTGGATAATTTCCTGCATGAATCATATAGACCATGAGCTAGGCTGAATGCTGCAAAATGTAGGAATGCAAGATTCCTCTATAAATAAGGTCTGCTACTGGTCTGTAGTTTTCAACTAACATGCCTGAATTACAAAAATGTTGGCTAGCAAGAGCCTATATAAAAGTGATTCTACACAAAATAGCATAGGCCTCTTCAAATTTCAAGGAAAGTCCACAGTACCTGAATTATTCAGAACAAGTGAAGCTCCAGTTTTTCTGGCTCTTAAGGTCCAAGGATGCATTGTCTGTGAATTAGCTTGAAAAGAGTATATTTAAAGGAATACCAGTCTTTTGCTGACACTGCACTGCTCTTTGAGGAGATAAGTACTGAGTTTTGCTGCTGTATAAGGAAAAGTAGCCATTCTTAACCTCACAGTTATTCTTTCCATTCTCAGAATTCTCCTTTAAAATCTTCACATCCCAGCAGAAATGATGGGAAATGTATTTCATTGTACTTGAAACTGAGAGAGAATATGCATTTCTAAGCTTGCATTTTTAAGAGGTTTCAGAAATTATAAAAAAGTTTGCCGTCACAAATTTATCATCTTTTATCAAATCTAAATCAAGAATACAGGTACAAAACCACCACAAAATTAAATAAATAAGAAAAAGAAGTCAGAATATTTACAGCTACTTTCTGTCTTCTTCCCTCTTTCCAGTTCTGCACAGTAGTTTCTCCCATGATTCTTAATAATGACCTGAGCTTATTTTATGCAAGAGGGAAAAAAACCTACTGGTCTTTTGATAGTTACTCCTGATTTATTTGAGGAAAAGTCTAACTTACAGCTACTCCTCCACTTCGAATTCATGATGTTTCATATTTGATTTCCATCACAACTAGATCCAATGGTTCCCATTTTTACAACTTCCTCCATGCTTCCTGACATCTGAAATTTATTGCTGTCCTGAAGAGGACTGGAAGGTTTGCCATAGTAAGTCGTGTCTTCAGATTTTGTCAGCCTGAAGTCTTTCACATAAATGCCCTTGGTGTTTCAGACATAAAGAAAATGAATAACCAAGAGGAGGTTTTCTAGCATGCCCCACTCTGCATGGGGCAGTGAGAGACAAGATCTGAGCAGCCTGGTCTAATGGAAGACATCCACGACAATGGAATTGGAACTGGAGGATCTTTCAGGTCACTTCCAACCCAGACTATTCTATGATTCTAAGAGGCCAACTTAACTGCAAACAGACCTTGAATGTAGAAGAAACCGATTACTGACTATTACACAAATCTTTTATTGTAGGAAAACAGCAGATGACACTGCTGTTACCCCTCATGCTTATGCCCCTCGTGCTTGAGAGCTCTAATATTTCCTAACACTCCCCTAACAGAAGCTTTGGTGAGCATCACCACAGCAACAATTCAGGGGTGAAAGACAGCAGGAGAACTGGTGTTCAGAAGTATATTTAGTGACACAATGAACTGCTGTCATAAAGAAAATCAAGTAAGTGATCAGAAGAGTGCAGGGACTTCTGAGATGTCTGTTTGAACACACACACAAAAAAATTCTGTGAAGTTTCACTGAGCAGTCTCTGTTGAAATAAGTAAAAAATGGGTAGCATCGTATTAGATTGTGTTATCTGAAACATCTTTCTAAGTTATAAAAAATAGTGCAAGATTATGGTCATGGGATTTTACACCTCCTGAAAGGAGGTGGGAGGAGTCTTCTTATGATTGCTGGTACCTTTGGTAGCATCTGATACAACTAAAGTTTAAAAGGGTACAAAAAATGACTTTATATCATGGAACTGCCATGGATATAAAATGGACCATGCGGAGAAGATACAAGCAGGTAGATGTGTTTTAAGGATAAAAAGAAATCTGCAAGATTTCATACTAAAAAAAACCAATGGGCTTAAGGAACATTTGTAATACAGCAGGAGGAAATAACTCCATTTGAACAAGAACATTAACAGCATAAAATGAGGCAATGAATCTGACAAATGGATATGTGGGTGCACATCCACTCCCAGCTGGGAGATAGGAACTCTCAGGTTACAGTACTAGCTGAAAAACACACAGGTGCAGTCTATAGATTTGGAGAAGTAAGCAGAGGAATGCATCAACTTTGCCTCACAGAAAGATTTAGATTTACTGACCTTTCTCTTTGTCTTGCACTGCCAGGAGAGCCCAGAGATGGCATAGCTGGCTACCATCCCTTCCTCTCTCCCCACAGAGGTTCCAGCACTGGGAGGAGGAAGGGTTCAGGGCACTGGGAGTGCATGTCAAGAAGGGGCCGTTATTCAGAGCTACACTTGAAAGAAGGGGCATAGAGAGCTGCAGAAATAGTGAAAAACTGCTATACAATTCTTGGTGCTGTCAGCACTGAAAATACACCTTAGGGTCCTTCATCCTTGAGTGCTTGCACTGTGAAAGTATGATTCAGAGAAAATGTTCTCAATGGTTTTCAAAATTCTGTTCCTTTGATGTTCATGAAAATGGACACCAGTATTTTGAGGCATTTAGAGTACCAAGTTACTTTTGAAAAAGGTTATTAAACCTTCATCTCCATATACACGCACATAGAAACCTTGGACTTTGGCTACAAAAATGATTACAAAAGCCTTAAGCACTTTTAAAGCCCTGACTATCAGTGACTGGAAAGTTTATGACCTCTTGAGCCTTGTTGGTTGAAACGTAATGAAATACTGACTTGTTGCACAGCTGACATTTTCAGATGTGCGGATCTTGAGTTTCTCCACATCCTTGAGTTCTACAAACAAAAAAAATCGTGCTGAAAATCCTTAAAAAACTTTCTATGAAACCTTTTACAGTCTGCAATGTTAGTTACTGCTGTTGGATTTTCTTCACTTACTTTGAAGAATGGGTATTCGGCTTAGAGCCTTACCCTGGACTCTTTTCCTGCAGTTGGATTCACAATACAAAGCTTCCCTTATTGCATTTTGCCAGGCATGACTCAGGGTATTTGGTTGATTAAAGTCACAGTACTAACAAATTAGCATGGAGAAGAGGCGTAATAGTGATACTATGCAACGACAAAAATTAAGAACTCTTTCAGGTATGTGAGCATCTCCTTAAAAATTGGGAATGAGGAGGGAAAAGGATAAAAAAGGAATGTACTGAAGCAGATTGGATAGCTCAATACTTTATAGAGTAATGTGGGTTGAAATAGTCCTCCTGCATCACAAGACATTAAGAAGCAGCCATGCAGGTTCTGAGCAAAATAATGTGGTAAGTACTATTTTCTAAAGATGGATCAAGCCCAGCATGCCTGGAGCAGTTGCATGAGCACCATCTAAAATACCAGTATAGAAAGGCCTGGTAAACTCCAATTGTTTGCTCAATTCCATTCTGCTTTGTTCTGCTGTAAGCCTTGTTGAAAGCTGCCTGTAATGGAACATGAGAGACCTACATAAACCTAGACATAATTCTCAGGAATGGAGTTAAGGAGAATGCTCACTTCAGTTTAACATAGACAAGACATTCACTCATTCATCTTCATGTCGCTGGTTTAACACTTGTAATATTCCCAAATAATAGACATGTATTGTGCTCATGCAATTAAAACAATGTTCTAAAGATGGCTGGAGAGTTAGCTATGTTATTTGAATTATGTATTCCATTACTGTCCATTGTGAAACAGGAAGTATCATGCAGTCATTGAACAGGAACAGAACATTTCAGGTGCAAGGCAATACTTTTTAGAAATGACAGGATGAAACTGCAAGGGCACAGAAACACTGAATTGTTTCCCTGTGATCCTGATATAATCAAGGGACTAATATTCCCTGAAATTATGTGAAGTGCAGGCAGGTACCTGTGAAGTTGCAAAGAGAGGACTGTGTCATTCATAGATCTGAGACCCTGGAAAATTTGTATTTAGGAAAGTCACTTTTACATGCCTAGAGAGTGGGTAGGAAAGAAGTATGTAGATTAGAGTCTGAATATTTTTATAATTGGTTGTTTTTCCACTCTTTCATTACCGCTCCCCTTCAAAGGAAGGTAGAGGAGAAGTTTGAGTGATAGTTCCACATCCTCCCTTCCTTCCTTTCCAACCAGACCATTTGAAGTCCTGGTGGGTGAGGTATTTACATCTTGGAATGGGCCATCTGAGTCATATTTCACTGAATGGAGTTAGGAAATTCACCAGACATCTAAAGGGCAGCACAGCCTGCGTGGTCAATATGCAATAGCCAGTTAAGAATCTTATAGACCTAAATGTCAACAGAAGGAGGAAGTAAAGTAAGGTGAAGATCTGAACAACAAGTCTGGAAAAAGGAAAATATTTCAGAAAATATGATGTAGGCAAGAAGTTTAAACGTGCAAAATGGTCACCAAATAAGGTACCAAGTAAGAAAATGCCTCAAGGATATAAGATATAAAGGAACCCATAAGAAAACATTCAAATTAGATATTATCACATTTGGAAGCAATGCAACATACAGAGCAAATAAAATTTCATCTGGCATAGGAATAGATGTGCTTGAAAGAAAGTAAGGTGCAAATCATTCACCCCTCCAAAAAAATAAGCCATAAAAAGGAATAGACTCTCTCAAGTTGTCAGACCACAAGCCTCTTCTGAACTCTATTCTTCAAAGAGAAGTTTCCTTCTTCAAAGAGTGACAAATTCTGCTGCTGTAAAGTTGTTTCACTGAAACAATTTATGGGAGGCAAACAAAGAAGTACTGAAGAGAGTTAAAGCACAAAAGAAAATACTTGTCCCTAAAAATTCTGTGCATCTTGGAAAACTCCATCCCTTCCATTTTATAAAAAAAGACAACAGTGGATTTATGGAAAATCCAATCCATTTTCCCTCCAAATTTGACAGGTACTTTCACGTTGCTTTTCCAAATGAGAATAGACTCAGAAAAGATAGTTCTGAAAAAACAAATTTTAAAAAAATGTAAGAAAATGTGAATATACAGAGTAGCCTCATCTGTATGATAAAACACAGACTAGAGAACTCCTACACCCCTGTGAAAGTCTGGATAATGAACAAACATCTCAGAGACATGATGGGGACCTTCTTGGTCCAGTCAGTGGGTCAGGCCTCTCACCCTCCTACATGTCTTCGAATTTCTCCCAACAGGCAACATAATAAAATGTTAAACGGTGGCCTTTTCTGCATCCAGTCATTCATATTTATTTTACTGTGAGTGAAGGTAGAAATAAGAAGTTAGGGGGAAAAGCGCAGTTAGGGTTCAGCAGTGCAGTCTAAGATCTATATCAATGCCTCTGCTTTTAAATAACTTTGTCCTAATTTTTGATTAAGAGAGTCTGAGTCTGGAATAAAAGTTCCTTTCACATCCCTTACTCTGATCCAGTGATTTGCCCTCAGTAGGTGTTTCTTTGTCAGGCAAATTTCAGCAATCATGCCAAAGTGGTTTTTCACTACAATTAGATTTGTCTGTTTCCTACCAGACTGCCCAGAACATCTCTTATTATACACAACTTTTATCCTGCATCTAGTGTTCCCCAACACAGAAGTGCCTGCATTTTCACTGAGGCAAAGATAATGTCCAAATAGTTTTATTTTGCAGTTCCAAGAGACAAATTTCTAATAAAAGCACTTATTGCAAAGCTAGTCACACAAAGAAGGTATTTCCAGGTTCCAGAGGTCTATGAGGCAGTTCAAGATTTGAATCCAAGATCTTTCACAGTGGTGAATGCAATTTAGTTTCTCATCATGTATATAAGAAGGTCACTTGCAAAATCCAGTTCCAGCTTAGATCTTACTTTCTGTGTAGTTTTCAGATCTTTGTTTTCATACTTTTAGATGAATCTACATGTGGATCTTACACATTACTAAAAAAGAAGTTCCTAACTCTCAAAATTGCACAAACCCTTTTGAAACTTTAAATTATCAGAACAAACAACAAGCAGTTGTTACTGTCTTTCCAGGAGGAAAAAGTCTCTTGTGTATTTCATGATAGAATTACATTATGTTTACTTATGCTAATGTTGCCTTCTTTTAAGGATGTTGGCTTGTTATTTTAAAATGTGTTTGCATATTTTATTAGCTCTGTTTGAAAAATTATCATCATGTCTGGCAGGTAACTCCCACAATAATGTTACAATAGAAGATAATATTTGTAAAACAAAGATTTAAGGCCTCGAGTGCTTTCAAAGATTAATCTAATTACTTTCATTTGTTTTTTTCCCACAGTTTGAGGTAACTTCAGCCTTTAACTGTAGTCTAGCAAAGCTGTATGACTTTAACAACTCACTTCTACTAGCAAATAATCTGCAACAAGAATCCAATTTTTTTTTTTTTTATTTCATTCTTCTGTGTATTTACTCCTCTTGTAAATAGAAGTTCTCCAGAGTTTATTCTGCAAAGCTGTCCATAAATTTTCCCATAAAAATGACCACAACCTTCAGGTATGCAAAATTCATAGATTTTTGAGGGACTGACAGAAGTTCAGGTTTTCCTTAAGGAAACTGCTTGACCTCTTCCTGCCAAAGATCCTTCCATTTTTCTGGCACAAAGGTGCCAGTAAGGACTTCCTTTCCTGCTTAGAACAGGCAGGAGAAAGTAAAATCCTGTATGAGTCAAGATCCTCTTATCTGAGGATTATCCAAAATATAGATAAAGAGTAGTCCTGGCTCTGCAGATTATCAATAGATGTTCCCCATCTGTGCAAAATCACCCAGAAAGAGACAGACAGCCCCAGCCACAGCACTCTTCAATGAGTTATGTGCTATGTGCTCTGAACAGGTACAAGCGAGCCAAAAGCATCACAAAATAAAATCCTTCCCCAGCATGTGCATAAAGCTTGTAAAAAGCAAGATTGTTCTTCCACTTTCAGTAAAACACTTCTAAACTAAACTTAAGAATCAAGAAAGATATTTGGACCTCAAATGTGAAATTTCTATATGATGGAATGTGCAAGGTTCAGTTATATTATTTCGTGATAAAATGCTGGCAGGCTCTTGGTTTTATGGTAGCAAGTAGCAATACTAGCAGCTGGTTTTGGAGCTCAGGACAAGTGATATAAAGTTCCTTTCAGGTCTTGTTCTTATATTTCTGAAACCTATGACCTGCCCTGACCAGTATTCTGCTACTTCAAGGAAGTCAAAGGCTCTTTGGGTTTTAGTTTTTCTTTACTGAACCTCATATATTGAGATGAACACACACCTCTGAATTTTGGGTGAGCAGCTACTAAGACAGAGCGCTGGAGAGTTAGAAATGCTGAAGAATTCCAACCACAAGTGCAACTCATGAAATGTGCAGTACGACCACACATAGTAGTGAAACCAAAGGTTCCCCATGACTGCTGTTGTCAGACCCCACAGTAGGCACAATTCTTGCAAATGACTTCTTACCGTAAAGCATAAAGCCCATTGCTCACTTTCCCAAATGTCTGATGTGATTGAAATAGCAAAGATGTAAAACAAATGCCTGTAACAGAGCTGATGTACTACCCCATTAAACCTACCACAGGAAATCTTTTCATCAATCTACATTTTGGTTAGTTTGCTCTTGACCAATATCTCTTCTAATACTCATGTGCTTATGCAGCTGAGAAAGGTGTTAGCGCTCCCAGAAAGGATACAAAGGATTGGATTAGCCAGAGATACTTAGAAAATTAATTACTAAACATGACTAATTTTATTTTTAATAATCAATCGTTGCTTCCTCCTATTTACAATTTTTAAAAACTACTTGAAGGCATTCTGGTTTTAAATATTTCCCTGCATCTCACAAGCACAAGTAACTCTATCCCCTTTCTTAGAGCAACTCCAGATCATCATATAAATATTAAAATATACTCTGAAATACATCTTTCTTTCATTAAATTTTCCTAGGAAATTTATCAAAGCTGTGGTCAGGTGTTTGCTATATGATATCCCTGCTAAGGAGTAACATGTGATACACTGTGACACTAATGACAATTCTGAAAATATGGAATACAATAGAGTACACACAATGTTGCTCTAGTGAATAAAACTGATAGTAGGAAGCCGTGTTATCGGATCTCCACTTTTATAGTTGAACTTCACACTAATACTGCAGTATTACTGCTGCTAATTCAGAAGCTTTGTGGTGCTTCCTCCTGTAGATTTTTGCTCAGCTAAACAATTATCCAGCTGAAAAATACAGCTTTCTGAGTTTTGTAACATTAAAAGAAATGTTCATCTGAATTTCCTTTATCTCCCTGGAAGCTGATATTGACACATTTTGTGTATAGTGAAACCTTACTAACTATTGGCACTGGTTTACTAGTCTTCATTCAGATAAATAAAAATTAATATTTACATTGCTTCAGTATCATCTGCTGCAAATATATATTTTCACATTAAAACTTGAGGGTTTTTCACAGAAAAAAAATAAATTTAACAAAAGAAGTAACGAAAGAAACAACTATTTTCAGGTGAGACTTAAGCATAAAAAATATGGTCATAGCCATGCTGCTGTAAGAAGAGCAGAAGGAAAAGATTGAGGGGCTAAGAAATTGGTTTGGATTAGGGGTTCCCAGAAAATTGATGTTCCAGAATCACAGCTAAGTGGGCCTTTTCCCCTCTCAAGTTTTAGGAATCAAAATGTTCGGAGTTTGCTGAAACCTTCTAAACTGACTGAGGGCCCTCTGTAGGTGAAAAACTTCCCCTCCAAATGCCACTCTGCCCTTAGGAATAACAGGATGAGTGATGGGGTTGGCTTTTATCTCATCTTGGCTGTAAACCAGTGGTAACCCCTGGATGTCAGTTCCAAATGACTTTTCACTCACAGCACTGTACCCTCAAGAAGTCTTGGTTATGGCACTGAAAGCATTTCTTACTCTGTATTTTTGCAGTGCTTTCTCTTTTCTTCGCTTACAAGAGATGACATGGACAAAAACTGCAGAAAAACACATTTCTGCTTCCTGACAGACAGCAGAAGAGATTCTACATAAGCAACTAAACACTGAGTGAAGGAGATGGGGATTTTCCAATAAATGGTGAAGAGAGCTGGGGGGCACTAATTTCGAGTGACAAATTCAGATGGGGCAAAGACTGAGAGCTGAATGAGTTATCTTCATGCAAGAAGATCAACCATTTAACACAGTGTACTTACCCTGCAGAGGGGATGACAGTTTTGAAAGGATCAGCAATATATCTGTTAAGAGAAAAGGTGAAAAGATCTGTAACTCAGAAAAATCAAAACTTTTGTGGTTTATATTGATAGTATCCTGATTAGATTTTTTTTTTTAAATTTGGAAAAAAATAGATCTTCCCAGAAATACAATATATGGCATTGGATTTTCTCTTCTCAAAGGGAAAACTAAAATTTGAATGTTTGTGTCTGTCATGCTCCGGATGACTATATAGCAACATAACAATTATTTGATAAGCAAACAAAAAACCCTCTCCATAGAGTAGTGTATAGAATATAGGGAATGGAGTTCCTGCCTCCTGTAGTTCTTAATTCCATAAGATTGGCAAGAAAAATCTCACAAAGTCTTTTTTAGTTCATTGTCTTCATCTTCTTAACAAGAATTGGCTAAGAAGGGGAGGAAATTTGCACATTAATTTCATCAGTGATTCAGAGAATCAGTAATGAAAGTAAATGTCTGATGCCAATAGAAAATGTTGTAACAAATACAGAAACACATATATTAAATACATGCATGTGGAGTCACAAAGACTTTTCTCTGATAAACTTGCATTTTCCCAATTAAGAACAAAATTTAATTTCATGCACAAAGTCTGTGTGTGCCTCTTTTTTCTCTTCTGGCTTTGACATCATCCTGCAGCTCTAGTTATTACTGTGTAATTGTCTTGAAATGTAGTTATTGTTAGGAATCGTTGCAGATGTTCCCTGTGTAATTCAAACTAAATGAATATAGAATTAAATTACCAGTGCAAAGCTTTAGCAGTGCAAGTTGCAGCAAAAATGGTAAATCATTCGCTCTCTTTAGAGGAAACTATCCAAAAAATAATGGGGAGTTAAGTAAGCAGTATTTCTTGCTCGGGAATCCAGAAAGATTCAAAACAGGATGTCAGAGTTAGTGGTGAATAGCTTAAGTTATTGTCCCCATTCAAGACATGTGATACTGAAGTATCATTGCTCTGTGATTCTGATTAGGGAGAAGTCAATAAAAATGCACCAGCAGCTGTCTTAAATTTTACTGGGACCTGGATTACTACCATGAACCAGAGGAGTTTGTGGTTATTTTATATTATATTCCATGACACCTAGGACTTTCAGCTCTCTTTAGGAAAGTTTAAAATATGCTAAAGACCCTGATGACTGCGAGTACTTCCTCAGCCATCAGACCACAAAGAGGCAAGAAGTATCAAATACCTCATTTTGAAGAAAGGATTTGAGACCCCAGACCTATAAATCAGACCAGACACACTGTCTACCATGCATATTAATATGCAAGTTAAGTACAATGATGTAGGAAAAATCAGCATTTCAAGGCATATTTCTGAGTTGGTGTTCCCTTAGCTCCCTTATCTCCTAGTCATCCATTCTGTAACTATTCAAAGGCCAACACAGAAAAAGAGCATATTATGGCTTTCAAGGAGGTATAAACCCAAAACTGAGGGGTCAGTAGACAAAGCTGATCTGCCAACAGCTTTCAGACAACTGTATGTGGATTATGGTAGTCAGAGAGAATCAGTGATGATTCCACAGCTGCGTGGAATGAGCAGACCATGAATGACCTAGCATCACTTTATTTCTCCTTACAAAACAGACATGGGCCATTCAATTATTAATTTTCTGAAAATGAAGTGTCATTAACATTTCAGACAACTTTGGACCCTGACTGGGGCCAAATGGTTTGTGTGTGAGAAGTTCAATGAATACGCCAGATTACAGATGTGTACTTCTATGTATCTGGATGAGCTTTGTGCTGTTTTAAATAAGCTGGGTTTTTTTCTTGTTTTGTTGCTTCCCATGACTATTCCGTGTTTAGAATGTTTAAACCATGCTAGAACTGACACTGGCAAATAGCTCTTTATTTTGTGAATATAGCTAATACAATCCATAAAATCTGGATATTCTCCAATGTACTCTTTCTCCTCATAGGAGTCAGTGATGGCTGCAACAGCTTCCAGACTTCCCCTGAAGTCAGTGAAAAAAATGTCATCAGCTTAAAAGTATGGAGGTTTTTCTTCTTAGTGGAAGTGGATGCTACTGGGATTTTTCTTTGTTGTTTTTCTTTTTAATATACAACATTCTGCAAAATCTGAATTCTACATTAATTGCTAACTCTTTTTAGTAAAAACATTAGGAGTTTTGTATGTGAACCTGGATTTATGGCCAAAGCAGAAACAAAAGTGCTTCTATTTCCAAAACAAATTCAACAGATATTATAGGAGATACCATACAAGTGCATTCATTGAATTATCGACTTGCACAGGCTGACTATTTACATAAAAGAGAAGCAGAATAGCCACAAAGTTTGGCTTGAGTTAGATCATTAATTCCACCATTAATCCTTTGGATCAGTCAGTCCATAGGGACAGAAAGCATATGTTCAGAGCATGAATTTGGATGATCCACTTTGCCTCTCAAGTTCTTCCCCTCAAGCCACAGGAGATATGCAGAGCACTAACTGCCAAAGCTGCCCTTGAGCACCTAACTTGTTCTTTAAGATCTCAGCCTTGTACTTCCTTGCCTTTTAAGCAATGCATAAAAATGTCTTCTGAAAACATCAACATGGTATTGCTCAAAACCTTAAGGTATATATTAAAGCTAAATGCTGGGTTTCTCCAAAATCAATTTATTTAACTAAATGTATAGGTTATAAGTAAAAATGTAACAGTAAATGGGATAGTACCTATTACAGATCATAATAGGCAAAAGTAACTTTCTTTCTGCTGAATTTTACTTATGCCATTTTAATTAAATCAGCTGTTATCAAATATTTTTAAAGTAGCATATGTAGAAGATAATAATTGTTATTCTGTTCTATGATCCCATAAAACATTCTGTATAGATGCACTAACCTTCCTGCCCAGCGTAGGCTGAGTGGGAAGTGCAGTACGGACCTCCAACAGCCTCTAGGCCCATTTTCTTGAGTAGTTTCAGTCTACAACACGCTGTTGAACATAATCACCTCATATCTATTCAGTTTATTAGGCTGTCTGAAAATGGATTTCAGTATTAGTATTTTGCATCTTATACCTTTCTGTCTCTTTCCAGGTTGCAACAGTATGTACAACTTCCTTGTTTTCATAGAGGGTTTTGACAAACTTGCAATCGTGTTCATGTTTTCCTGAACAAAATTTTTGATTAAAGTCTGTGCTGATATATTACTGACAAGTTTCTTTATTGTCTGTTGTGCTTTAACTTTTTTTCATTTCTTTTTATAAGCAGCATCCTCATTTCCATTAAGACCTAAAAGATGAGTGGTAATCTTTGACTTTTTTCCTTCTTCACTATCACTGCATCCAAATCGTATCAGTTCTTTCTATCAAATATTAAAGTCTTCAATCTCTTGTGCAGGTCTTAATAACAAGTAACTAGCAAGGTTTTAGTTGTGTCTGCCTTGATGACTCTAGCCTTCAAATATATCTTCTCTGGTGGTTTTGTTGGCTTGGGTTTGGTTGGGTTTTTTTCCAAATGCTGCCAAAGTGGTCTTCCCTTTGCCTAGTTCTGATCTTATCTTTTAAACACACACTCTGAAGTTTCAAACATTGTTATGTTTCTGGCCATTTCTTCCTACTCTATACCACTTTTCCTGATGACCCCACCAATTAAAAGCATTACTTTTAGGAAGTCCTCAGGAAATTATTAGGGGTAAGAGAAACTAAAGATGAGTAAGACTTCAGTTCAAGGGAATTAAATACATAACTGTATAGAGAACTTTCACTAACTATTGTTTACATTAAGACATGTAATTTGGTATCTAGCTGAATCAGAGTCCAAATAAATGTAATTTTATCTTATCTTTGTGCAATACATCAGATTAGCATTTCTGGACTGCCAAGATCATTGTTTGTGTTAAACAAATAACACTAAGCCAGACTGCTACAAATTTTTACCACAACACTTTGCACTTAGAATATCATCTGTCAAAAGACTGCTCTCAAAGCACTTTGCAGACATTAACTAATTGGGCCTAATGACACTTCTTTGGAAACAATGAACCATAATTAATTCCCTTTTGTGAAAAGGGAATTTAAGGCATGGAGAGAGCAAATGATTTTTCCAAGGTCACGAAGAATATTGCAGAAGATGTGGGAACAGAACCCAAATCATCCAACCCTCCAACACTGTGATCTGGGCAGAGGAACAGAGCTATCAGCTGTGGGAGGAGGACAGCTCTTCCTTTTCTTTCTTTGTTATTACAGAAGTATGGAAAATTAATTGCTTTCATTAATTCCACATTAATGGCCTGCGAAGTAACAGTCCATTAGGAAGCAAGCTATTTGCCTCTCCAAGTTCTGCATGTAAACAGCAGTGAAGAAACAGTGTATTTCCAAATTATCACTCCACCCAGGACTATATATTGTTCATGTTATTCGTATTTATTGATAATGTAATTTACTATTTATTGTAGAGTTGTGTTTGTAATCCTGTGCATTTGAATTCCTCAGAGTTAAACCTTACAGTGACAAGAAACAGGCCACTGAATTTCAATTTATTGTGTAAGAGGTTATTTCCAGGACTTTTGTAGATTTGCAAATTCATGTCTTAGCTTTGTTATAAATTTTGAGAATTTTTTTAAGCTTAAGCTTTGAAGTCAATTTTCCCAGCCTTCACTGAACAGCTAGAAGAGACAGGTAGTTCCTGTCTGCAAATAACAGGTAATGCACCATTGCAACAAAATTTTAAAAGGAAGAATGGGAACTAAACATTCTGCTTCAGAAGTCAGCTTCCCCCTGTTCTCTGTTTAAATCTCCAGTGGTCTCCTCTAATTAGAGCTATTGCATAGTTATTATATTATGAACTTATTATAAACAAAGTAAGTGTACGTGGTCAGACTTTTAAAAGTTATTAGATATCTAACTGTGTTGGCAGCTCCTTGGGAGGTCTTGATAAAGGCATCTGAGTCCCACTGGATGGAGAACAGGCAGGGAATTGGTAGTTCCACAGAGTCACATCCTTTCATTTCACACACAATGTCTTCACATATCACTTCTTTGATTTTCTTGTGCCTTAACACTTTTTGGTAGTCTTTTTTAACTCCTTCTCAGTAACTCAGAAACAATTAACAAAAATAACAGAAGTTACTGAGCTGGACCCCTCTGCCTGTCTCTGTATCTGCTTTATTCAAAGGTTAAGAAAATGGGAACTTAACCTTTGAAGCTTTGCAGATGGAAATCTACTGACTGTAGGTCTTTTTTATATGCTTATGCATTTTGAACATTAACTGGCTTGCTGGATAGACTTTTCATGCTACAGTTCATGCTACAAGGTAACCAAAAAAATCTCTGGAAGCTGTAGCCGGACTTGATGAGGGAGGATCTACAGGGATATTTCTGCTAAAACAGACAAGAAAGAGTCTCTTTGCCACTCTCCTGCACAACCTGACAGGAATTTGCACCTCACTTTGTACTGATAAATCACTGATCAAAATATATATCAGTGGACAAAGAAAGCAACATCTGGGATGTACACCAACTAGTACAAAGAATTAAATCCGGACTCTGCAGAACAGTTTTTTGTTTGTTTTTAAAAGCCAACCTTTTTTTGTTGTTGTATTAACCATGACTGATTTAGCAGCTAAATCAGGCAACAAAGAGCATATGAACCAAAAGACTCTTTATTAAAGGTTTCACATCTGGACAGAATTTTTCTTTTCTATAAAATAAGAATATATTTTATGATTTTACAAATTGCAGCTCTCAAACCGTTCATTGAGAAATAGTCTATAACCTAACTGTGGTTCTTTTAAAGACTACAAAGAAATGTTTCATTTTAAATGGGTACCATTGACATTCCCCTGCACTGACTTCTCTTCTGACAATTATTTTCCACTGATGCTGGAGCTATTAGCAGTGTGGTAGTGCTTGGAACTTGAGATCAAGGTGCATTACATTAGCTGCTGCTGCTGTAAAGCTTTGCTGTCCTCAGTTTGAACCTAGTGGAGCGAAAATGGCTATTTCAGAAAACTAGAGATACAATCTGCAGGATTCCAGATATCTAGCAAGACTATTACAGCCTAATATTTTAGTATCTAATTCCAAGGGCATCTAGCAACAGGCAGGACTCAGAACAATTCCCAGCTGGCAGTGCTTCTAAAAGAAACCAGACACTGTCTTAACTGGGTTCCAAATTTACAGATGTAATTGTGTACTGATGGCCATGTGGCTTCTTAAAACACAACATTTAAATAATGGGCATTTAGCATGTACCTTAAAGTTATGACATTAGCTCCTTTCTCTCTTCTTGCACCAGAGTCATCAAGTCCTGATCCAAATAACAATGTGTTTGCCTATCTTTTCACATAGACCACATCTCACAAACATCACTGATTACTTTGTCTAGTTGTATAATGTTCTCAATTTCTCACAAGGTCCAGTACATCCCATACTCACTATATTTTCTCAGCTTGGACCTTAACCCCATAACTGGTCATCTCTGCCCCACAATAAGCTTAAATGTATGAGAAAGTACTACTGCAGGTCCTCCTTCCTCTGCTCCTTTCTTCCCAGACTCTCTACATGATCAAAACCCTCCTAGCCGAGGCCAGCAGCCCCACCACTCTGGTCATTGCTGAGCCTATAACCTTTTTCAGGGCAAGCCATGATGTTCCACTGGTACATATGTATCAGCTCCTTCACCATTCCCACCTTGTACAAAGCAAGACAGTTTGGCTCTTGGGACCCTACGAAGGTGGGAGGGAAGGATTTTACTGATCATTCAGGAGATCTAGGAGGCACTCGAAGGGCCTGAGGGAAAAATTCCCTTCTGCTGTTCCCTGAGAGTAGGCATCCCTCTGCTTCATATGTGAGAAAAAAACCCTTGCTCACAAAGTAGGAAACCACAGCCGCTGATCCAGCAGTTGTATCCATCTGCCAGATTTCTGCCCCCAGACATTTCATTGCAGGACTAAAATCCTATATTCTTGGAAAACAAGTTTTTTTCTTTTTTTTTTTTCCATTATACTTGGGCTAGTCCACAACATATTCCAGACAGTCTGCACAGTTTGTGTAGAACCCATAAAGACCAATGAGTTAAATATCAGCTCAGAATTGTGCCACCTGAAAGCAGAGGCTTAAAATGAATACAGTTTGTCAGCAGTCTCTCCACTTCCTCTCACTAATAATATTGTGTTGCTGTACTCCTAGCACAAACTCTTGTAAAGACATTACTAGAATTGCTGTAGAGGCATAAATATATCCTAAGGTATATTTATTATCATGATAAAATTTTTGATATCCGTGCATTTGTCTGTCAAAGTTTTCATGATGATCCTATTTTTCCCCCAGCATGTGAGAGAAAACTAGTAATTCGCTGGTTTATGTTTGTGTAACCGTATCTCAGAAACGGATTAAATTTCACTCTAATACTGTAGAATTTGAATTAATGTTTGAGCCCTTAATTTACTTTTCCCATGTGTAAAATAAGAATATTTTTCTATGATGCATTTAATATCTGTCTTTCAAAAATGCTGCTGTAACAATACACAACAATTTGGAAAAAGAAAACACAAGGGGTTCCAAACTGTATTTCGATTAGAGGATTATGCCAAAACACATAATACCATATCACTAACAGAGCTGCAATAAAAAAATTAGATTAACTGCAAAACCAGATAAAAAATTACTTCACTGGCCCACACTGCTATGCCTGATTTGGAAGGCATTCAAACATCACGTTTGGTAAATGACTGAATAATACAAAAACTTCTTTGTCTGTAGAGAACTGTAATTTAATCAATCTTCTAGAAAATCAAAGGCCACACAAAAATGAATGGATATTACAGAAAACATGTGAATTGAACACTTTAAATAACTGATAGTTCTGTATGTTTATAGATGCACTTCATCTGCCTTCAGCTTACTCAGTTATTCTGAGCCCATGTCACTAGTACCACCAGGCTGCTATTTACCTCCCTTATTTTAGACAAATGCCTTGTGTTGGGCTGAGCTGCCTTTGAGACTCAGAAAGAGGGAACCCAACAAATTAGTTTGGAGTAGTTTACACCCATGCTTAAAGTAGAGTGAATAAATTGAGATTAACTCTATTTAAAGGCCTGTACATATAATAGAGCTGGGAATTTTGTCAGTAAGATCTAGGGGAACCTGACCATCTCAGAGTGGTATGAAATTAGAGAACTTGTGGGAAAGGAGACTGGTCTAAATTTGAGAATAATTTTTCATTATGAGGTAAAATTTCTTTAGTTCTCAAAGCGATGACTGCAGCCAGGAGTGGTTCTTAGCTTTCAAACTGTATCTGGAAAGATCTTTGCCCAGATCTCAGCTAATTATACAGTGAATATTTAAAGCTAGTTTTTAATTCCATAATGGACCCACCACAAGAGGGTTTTTTTCTATGAAAAGTGCTGAGTATAGAGTACATGCCACTTTTCCAGAGAGATGAGTGTAGAAAAGTATATAGGTGTCACAAAGCATTTCAGCTTTTTCCAAAGTAATAACTAGCCAAATTTATCTTCACTTTTTCAGATTTTTTTCAGAAGTGCTAATAAATTTAGTGGGACCATGGGACAGCAAAAGCACTTCTCTTAGTCCTAAAAGGCCTTTATCTCTGGGAAACAACCTGCATCAAGAGAAGGGGAATGAGAAAGCATAAAAATAAGGACAGCTATTTGGTTATCGTCTATACTTCTTTTTTTAGGTCTTGTTCCTCTCAGAAAGCTGTATTATATTTGTGCACAATGAAGAAAATGTCTTTATTTACATTGCTGCCTCATGAGATTGACGGCTATCTATTTGCCCCTTTCCCATCATCTGAATGCAGGCATCCCTCAGCCTCTTACTGCCAATATCGTCCTTTACAGATCTTGTGCCGGGTCCTGGTGATCTTTAGGAACCATCCACCCTGCTGTCTAAGATGTTCCCTCAAACAGGCCCATAGGGAGCCCGTGCTGATTTGGAAACCTGGAAGTTTCTGTAAAAGAGCTCTATACTTTAATTACATCCATTTTAATTAAATCTGTCTGATTCAGTTCCTGAGCCAAGTCCTCATTTTCTCACACAATAAGGGGTGGAGAAAATTTTCAAGGTGGAAGTCATGAGCCTCTCCCTCTCAGGGTCTGAGAGATGCCCAGAAGCCTCTGTGACTCACTCCACTGTTATAAATCTGGGGCTGTCATGGTATTTTCAGATGCCTGCTGTCAAGACCTGTATCCTGCCTGCAAGCCAGGAGAATAATTCAGGAAATGAATGCTGCATTTGTGGAGAGTAGAAAATGTTGTAGAGTTAAGATTTTCATTTCCAGCAAATCTTTAACATTCATACACCAGGAACCAGCATGCATATCCAAACTATTCGCACATATTTTCTATTTTCAGTGTAGTTCCACCAAAAATAGTCTGGTTCATCTATCCAGTGTTGAGCCTATGACAGAGAACATGCCATTCCCTTTGGCAGCTTTTGGGAACCAAGGACACTTGTCTCATGTGAAGGTGGTCATTAAAAATAATACACTTTAAATAAATTAATGCCATGAGAGTTGGGAGCTTCCTTTAGGGAAACATTATAATAATGACACTGTATGCACCCAAACTTACAAAATACATGAGACAGACAGGTACAAAAAGATTTTCTTGAATAGACCTTCAGGCAGTCAGTGGACTACCTCCCAAATGACACATTTAGGACTCCTGGGCAATCCAGAATGCAGAATATGTACTAGTTTTCCTTTCTCACCTGATAGAAATGCATCACATAACACAAAAATATAGTTTCAGTTCCTTAATTTGCCTTATAGAGTCATTTGGAAATAGTTTTATTCATTTGTAATCTTTGTAGAGGAGGTAATGAAGTATAATTTGAAACAATAAATCAATCTAGAATTTACAGCTGTATCAAAATGAAAATATTTTGCTGAGTATGGAGAGGCAGATTTTAAACTCAGAGACATTTCATAAATTCTTTACAAAGGTGCACAGGATCTGATCCAAGCAAAGCCCTCCTGTGACTTTCAGAGCAAAGTCTACGGAAAGGAAGACATGAAATGATATAATCTATGTATTTCCTTACATTTTCCTCTGACAAGGACTGCAGCCCTTTTAGCCTCAGAAACAAGACATACAATGTGGATTTTCTGTTCCCATTAGAATTAGGAAAAAATGTCCTTTGACTCACAGATTCCATGCAGTGGTCTCCTTTGCCTGGAGCTTGGGAAAAGCAACACTATCACATCTAATGAAGTTACTAGGAATTTTGAACCTTACATCACTGTTATCTATCTCAAGTCTATGGTCAGATTTATTTCATGGCCTAAGCCAGGTCACAAAATCTGAAAGCCTTTTAAGCTAAGCATATTAAAATGTGCTTGTATCCTTAGCACATACAGTTGTAAAATCCAGTGTTTATGTAGAGAGATGACTCATCATGCACCTGTAGGGCTCATACATAGGTTCAAATTCTGCATTTAATCTTAAGAAGCTTTCTGTGGAACTATTATCATTATAGGTGTTATTAACATCAGTAGGGGATCCCTACAGCTACAGGGGACTTAATTTGCTGGTTCTGACAGAGAAGACACTACATGTATATATTTATATACATAAAGTACAGTCAGTGTTTTTGGGAGCTACATTAATGCTCTGAGCAGGATTTAGTTTTGTTTTGATTCGCTTTGCATCTTTACCCCCTGCTGCATCCTCTAGTTTGCTTTTCTATACTCTTACCTTCCTTTTAGTGTAATTAAGTGAATTGAAGTGAGCAGCCAAAGCCTCACAGACTTGTAAATTGCCATTTATTATACCAAGCTCTCCACATCCATGGAAATTGCTTTTTGCATCTTTAATTTGCAGGCAGTATGTAATAGGAGTGTAAGCAGGGTCTGTCCCACAGGATTATTAGATAGATGAAAAATGAGGTGCAATAATAGTGGAATAAGTAGAACAACAACACAACAAAAGAACAGCTAGTGAGAGCAGATTATTTGGGAATACTTATATGCCTTGTGGCAAGGGACACTATTCTGATTCTTTCTGAGTTGACAGAAGCACTGGTAGGAAGAAAAAGTGTTTGTATACATTTGACACTTGAAATTCCAGTGCATTGGGAAAATGTCTAAGATAAGTAAAAGGAGCCAAACCTGTCCAAGTAGTGATTAGTTGCTTTCACTGTTTTTTTATCAACTTTCAGTATGGTGCTATCAAAATCCAAACCAGTCTTTTATTATCAAATAGGGACATCATACTTGATAATACATTTTCAGTTGATAATACATTATCAATTAATACATACATAATCAAGTAGGGACATCCCCAAATATTATATGATCATTGTAATGGTGGCCAAAGAAAATTATTTTAATCTTCTATACAGGGATCTGAAAATGCAAAAATTGTATATAATTTTGTCATTAGTGTACAAAGGTTTCTTGGTAAGCGGTCAAAGAAAACAAGAAGATGGAGGCCTGGTCAACTGACAAAGGGTCAACAAAGCCATGTATTTGTGCTGATAAGGAAGATTTGAAACAATATCTTCACAAACACACAATCCAATGAAATGGAAACTTAAAAAATCATGAGTGTTGTGTAGGTCTGTCCTTAGGAATAAACTGTACAAATCTGGGACCTTGCGTGGTCCTATGTCTTCTGCTGAGGTGTGGCATTCACAGGCAGTGGCTTCAGAGCCATGGGTGTCCTGAAATGTCCAGTAAGTAATGACAGAGGCTTGAGAGTCTCCAAAACAAGACAAAATGTGACTGGCCTGAAAATAAAGGGGATACATTCATCCAATGAATATTTATTAGCCCCAGATGGGTCTTGTCTCATAAATAGGCAGGAAAAATAAACTGGAAAAAAGACCTGATAAAACAAAATTAAATGATCTCATACACACCTCAATTATCCTCCTGATTTTAACTAAGGACAGGGATTTGTCTTGAAGAACTTAACCTCTAGAACTGAAGAGTTCATCAATCTGAAAGAGAAGAAAAAAAGATGACAAGTGATGACAACAGCTGGAACTGTGGTGATGGGGAGTTCATTTTTACTTGGGACTTAATTAAAACATTTACACACATTAATTATTATTCAGTGATTAAGAAAATAAGGACCATTGAAATAAAAGCTACAAGGTAAGAGTTGTTTTTTAAAAACTTTTTATTTGTTTAAACTAGAAGTCAATTTAAAAAAGTTCCTTTGAAAAAAAATATATATTTGATAGAAAAAGTAACGAAAATTTACTGTCTATGCTATTACTACATTTGATAGATTCAAGAAAAAATGCTAGGATAGGAGGTGAAACAATGATTTTGGTCTTAGAAATTACTCTGAGAAACAATCAATAGGTTGTGGACATGAACATCAATGAATCATCTTAACTTGCAAGGAAAGTGTTCTTCCACATGAAACTGCATTTCAGCTCAAATGGCTTGAAAGGGGATTACCAGTTCCTCAGCAGAAAGAAAATGATTTTGGAAAAATTAAGCTTGCAAAAACCAGAAAGCCAGAAATATATTTTCATGCCTGATATAATAAAAGCTTTATTTAGTTTCTGTTTTGTGACCTGCCCTACTCCTGCAGACAACAGTATCATAATACTGTGCAAGAGCCAGCAAGAATTAAAAGCCATCTTATAATTTTTATGCCATTTACTGGTATTTCAGTAAACTCTTATAAGGCATTATGAACCTATTTACTGATGGCTGAAGTCTGTTTCTGAGACCATTATTGTCCTTTCAAAATGTTATCCTTATTTCAAGAACCACTGAAAAGCATAAGCAATCTTGCTTTTTCATTTGAATCTTTTGACACTCTCTTCCCACTCTCAGCTATGAAACTTTGAGCTGTTACCTTTTATAAAATAAGAAATTTTAATCATATCTCTTCAGAATTCCTACTGACAATCTCTTCCTCACATTTATCAGCACTTACTATTTCAGTCAGTACTGCATCTGCTTGGTTTCTAAGGCAATATGTAGTGCATCCATTCATTACATCTCAAGAATCACATCACTATTTAGAAACTGATGCTATCAATACAGAGGTCTTATTGTGAGACATTTATTTCTTCCAAGATTCATTATGGTGGTTTTTATTAAATAGATTTCCTAAAGCTGTCTGGATGAATTTACAGTCCTGGGTGCTTCCATTCTTCTTGCCCTTAAAGCTGCAACACCTTGCTGGGGATTGCTGTTTAGTGAAGAGAATGCTCTGGTCATGTGAGCACTTGAAAATTATACTGTCTTTCCAAGGTTTCCACGCTTGTTTCAGTCTTTCCCTGTTTTCCAGCTCCTGGTCTGTCTCCTTGTCCCCAGATCTCAGCTCTGCCTTACATTCCTTCATTTCACTCAAGTGCAGAAGATACTTTTTGCTAAGTCACCAGGTTCATAGCACCACACTATTAACATTTCAATCCTAAAGTCTCTTCTGAATATATCAGCCTTGATGCTGATACTGTTAAGGTCTAGCAAATACTGCTGGGAGACCCTGATACCTTTGACTAGGTCTACATTAGGAAGGAGTCTGGTCCAACAGAAGCAAAATTTTGGCATAAAAAGATGCATTGAAGTCATTTTATGGAGGTGTTGAGAGGTCTGCCTTCGAGGCAATGGGAAGATACACTTGGAAATAGCTGGACCATTTTCAGCTGGCAACTCTTTTGTTTGCTGATAATCATTCACAGCAAACTCTTGTCCCTGGAAACTCTTCCAAAACAATGCTCTAAGGAAATCTTCCTGGTTGCTGGGTGTGGTCTATGAGAGATTTCCACCTCTGCAGGTCTAGTCATATTTTTCTTGGCTGTTTCCACACGTAAAAGTGTCAGCAGAATTTTTTCTTTGAAAGATTCCAAATAGGACATTAAGCTGATGTGGAAAGAGGTTCTGTGTTACACATAGCAGGTATCTCTATCCTTGTAGAACAACATACCAATAGTTCCAGCTTTTCTCTGTGGAGGGGGCTTCAAACTGCTTTGCTGTGAACCTACTGCTGGTGGTTGTGTCAGAATTGTTGCTTTACATTTTCAGTTTTTTACAGCAAATATCTTTGTTTCTGTGAGGCTCTGAATTGGCTTCATAAATCACAGACTGGGAGGATACTTCTTAGCATCCAGAAGCAGGAGCACCTGGTCTTGCCCTGGAGTCAGTAATGTCAAAAGGAACTTGTGAAGAAGAAATACACTGTGAAAGTGCCATGTTTGGATAGGCAGATGTGCAGGTTTACTCTCTCATTTGCACATGGTGTTGCAGCCCTGTTGTGCTTGTTACCCACTTCTCTGAGTGTCTAGATGGGTCCAAGAGCAGAAACATCTATTTCACTGTTCTGTAATATGCAAATAAGATTGTGTTTACTTGGGTATTTTCTAACACTGGGTAATTTCTGCTTTTACTCAACTGAGAATGGTACTTACCAGATTAATTTCTGAATTATAGATATAACCAATGTAATATCCATGTAATTGTACCAGAAATTAATTTGGCCTATTATATTTAAATATTTATGTGAACAAAGTGTCCATTCTCCCTCACTTAAATATTTCCTTCTCTTGCTTAGATATACAAGATCTGAGGCTGAAAACAACTTGATTGTCATTGTACTGGAATACACTATCAATAACACTTAGGCCCCCACAGAGAGAAAATCAGCCAGGGTAGGGGGTTCTTTTTCCAAATTAGATTTCTTGGAATAGAGAAAAAGTAAAAATCCATTATTTCAAACATCTGTCTGCACTAGAAAGCCTCCACCAAAATCACAGAATTTGTCATAATTAAATGGTTTGGAAATAATTTCTTGAGAGCAGAAATTTTATATTCAGTCATGCATACCAGAACAGAGGAGGTTTTCCCCTCAAAAAGCTTCTTTGCAGTAAATTATTGTACTCTCAAGAAAACAGGATCTGTTATGAATCCAAAACAGAATTAAAACTTTTAAACATACAAAGGTTTCATTTATGAAGATGGAGGTAACCAATTTATAAATTCCCAGGTTCTGAGCCCAGGTTCTTTTTCTCTGTACTAGTCTTTCAGTCACTTATCAATAAAATGTTTGCTGGTCACCTGAGTAATGTAACAAAGAGGAGTTTGAGTGATAAGGGTTTGCCACTGCTCAGATGCTCCTGAGCACAGGTTTCTTCTACGTGAAGAGCAAGATCATGACTTTCCTTTTGTATCCTCACCCAACACTGCCAGAGGTAGCTGCAGAGAAAGTAGATCAAAAAGCATTCCTGATAGGAATTTAGATTCAGGGATGTGAGTCAAGAGCCAGACATACATGTTTTGCAGGCAAGGCATGAGAACCTGAACGTCTGACACTTATGTAAGTGATGGTCTCACTGTCACAGTCCCACAGTGTACCCTCAAGGAAAAAATCTTGCATTTCTGTGAATCTCTATGAAAAGCAATATTCCTTTTCAAGATGTAGGCCTAAAACCTGAAGTGAAGGAATCAGGAGGAGCCGGGTGAAACGCCATTTCAAACAATAACTTCTAGAGGTTGCAGTTTACAGTGTTTATGGATGGAGAGGAACTATATATCTGAACAGAACAACTCTCAATCTATTTAATACACAACCCTTTTGTGGGTAAGTGGGAATATCATATCACAACTCTGCAACAACATACTTAGACTAAGCATTGAAATTTCCCTCTGTTCCAAAGAGATATTAATCACCACAGGAAAAAGGAATATATTTGTCTGTCATCCTTACAGAAAAGTGCTAAAATGTATTAAAGTTCAATAAACAGCTTCACATGACATCAACACTGTTCAGCTGAAAATCTTCAGATCTTTCAGTCCAGTATAAAAAGACATCAGTTTTTGAAATGTACATACTAAAAGAAATGCTGGGACATGACGGTTGTGAGTATATAAAACTATTTGTACACAATCAAGTTAGGTAATGGTGCAAAAAATTGCTCTATAAATCAATCAGCCTTCTATACTTGTTTCATTAAGGGGTAATATAACTCTGATATCATTTCACTAAAGTTGGCTAAGCTTCTCATATTTGATTTCCATCCAATTTTTTTAGCAGAACTCAGCATTTTGGAAACAAAGGAAAGAAAAAATCCAGTGCAGATGTACATTTTCCTGATGTTTAATGCAGAACAGCGAGGTTGCAGTGCATTAGTCATCATGGCAAACAGCCGATATGGGATATTAGCTGAACTTTGAAGAAAAGCTGTATTTGTTCTAAATACCTATAATGGTGTTTGTAGAAGATTTGAACATTCTATAGTGGGTGTGAGAGTTATCATTAAGTGAGGGCTTTACAGCAAAACCTCTCCCTACAGGCAAATTTCGCAGCTCTAACTGATGGTAATGTGTAGCCATACAATCAGAACTTAAGTCAATTTTTGCCTCATATTGCCATCTTGATTTGTACAATTTTATTCTGAAATGCTTTGTACAGAATGAGAAAAACAGCCATTGAGATTTTCTGGAAACACTTCATGCCTGATTCACCTCCTGCACATTCTTCACTTGATCCTGTTAGCAACCCTCAACTCTTAGAAAAGGTGCTAAGCTCCCTCTGTTACCGTTTAGTTCAATGGGGTGACAGGAGATTTTGACCAAATGTGTGATCATGTCACGTGCAAGATCACTTAATTTTTGAGTGAGATGAGATCATGTGTCTCCTTAAAATCAGCTTGTGTCAAGTTTGAAGGGATTCATATAACACTTCATGCATGCAATCGTTAGTCATCTGATATATCAAAACTAAACACGCCCTCAAAAATATCAGCTTGCCCCCAATCCTCTTCTTTGATGACCTAAAGTAAAATTCATCAGATTTATTACCTTGGAGGTTCTGTTCTAAAGGTATCTCTTCTCAAGTGTCCAGAAATCATACACATACATAATGGATAATTTCCATTTCAATTCTTTGACACACAAAAAATCTTGAAAATAAGCAATTGGCATGATTTTTCTTTTAGTGCTGAACAAGTTAACATTTGTAAAATAATTTTTGGCACTGATACAATATTATTTTGTAATCTGAAGTAATAAGATAGTCTTATGCTAGTTTTCAAACATTTTTCTTGGTGTAATCATATTTTCATTTTGTTACTGATCTTTTATGTCTGTATCTTTAATCCATTTCAGCAACACAGCCTTACATATTTTCCCTTTGTTCATTATACATTTATTCACTTGCATTTTTACTTACCTTTTTTCTCATTCTGTGGTACATTTCTCCCTCTCTCTACATCACAGTAAACTTCTTCATTGATCTGCTGATCTGGGCATAGGGTCTTCTTTATCTTGGCTTATCCTTATTTTAGCCAACAAACAATTAGGTTCCACCTACTTCTGAGGAAGGCATATCTCAGAAGGAAATTCTCCAAGTGGCAAATAGATTACACCCTGTGTAGCAGAGACTTCTGAACCCTCCCATGCTGCTCACCACAGGAGACAGTAAAAGCTGGCTATCTGCACTCATCAGAGACCCATCTCCTATAGTCAAGGACCAATGTTGCTTGTGTTTCGTGTGTTCATGCATGTGCCAAACACTCATATCCAGATTCTTGGGTGTGTGTCCACACTGCCTGGTTCACATGGCACTCTCAGACTTGCTATCTCACCCATAAATCCTTTCTACTCTTTGAAGTCTATGGCCCTCATCCTCAGACTTCAAAGCATATTCTAGTCTGAATAAACACATACTGCCTAAATCAATCTGACCGCACTCTGAAGTTTTTCTATAATGAATTGGTTTGATTCTTTCCTTTCTTTTTTTTTCTTTTTCTTTTTTTTTCTTTTTCTTTTTCCCCTTCTCTCAGTGGAAGGCTTAAAGGCAGGTATTTTTCTGATGAGAAAAGACATTCCAATTCCCCCTCTACACTAGGTCAACCATCATCAGAGTTCAGCTAGCAGAATCATAAGTGCTAATGCATCTACAGAACTACAGTGAAATACATCCTTGGTTAGCGAGACAGGAGAAGGTCGGTGTGCAGATGTAGACGTGGCTTATAGGCAAATATGTCAAAAGAAGTGTGAAGCAGTAGCTGTAAAATGAGGCAACAGAAGTGGAACAGCTGACAACAGAACATAGACAATGAAAGTGAAAAAGGAGAGGAAGACTGAATCTATAAATCTGTTGAGTTAGAGCAGAATCAGTTTTTCTTCAGGCCTTAATCAAGGAGAAATATTTTTGAACTGGGGGAGCAATGTACCTTTCTCATACTAGGACAAGTGGTAAAACTGTAATCTAGTCAGCTATTTGGGTAGCTGAGGTGCTGCCTTTTGTTTAGGCAGAAGTGGCTGGAGTGAAGATAAGATTGGTTCAAACCAGAACAGGGAAAGCCTGTAATTATTCCAGTTCTCTGATCCCAGAATTTTACTTTCCACGGGCAGCTGCAGGATAGCTGGACAGTTGCTTTCTAAAATTAACAGAGAGGTGATTTTTAAAATCCATTTCAAAAATCAAATTGATCTTAGACTGACAAACATCCAAAACTTTCTGTATCATCCTGGTTGTGTCAAAAAGGGAGAGCAATAAATTGATTAATAAAAAAATGGTGTCTGTTATATATGCAACTCAGACAAATATTATATATTCTGATTTCCAGTCAGGTGATTTTACTTCAGGCTGAAGACATTAGTACCCAGAGGGGACTGGCAGCATGGGTGTCCACTTGAAAAGGAAAGAAGAAATCATATGGGTCTACCATTTAAATGTTTTTTGGGGCAACCTTTGAATCAAGATGGCAACAGATTGATCTTGTAGACTAACAACTGATAATAAGGTCTGAAATATTCCATGAAGAGAAGAAACAGTTTAAGGTCTCTTGGTTAAAGAGAAGAACTAACAACCTACTAGGATCAAAAAGGATTGACTTTGCTGAAACAGTTTCATGTTGGGATGAAATGAGTAACTGAAAGAGTCTTAATTTACTTTCATGGCTCAACAGCCCAAGTTCATACAGACAAAATAGATAAGGACTTTAAAGGTTAGAAAAAAGGGTGCTGAGTTTGTAAATGAAGTCAGTGTGGAAATCATTTCTTCCTACACATTTTTTAAAAAGTAAACGGACAAAGAACAGGATAAATGTGTTTTACAAATGCTAGAAACATATGTAACAAGATTGTTGTATTAGAAACATATGTTGAGGGAAAATTATGATTGTATTGGAATGACAAAGAGTTGCTTAAATCAAGCTATCAACTGGGAGATAAAATTACCAACATATAAGGTTTGCAGATGGGTGAGGTAAAAGAAAAGTAATGAGGGAGGGAGAAATTTGTGCACAGGGAGAATACTGAATAAACAGAAATAAATGACACTAGGATTTTGGCTGACACAATAGGAACTATTTGAAGTTAAGTGAAGAATGAGATATGGAAAAAGTTAGTCCTTGGATCTTGCCAGAGAACTTCAGAAGAGAACGAGAAAGCATTATCAGGAAATGTTTTTACAGATGAAGGAAGTCTGTATCAAACTTGTTATAATGATTGTGTTAGGAGTTCAATTGCCTAGACATTTCCTAGGAAAATATTAGTGGGGAAAAAGTAGGAAGGAAGCACGATTTTGAAAGTAATACAAGATTCCTTCCTGTACAGGAAAAGGGTAATGTGGATGTAAGGACTAGAAATGAGGCAGATGTAATGAATACAGTCAAAGATGGGGAGAGTAATACATTAATTAGTGTAATATCCAGACTGAAATGCCAGAAAGACTGTAAAAAGGTAAATAGTAATTGTATTTTATTAAAATCAGACTGTGAATGGCTATTAATAAATTAAAAGTAGCCTGAAAGCACCTAGCTTTGCCAAAGGAAATTCAGAAACCCATACGAGATATGTTCCAGAAGAATATATTCTAAATACAAATAATGTCATGAATGAAGACAGAACAAGTGCTGAAGTTGTTTCAGGGAAGAATAATGCAGTGTCTACTTCCAGTCTAAGGATAAGTATAGAATTATTTTCATGACAGAAGTGAAAGTTTCCAACAGCTTAAGTAACCTATGAGCTTGCTCCATCCACTGCTGAAAGTAAGAAGGAGAAGGATCTGTAGTCAAAGAGAAAGATTGGATGTGAAAGGGAAAATGAGAAATGTCTAAATGTAAACTCATACATTTTCCTGCTTCTCGGGGATGAGCTTCACAAATGAGTTTGGGTGCCATGCACAGGGCCCAACAGTGATCCTCCAGTGCACATTTCTCATTTCAGGAGAACCTGACTTGAGACCATAATTTGTCTATTAAGGGGAGGATTCAGTTCTCCAAGAAAACTACTTTTCATGAACAAACAGATAGCCTGGGGCAAGCAGCTTTTATCTTTTCACTCTGAAGATGATAAAATTGTACCACCAATACAGCACTTGCTGTTTGTTGAGCGTTGGCTGTTAAAAGGGTGGTAGGTGGCTGATTGAGGAGTGCCAGGACATTTCAGTGCATGGAATGATTTCACCCAGAATTGTTGAGGCAGTCCTAAATTTCCTGTTGCCCTGCAGCTAGTACCTGTGTTCTGCTCTGGAGACAAGAATATGAGTTCAAGCTGCTATTCCAAAAAAATGAAATAATGTGAAGCTGTACCTGCCACCCCTTGGTCGTGCTCCTCAGCCTTCCACAAAACCTCCTTCTTGACCTTTATCGCTGGCTCAAAAGGGCCATTGCTGAAACTCCTTCTTTGTTTATAGCTCTATTTTTTTTTAAATAACAAATGCATTGCAAATACCACTGAAACTAGGTTTGTTTTTAAATTATCTGTTGTGTGTTAATTTAATATGTACAGGGGTCTTTTTTTTCACTTTATCCCAGACTACTTCTTTTTGCTCCAAATTGCCACAAAATAATAACATGGACAGAAATTATTTCTACTCTCCTGACTGTCATCACCTTTATGCAAGGAAACTACTTCTTTCCCATTTTTGGACAATGTTTGCAGCCAATGCACTCATGCTGATCAGTTCAGCCAAAATCACTTTGCATTCCTGTCTAGACACAGGACTAGATTCTGTCTGGATTTCTAAAGCCACAAGGAATCCAGAGGAGAACTGCTGTATTTACCTAACAGAGAAGTGGACAGATCCTCTGATTTCCCCTGTGCAAGTACACTTCTCCCTCAAAAATACGAACAGGACTTCTCAAGGAAAAATTCTCCTAAAAATCTGTTCACTTTGTGAAATGTAACATCTTAGTTATCAGGAAGATTAGGTACACAAGAATATTCACATTTGCAAAGAGTAAAAGACAGGTTAAACCTTGATTAGGAAGCAGTCTTAATGTAGGAGCCAAGACCATATATCTCAGAATTCTTCATGTAGTTATTCCTATTAACTTTATTCTATGGCTCAGTTACCTATTCTCCAGTCTTGTACAACTGGCCCCTTGGCAGCTGACCATCTGCACTATTTGTAAAATTGACAATTATATAGACTTTTAACAAAAAAAGTGCATGTGACTTGTATTGATCTAATGAGTCAACTTTCAGTTTCATCCCCATATCTACTTTGGATCACTAAATTTTGCATCTACACTTAACTCCCATCTCAGCACTCTTTAGTTGAAATCTGTTTTAAACATTTGGCTTCCTATGCAGCTTCCAAAGGACTGAAGCTGATCATCAGATTGAGTACTAAATACTATACCAAGTCTACACACATACTACTAAACACTGGAGAAAAAGGACTACACAATTGCTTCCCTTTAAAAAAAAAAGCCTGTCTTGGAGAGAAACAGAAAATAGAAAAGATACACAGATTAACATCACAGGTTACAATGTGACCTCCCAGATTGCTGTGTTTGGGAGGTACGAAGTGAGTACATGCGCTCTTTCTTCACACAGCAAAAGGCTCCGACTTTCTTTTCCTGAAACAAGTTAAGAAATAGGAGTATCAGTAATTTTCTTGTACTGAGATGATTTGAGCTAATGGTCAAGTTTGAAAGCCCACTGTTCATTTTAACATTTTGTGTGTGGTTTGATATTTATGGGTCAATGTTATGAGATTGGTCTCACTGGCTGATTTCCTCTGAGTTTCTGATAATTCCACACATTTCTCCTTTCGTTCATAGCAAACTCACACTCCCATGAAAGACTGCTAGGAGCAAGCACAGGTCCCTGCTGTATAATTATCAAGACAGGAAAGACCTGAGAAACATTTTAAATGGATACAGCTGAGTTTTGTAATTATTGTAAGAAAATATGGATAGAAACATTTAAGATTGTACCTGCTAGGCAAAGTGATTAGTCCCTGTTTCAAGCGCCTCTTAGCAGTGTGCCAAAGCATTAAGAAAGAAAAAAGCCCACGACTTTCAGGTATATTTCTGAGGATTGAATAACTCATTAAGTCAACTTATTTTATCACTATAATGCAGTGTAATCTTTCACTCTCTTGCCTCCAGCAATGAGAAAGAAAAATGGCAAAAATGTTGGAAAATATTTGCAAAACATGACTTTTGTCAGGGGTAGCTGTCTGGTCTTGTGCCTGAAAACCCTCAAATCTCAAAGTACAGTCTTTTAAAAGGCTTTATTCCTTACCCCCAAAGAAATATAGAATAGTGACACGGGCACTCCTCAAGCTCTGAACACAAAGAGTTTTAACAGCACTTGAGTCACAGCAGCACAGTTCAGTCTGCCTGATTAGACCTGTTCTCCCACATGAACCCTAGTAAAATTAACAGGATGCCAAACATCTGCAAGAAAGTATATCAGAACATCAGAACCTTGATTATTCCAACCACTGCCATATATTTATATTCTGGAGTCAAACTGAGATCTCAGTTTTTTGCTTACACTTAACTGTGGAAATTAATCATTTGGGGTTGTAATTATACATATGATGCTCAGGGAAATTATAATAACATTCAAGGCACCACATCTTTAGCCTGCATTTTGTCTTAGACATGTTAGAGAATGCTTAATGAAGCATTTTACATCCCATTAAAACTTTATAGCGCACACTACCTCCTACAAAAATTCCTTAGTCAATACTTAAGTGCAGCTTAAAATCAGATACACTTATAAAATATAAACATATTGTATAAATTTCCTGCATGTTAGAGTTAATGTAACTTATTAGAGAAGGATACAGCTCCATGTATTTGGTGCAGTACTCACAGAAATAACTGCTAGTGGCAATACATGCTAGCTGAAGATCAGGTTGCATTTGTGTACTGTTACATTGCAGTTACCAGAATATTGATGTATGACTGAAAATTAATATACTTAAATTCAATAATTTTCTAATATAAATCACCTAGTTGTAATTTGTGCTAACAAATTATTGTAGTAGGTTGGCCCTGGTTGGACATAAAGTGCCCACCAAAACCACGCTATCACCACCCTCTGCAGACAAACAGGGGACAGAAAACTTAATGAAAGGCTCATGGGTCTGGGTCAAGGTCAAGACAGAGAGACATCAACCCTGTGTCATCATTGCAGCCAAAACAGGGGGCAAAAGAGAAGTTAATTTATTGCCAAATCAGAGCAGAATAATGAGAAATGAAACCAAATCTTAAAATCACCTTCCACCTTCCCCCCACCAATCCTAGGCTCAACTTCTCTCACGATTTTCTCTCCCTCTTCCCCTCCAGTGGCACAGGGGGATGGGGAATGGGGGCTGTGGCCAGTTCAGTACACATTGTCTCTGCTGTTCCCTCCACGTGAGAGAGAGGACTCCTCACACTTTGCCCCTGCTCCAGCCTGGGGTCCCTCACATGGGAGACAGCCCTGCATGAACCTCTCCAATGTGAGCCCTTCTCACAAGCTGCAGTTCTTTTATGAACAAGAACAGCATCATATCAACCAAGGGTGTAATGATCACTGAAGAATAGAACAGATATCAAATCTGGACCAAATATTTTTAAGCACTTAGGTAAATCTCACTGATGTTAGTAGGGCAACATAATTCACTCCAGGTAAAGGCAAACCTAAAAAGTCAGGTGGGAAGAAGAAATTTGTAGAGAAGAGGGGATAAGTGCACCAGATCTCATATGTTAAAAAAGCATCATTTTTGTTGTGACACAATTTTCCATTTCTGTTTTAAAATTTACAATGAGAAATAATTTCAGTTTAATTTTGTTAGTCATCTGATCCAAATTATTCCTTCCAAAGATATCATCAGTAATTGTGATTTTATCAAATTTGAACTAACACTGATGAAAGAGGTATGAGCATGACCCTCAACAGTAGAGAAACCCACTGCTGAACTCCAAGTAGTCGCTTCAAGTGCTGGCTTTTGTAGGAGCACAACTGGGAACAGTTCCAACCTAGGCACAGTTTTTCTACATCTATTCTTTCAATTGTTTCAGACTAAATAATTGGAATTATAAACAACTACAAGATTCTTATAGCATGGTGATAAACATGGATGTTATGACACCATGTGTCTATGCTGCTAGAAGAAATAAAATATAAAGGTTTACTACTATCCTTGTCACAACTGTAGTAATAAATGGCAGAAATCCCTCCCTAGTCATCAGAAAATTCTTGTGATAAAACTCTCCAGTCAGACTGCTGGGACCTCCTGCCCAAGTTGAAAATTAATATACTTACTTAATGATTCCAATTAGATCAAGGGTTTCATGTCTATTTTAGGCATCTCTTTAAGCAAATTGTCATTTCTTGTGATAAAGCAGACAGACAAGCTGACTTTTAACCAAATCAAAAAATATTATTTATCTTTTGATTTATCTTTAGTTAAGAAGAACATTCCACAAACTTGTCTTTCAAGGTAGCTTTTAATTTTTCTTTTTTTACTAGAGTGATTTAAGTACAGGTCAGGCAGAGGCAAAGAGCTGTCCCAAGGCTCTGTACCATTTGAGGCCCAAAGTGAAAAACTGTGATACTCTCTTCCTGGTTTTCTTCCTAGAAGTAAGTTCCAGCTTCATCAACGACTTGAACCAGAGATCTTGAACTAAGGACTTGAAACAATTTGCTTCAAAATCCTGAAAGCTGAACCTGTCCGTTCACGATAATAATTTACTATGGAAAGAAACCTGCAAAAGTGAATCTCAAAAGAGAAATTATTTTACAACTAAAATATCACCGAAACACTGAAATAAATAGAATTTATGTGTTTCTTGGGCACACTGTGGTTTGCAAATATGGGAATGAGCATCTCCTGGGCCTTCAAAAATGAAGGTATCTCCTATGCCTTCAAGAGACACACGAAGGCATCTGCAATGTAGGCACTGCCCTAAAACCAGTTAAACTGTTGATTCATCCACTCTCTCCAGTAAGACCTGCACCCACTGCAGAAGAGAGATAAAAACTTCCAAAGTGTTTAATGGTGATCCTAATGAGGTTTCATCTGTAACAGCTGGCAGCAGCATCTGAAACAAAAAAAGTGCTGCAACAGGGCTCTTAATGAAGACAGAAGGATGGTGTTTTTATGTTTCATTTCTTCGTCAAAAATAATATCTGCTTCAGATTTTCTACTTGTATGAGAGTACAGAATTAATTGTACCTACCACCGTACTTTTGAATTCTTGTTCCTCTTCACTCTTCTTTCATCTGCAGTGACACTGCTATCAAATTGAAAAAAGAATACAATGGAGCATTTACATGTAAAGTTCAGGAATCAAAGCTTCAGGCTGAGGAAAGTGATTCACTTGGCTGCCTCTCATTTTGCCTTGATAAAGCATTTGTCAAAGGATAGGAGTTTTTAATACATACACAGAAAACAGGAGAAAAAAGAAATGGAAAAAGAGGTCTCAGTAAGAAAAGCTGATCTTCTGGTCAGAAAAAAGGAAGAAAAATGGATTTTGGTTCTCAGTTCTGATGATGCCCTGGTATACACAAGAAATGTTAAAATATAGGAAACCTCATGATCTTGATTGCAGTGGGTATAGATAAGTACAACCCTCATAAGGTACACACAGTTAGTCCAGTCAATAGACCATTTTTATGCCTGCTTACATTACCTAAATACCTTCCTGTTTAGTCTAAGTCTCCTGAGCTCTTATACCAAAAGTGCATTGGGACAATTGGGTGTCTCTCTTTTATCTACAACTAAGTAAAAGCAAAGAGATACTAGCTAATATTCAGCCTATTTCCCATGGCAGGGTCTGCAACTAAATCCATCTGTAGGAGAATTGAACACACTGCTCACTTCCATGTGACCATCCTACCAGCAGACGGGTATCCTGGACTGCATTCTGCACGAACCACATCTCAAGGACCCCACATAGGCACTGCAGTTTGCACAAGGGAAAAAACTCACCTGAAGCTGAACCCCTGTGCCAGCTACATCAGGGATATGGAGGCTCCCAGGAGAACTGCATGGGGAAGCTTGAGTCCAGCATAACAACAGTTGTGATTGTCCTGGAAAAAGTAGAGACCAAGGTATTAAAGATCTATGACATTACAAGGATCTGCATTATGTCCACAAAAACACATTTCATGGCTCTAGTCTCTGGCTTAGGATTGTGCTCCATCAGCCCCTCTGATCACATTAGTGATGTTTGTCTGATGTTAGTTCAAACATTTGACAAATTAGTGTAAAACTTTCCCCACAAATTACGTTGATTGAAAGAACAAGATGTTGATCTCTATAAATGCTCTGGTATTATACATTTCTAAAACTAAATCTGCAGTTTCTTTCATTCTTTTGTGCTAAGTACCTAGTGGATCATGATTTAGAAAAATATGATAAAATAGTTCCAATCTCTATTAGTGACTCCATTATAATACAATAAAATGAAACACAAACTGTTGTTTTGCTGGGGTTTTTTATCTATGTGAACTACATTAAACAAAATCCTTGGAGATCACCACAGTTCCAGATACAGCTGAATTAAATGAGGTCCAGTTTCCAGCCAATCCCTGACATAAATAGCCACTCTTGACAAAGCTGTAGAATAACACATAATTCCTAATAACATTTTGCCTACTAAATTATCTTTTACGCAATCATCACAGTAAATCATGAACTGCTTAAAAAGAAATGAAATACCATTGATAATTTTGTTTTAGTGCAGTAAAATTAGTGACAAGCATGAGGTTTATGAGTTAGACTGTGAAGTTCCTTTTACTAGTTAGAGGGCATTTGGAGCCAGGGTTTTTGATTCAGATCCTAGTCTTAATAAATCTATTTCATTATAAATCTCTACTACTAAACCAGTTATGCTCATCCGTATTGTGAAAACGAGTAATATGAACAACTTGCTGCACTTTCTGGGAGACAGCTGTCAGTTTTGGTCAGAAGCACTTACATTATTGCAAGGGAAAAATACCTTTCCAAAACTGGCAGCAGATGAGCTTCAGCTTGCCTGAGTCATATATTTAACCTTTTTTATTTCATTTATGGATTGCAAGAGTTGAGCTGCACAGTACTTTTCATGGTCGTCTATAGAGCATGTTGGATAGAGTCCAGTGGAAATATTTTTATAAAAATCAAAATTTCAGGAAAAGAAAGCAACTTTCTCAAATTTAACATTAATGTTCTCCTCTCCTCTCTTTTCTGCCCCTCTCCTGTCTCGTGGGTCCACCCAGAGATACCAGCGTATCTAATTTCATGGGTAAATCTTATTTTAACAAGATCACACAGAAGCTTCCAGTCAAGATAACCTTCTTCATAACCATTAATAGCTCATTTTCACACCTTCCACTAGCATTTCTTATCCCTTACCTTTTCAATACCACACATACAGTTGCCCTTTAAATATAAAAACAAAGCTTGTCCAAAAAAAAAAAATTTAGGATGCTGTAAAGGATGAACTGTGAGATAATAGTGATTGCAAAGTCTCCATTCACAATATTTGCCTTATGATCACATTTTCAGGATATTGCTTGGCATTGAATTTTTTTAACTTCAAAATTTAAACTCTTTAATCTTACAGGTTTTTGCTGAAAGGTGCAGTTCACAGCTTTATCATGCATTCTGTTCAATGAGCCTGATCTAAGGGAGATAGACTTTCCTCCTCCTTAAGTGGAAGTTTTAAGGAGATAAAGGTGGGTGTGAACCAAGCAGTTTGATTATTCAAGATAGATTTACTGAGGAACAAATGCATTCTCAAGATTGACTCATTTTGTGTGTCCATGCCAAGACCCTCATCTTCCTCAGTTCCTGACAATATGATGTTTGTTATCTTTATCTATATTGCTCCTATTCTCCATATCATTGGGTTCAGTGAGGAGAGAGACATCACTCAAAATATTCAATCAAATTGCAGTATGTGCTGGCATCCCAGTATTCTGTGTCGCTGTACTGGGCTTACTGAGCTCTAGAAACAAGTTTTATTACAAGCCTAATTCAAAATCAGTCAGCTCTGATCACCATTTTAGGTAATTTTTATGATTCTGGATTTTTAAGGTTTCTATGTCACATCACTTTTTCTTTTCATTGCTGCCTTCATCAGCATTTCTTCTTTTTGTTCAAAAACCCTCTCAACCTTTACTCTGTGTTTTGTAGAGGGATGAATCATCAATAGATCACTTTTCACCAACATTAATACTCATCCTTTCATATTAACAAGAAGTTGGTTATTGTTAAATTTCTAGAGTTGATAAGGTCAACATTTGCCTGCACTTTTATCCTTATCCTGGTTCAGTTGTTAAAAATACTAAAATTAGTGTTATGCCCTTAATCATATGTTTCACAAAGGGATTTATTTTTGTTCTTATTTTTTCTGTTTATTCACAAAATGAGAGACAATGAGAATCTCTAAACGCTTTCTGTATCTTCCTCTGTAAAATACAGAAACTGAGGTAAAATTTTACCCCACTCAGTGCTGGTGGGTCTGAGATGGGCATTAACTCTGAGGATTAAATCTGGCAGAGTATTTACAATCCCAGATTTTTGAGGCAGTCTTGAATTACCTCTTCAAATGATGATAGTATCACAGAAGAATTATCAAAATGTGGCTCAGCATTTCAGGGAGCTCTTACTGTGGTTCCTAATTTGGTGAATGTGAATATAATTCACATTTTTGTCAGGAACTGCAATCTTCAATTTTCTCTCCTTTTATTGACTGGAGATTAGAAGCTTTATTAGAAAACATATAATACTTAGAGAAACAAGTTTCACTCACTGCAAATGGTCTGTCTGCTCATTTCATTCAGGCCATTTATGCACAACAACCGCTGTGTAAAAAATTTATATAATCATTTATGAACAGAGGAAAGCATATGTAAGTTATAGACTTCTGGTCTCTCTCTCTCTGAAGAGAAGTGATAAGGTAGAATATGTACAGAAAGCCCAAACTGCCCTCAGGCATTTACAGATTAACAACATAATTCCTTTGTGTCACTTTTGTTGGTCAGATTCCTCTCACACTTTTCACAGTGTAAAAAATTTTCTGTAGATGCTCAGAGACAGAAATAAAATGACCCCAAATAATGGAAATTAAAATCTGATCAGTTCAGCATTTTCTCATGAGCACAGTGAGGAGCTGCTCTTTTCCCCTACAGTTTTCATACATGCACACATACAAGGACACAGGTGTGAATTAGCTACACTCACAGAATGAGGTCTGGAGATCAGGATTTTTCAAATGTAGCGATCTCAATTTGACTGGGTCCCCCAGTTATACATTTGTGGGTCATAAAATAACACTTATAGAATCATGGAACTAATTGGGTTAGAAGAGAACAACCCTCCTGTCATGGTCAGGGACATCTTCCACTAGATCAGGTTGCTCAAAGCTTCATCCAACCTGGCCTTCCTTTCCAGGGATGGGGCATCCACAATTTCCCTGGAAAACCTGTGCCAGTGGCTCACTAGTTTCCAAGTAGAGAATTTCTTCCCAGCATCTTATCAAAGCTTCTCCTCTTTTAGTTTAAAACTGTTCCTCCTTATCCTATCACTATATGCCCATGTACAAAGTCTTTTTCATAAAAGTTCTCTTTTTCATAAGCCCCTTTTAAGAACTGAAAGGCCACAATGATGTTTCCTCAGAGCCTTCTCTTCTCCAGGCTGAACAACCTCTCAGCTCTCTCAGCCTGTGGTCACAGGAGAGGTGCCCAATTTCCCTGATCATCTTTATGGCCCTCTTCAGAACCTGCTCTAACAGCTGCATGTCTCTCTTGCCCTGAGGACCCTAAAGGTGGATGCAGGACTCCCAAGAGGAGTCTCACAGGGGCAGAATAGAGGGTAAAATCATGACACTTCTTTTGATGCAGCCCAGGATACAGCTGGGCATTTTGGGCTGCAAACACACTGTTGGTTCATGCCCAGCTTTTCATCCAGCAGAACTCCCAAGTACTTCTCCATAAGGCTGCTCTAAGTGAATTCTCCCAGTCTAATTGCTCCAATTCGGGTGCAGCACCTTGCACTTGGACTTGTAATCTCATCTTCCTCATTCCATCTCATCACTCTCATCTTCGTCCTGTATAGTCAACAAACCCATCTCTCTGGAATATCTTCTATTCTATGTGCTCTGCTTTTAATTGGTTGCTGTACTCACATGTGCATGGCTTAACAACTGCGGGACTTCACAAATGAACCAAGCAAACCAAACCCAGTCTTTGTTTATGTCAATTAGATCTGCTCATTTGCTTTAGCTCTTTCTCTCTGTTATTTCAGAGAGAAAGTGGCTTGGTTATTTCTCTGAAGGTAAATAATGGTTTTGATCTGTGTAAAGAAAGGTTTGTCAGGTGTCTTCGGTTAGGCCAGAAAGTGGGGACCACTGTGAAGAAGTCAAACAGGGTATGCCTAGGAGACTTGACTCCAATTCGACATTTTTGTTCAATGACAGTCCAATAAAACAAAATGATTAACAAAAAGTTGATGTATCACATAGGATGAAAAATTAAGTGTTGCGTTCATATCCATGATTTTAATGCCATCTGTTACCACTTTTTGAGACCAGATCCAGTAGCTGGAAATAAAAGGTCAAGGAGAAATGTATTTTCTTGAACTAAATGGTATTATTAGATGGAGAAACAGGAAGGAACAGAACTGCCAGTAAAGAGAAGCATTTATAGTCTTTTTTTCTCTTGTGAAACATTCTCATTTTTCTGCATAGTGATTCTAGACCCTGTGACCCTTTATGTCTATGTAACAGCTCTGCTTAACACACACTATCATAAAACTATTTTAATAATAATTAAACAAGTTTTACTTTCATTCTGCAAGCTTTCTGAACTTTAATTTAGATGCAGTTTTTTGGACAAACCAAGTATTTAAATTAGCACCTTTTAAGAGATCAGTCAAAAGAATAATTTCACGCTTATGATGCTTTCAGTTACATTTCACACAGCTATGAATCACAGTTTCTGGTTTGTGACTTCTTAAAGACATGACCTCAGAACTTCTTTATCACATTAGCAAAATCACATATATTAGCTTAAATCACAGGATAATAAAATAATTGAGTTTGGACTTCCAGACATTATCTAGACCAACCTGTTATTCATGTCTTAACCCACTAGCTATTCCAACAGTCTGTATTATTTCTTTCAAGAAGACTGGTTTTAGGCTTTACTGGAATTTTTATGAGATAATAGGAGCTCACTGAAGCACAGGAGGTTCCCTCTGAACATCAGGAAACGCTTTTTAACTGTGAGGGTTGCCAAGCACTGACACAGGCTTTTCTGTGGTTTTGGAATCTCCATCCTTGGAGATACAGAAAAACCATTTGCATGCAGTGCTGGCAACTGTCTTTAGGTGGCCTTGCTTGAGTGGGGGGTTGTACAAGATGAACTCCAGAGAGCCCTTCCATCCTCAGTTATCCTGTGACTGTGATTCTGTGATTCTGCAGTCCTGGGTGAAAAAGACTAGAAAGCTTGCAGACTGGAGGTTTGGGTATCTTTCTGCTTTAAGCAGAAGATCAGCCCACATGACCTCCATAGAGCAGTTTCAAAGTAAATTTTTCTGTTTCTATCACAAAACTTTCAAAGAATAGGCTGAAATATTTCCAGTACTTTTCTACTGTTTTATTGAAGAATGACAGCAATTACAGCTGGAGAATAATTATTAAGTACCTGAGGTGAAACTTCAAGCAAAGAGTTATAGAATTCTAACACGTAAAACAGACAGGAGCCAAGCATCATATTGGTTTGAGAACAGACCCTGGCATGCCTTTGACCTGTGCCAACTAGCACACATGGCCAGATTATTCCTGGGCATATCAGAGAACCTATCATAAGCAGGAGATGTTGCGGTGGTTTGGAACCAGAGGACTTCTGGACAGGTTCCACGGACAGAGGGTTTCCCCCCGGAGCTCCCAGGGGCAGCAGTTGGACCACCAATCCACGGACCCAAGCTCCTCCTATTGGTTACTGGACTTGTCTGTTATGTATTCCCACTCCGGGAAATTGCCTGTCACTCCATAGTTCATTCGTTGTTCTCTCTGTTCCCCTCCCCTCCCTAAACCCCATTTGATCATGCACCCCAGCCCCTCCCCTGTATTGCCCCCCTGCCCTCATCCTATTGGGTGTTGTTCCTCCCTTAAATACCAATGTAATAAGCTGCTCTTGGCTCTTGGACCATGTGCTCCCTTTGGAGGCAGTAAACCTACCGAAATCACATACCAAGAGACCTCCTTCTCTGGTAGTTCTTTGCTGTTTCACCACGCTCCGGGGGCAACACCTCCCCGGACCGAAACGCAGACCAGCTGTGCCCGCAGTAGGCGCTCCGAGGAAGTCTTCCAGATCGCGAACGGCTTCCTAGGGTAGCGCTGGGACTCCGCTGCCAGTACCAGGGTGGGACCGAAGCAGGGAACGCAACAGGAGACCATTCCCAAAGGCACTCCATGTGCAACCAACCTGCTATGGAAGGTACAGAAGTTCAGAATACCGATAAGACTTATGATTCATTCATCTGGCAATGAGTTTTCCTTATGCAGAAACTATGTAAAAGTACAAACAGGAGACCACACACCTTCCATGTGCGTGGTGTTACATGGGTTTTGCCCTGTCTAATCATCAGACACCAGAGTGTGTTCAGAAAATAATCAAAAAGGAAAACCACCTAGAATACAGACATGCATCCACCCATGTTGCCAGGTAGTTGCCTGCACAGCTCAGTTTGAGCATAATGGGAGTGATTTCTTCTCTGTTCGTGGTCCTTCCTGACAAACATAAACAGCAGCTTTCTACCCCTGTTAATATTTTTGCTGAGAATGTGCAGATTGCTTTGGATACAAGACTTTACTTTCCCAAATGATGACATGATCTAGTAACACCTCAGTCCTGTGCTGAGGTGGGACATTTTCTAGGTCTTGTATTTCACAACTTCCTTCTCCCTTGCCTGTGCAAATAGTAATCTATCCCATCCCCTTCTCCCTTCTTCTCAGCTTTGCAGCCTTATCCCCTGTCTTTGACCTGCTCCGGCATCTGTCAGGTCCTTTGTAGATCACTTTAATTCATTAACAGGGAAAAAATCATACAGCTTTCTCGTTTTGCTTTCTGCCGCTTTAGCATGTGAAAGTGTCTCACAGAGGGATTTGGCACATGTTAAGGTTGGTACAAAATAAGCAGCAGAACGGCATGTCTGGAAGTGAGGTGGGGAAGAAGAGAGAAGAAACAAAGATGCCCCTTTCAGCACAATTCTTGTTGCTGGTGTCTGACTTCGTAACACTGTCTGAGAAAATTAGTTGTGCTTTGCTGGTGGCTGTTCAAGTTGCTGCTAGTGCAGTCTGTTTCTGGTTTTCAAGTGAAGATGGCCTTTATAGAGTGAAAATAAAAGTAGTATATTCGCCTGCCACCATGCTCCACAGAGAAAGCTGGCAGTTGTAGTGTAGCCACAAAAGAGAATAAAAAATTTAATACATCTCTTCTTGCTTCTGCTGGTTTGCTTTTTTAAATTTCTTTTTGTCCTTTATTTGCTTCTACTCTACCTGGTTTACTTCATTCATTCAGAGCATGCAGTCTGAAATGTTCCACAAAGTAGACAAACAGATTAAATCTGTCTGTTGATTGAGAAGTCTCAGTGGTTATTCATATTCATTTCCCTTCCTCATTCACCCCTCTTTGCCTTCAGATACTCTCAGACATGGAGTTTAATTCAGGTGCTTTCTATTTTATGCTTTGGAATGCATTATTCATAGTGGTGCCTAGGTGACACTGTTATATGAGAATTAGTCATCTCCTATGCATTGGTTTGCCAGTAATTTGTCTGACTCTCAGACTGATTTAATAAAGTATCTAATTATCCAAGGAAAATTCCTTTGAAAACATATGAATGGATTTTTCAGTTCATTGAAACTCTACCATGATTTCTTATTAGATATTTTTTTCAATAGGTAATTGCAATCTATATATAAATAATATAAATCCTTATAGTTTGCTAAAACTTTATCCTTCTGCTGGAAATGGCTGAATAGACCCCAGGGATTTTCACATAAGTTAATTTTGGTTTGCTAAGGCTCATCTTTTCCAACTGCCTTCAAAGTCAATGAAGAAGTAGGCTTTGAAGAACAAGAGTAGGAGGCTTCCTTAGGTGGTCTGATCACCCACTACATTAGAAGTCTGTTATGTCTGCTCTTTCTTTGATAATAAGATCAGACACTTAAGGGGGCTGACTCAGACTCTTTTCCTGCAGAGAAGTTTAACTAGAATCTCTTGCAATTTACTGGGTCTGGGTGCGCAGGTATCTTACATCTGAGGTGTTCTATATCATGTGTGGATACATGGTCTCATATCTTGCACATGAAAAATCGCTGGGCAAGTTACTAACATATAGAGAAATGTCTGGGTCAGTCTTTTTTGTCCTCACTGTGCCTCAATCCATTTCATTGTCATTTTTCTATCTGGTATGGCTGACAGGATAGTGAGACCTGTAGCACTCTTTGAATCATAAGAAAATTGATGAGGGAATTCAGAAAGTTCAGAGCCTCGCTCTAGAAGGTAATCTAACCCCAGAGAGTTCTGTCATGCTAGGAATAGGTACCAGTAAAAAGGCAACAGATATGACAGTCTGAAAAGCTGATCTCATTGGCAATATACTAGAAAAGCAAACAAATTTGAGGTCATGATCCAAAAAGGTGCAGGTTCAGACAGCATGGCATACTCAGATCTAAAATAATAACTGCTGGACAAGAACAATCCAAACAAGCCTTTAATATAACATTCTTTCCCAAAAAGGAGAAATAAACTAAAGGTGTGAAAAAAGCCTCCTGCTATTGATATGCAGCACTTTTGGACTGAAGCAAGCAAGGGCAAAACAAGATTCTGGTCTCAGTCCTCTGTGTCTTGGCATGTGTACTGAGAGGAACAAGAAAGTCATTAAGCAGGGTGAGCAAACATGCAAAAGTATGATATGGCAACCAATAAACACAGAATAACTATTTCAAAATAGGAAGGTGAATCGATGGTGTTCAGGGGAGAGGTAGAACCTCACTGACGGGGGAGAAGCAGGGCAAGTCTTAAAGCAGTTAATCAATAAAGGAATAACCACAGTGTCTTTCCAGATGGTGTGCCAGGTTTATTCCAGAGGATGAAATGTGGAAAACAGAAATTTAAGGAAACAAAAAACATTTGCTATCCAAATGGGGCAGGGGCACCACCAGCTGCAAACTGGGACTCTGGCACCCCTACTGAATGGCTGTGAGTGGCTTTATGTGTTTATACCTGCTTCATCTAGGTGTATTGAAGAGCAACCAGGTTGCAATTAGTGCCCTTGTCTGGAATGTTGTCTTCCTATTCTCTTTTCTTGTCAGGAAAAAAAAAAATCTATCTGTCTATCTATCTATCTATCTATCTATCTATCTATCTATCTATCTATCTATCTCTGTTAGAAAGCCCGATGAGCCATGTGCCACCGGTTGCTTGCTGAACACTTGTCTCAGTAGCTTTGCAAAAAGACCAGAGATGGCAAAATAAGAAGTTATATAATAGGAATCCCATCTAAGGAGTTCATGGTAGCTGATCACTTAGTGTCAGTCACTCTAAGTCTCTCCAGCAGCCAAATACATGAGGGGATGTCAGATCCTTGATCTTCCAGAAAACTTTAAAAATAGCAATTCAGATCAATGCTTTCATGTTAACTTGCACTTAAGAATAAGGAAAGTGCATTACAAACCTGTCAGAATGAGACATTTGATATATTCATTCTTGGAGCTCATTGAAATTTCTTTAAAGATCCTGTAAAAATCCAGAGATTCTTTTGTTAGAAAGTATTATTTTTCATTCAGATCTATCTCTTTTTTATTATTACTACTCAGCTGCTTGGAAATGAATCATGTTATTTCTGAAAACTGAAAACAAGGTTTATCTCACTAGGGTATAATAAATCTTGGTTCAAATACAGATTTATTTCTTCAATGTAATGATTCTATGTTTGAAAAATGTTAAGGTTGTGACAAAAATCAACAAAAGCCAGGAAATTCAAAGTTAATTTTGAATTGTGTCCATAAAGCACCTCATTAAGCCCTCTCATTGTATCCTGTGTGAAATCATCCGGTTTCCAGAGACATCTGTAATTGTTCATAATAAAAGGGCATATTAAGGACTGAATTAGTGGATGTCCCTGATGCAGAAGTAAAATAATCCTAGTGTCCATATGCTCTGTAATCCATGAAAGGTGGTTCTATCTGGACTTAAGCAAGACAACACTCTACTTAGGGTGATCAGGAAAAAAAAAGCTCAAATGAAAGAAACAAAGCCTTGAGTTAGGTGTCAAGCAAGGCACATGGGGAAAGGAGGGAGCTCTATAGCCTTCATCCAATCACAATTTTATAAAATCACTTTTTACTTTAGCATCAGAATTATTTGCATGCTTTTTGCTGAATGAGTTCCTTAATTAAAAATTAAAGTTCATCAAAAGATATCCCTTGTAGCAAGATCTCAACCATCAAGCATTTCACTGATGCATAAGCAAGTAAGGACTGAAGCCCTCTAAGTTTTCCTGCAGGATCACCACTGGGTTGACAGGAATCACAATGCTCCCAGAGTTTGTAGTTTTGAAGCAAACCCACTATATGCACTCCCAAACCATTTCACTAGACTTTCAAGATCTCTTTGAAGAGAAAATTTCAAAAATCAGCAGGACAAGTCTCATAGTTTTTTCTGAAAAATTAGATCTTATATTTTTGGGGCAAAGAAACTTGGAAAATTTGAAACGAGTATTCTAAAATTTCCTACCATACACATGTCTCAAATACATATAATTTGGGGTTAAAATTTCTTTTTATTTTTGTCCTTGCAAGAGTTAAACTGTGGGGAAAAAAAGCACCCAGGTTTTCTTTACCTGTGAAACACACGCAAATGCTGAGTAGCTCTTCTGATGTCCCTGGGAGTGGAGTCCAGTGTGCCAGCTTAGCAGAGAGGTACATTTTTTTTACTATGCAAAAAGGCAGTACAGAATTATTTTATTTTCCAAACATCACTTACCTTTCCATGCGTAGTTATGGGGAGCCTAAAGTTCAAAAAGGGTGCAGTGATCTCAGTAGTAAACAGATGGGTGATGCTTCTGAGTCCTGCTGATGGGCAGAGTGTTGAGCATTGGCTGATGCTGGGCTGGGAGGAAGCAATGTGGGGTCATGGGGCAGAGTCACAGCCCCAAGATGGAAACCCAGAGGAGCTGTCCTTCCTTATGGAAATGTAGGGACTTATTGCTCTGAGCCTGAGCAGGCAGGGTAGACATGAGCCTCCATATGCTGAGCTAGAGGCAAAGCCCCTTCTGGCAGTCCAACCCTTGAGGGCAAGGCTGCTAGGGCATCATCTCAGCTGCCAGGGAAGAGATATCATTGGAAGCATGCACTGGCCTGGCAGAAATCCTGGGAGAGAAGGCAGAATCAGGGGAAAACAGTTTATATTATTGGCTTGAAGGAACTAACTGAATGGCTTCAGGAGGACACAGGCAGGACCTCAGTGCGAGGAGGAATCCTCTGTTCCACCCCCACAGCATGGGATGGAACAGGTGAGGTGTAATTTATATGTACATACCTGAATGCTTAAGAGTATGTCTATATAAAATGAAAAGCATCCAGGCAGAAAGAGCTCAGTTTTGTCACTGGAGGAGATAATGCTCATACCATGCTGGGAGAACATAGGTAATCAAACCACACTGAATGCTCTTAGAGACCAAGGAACTTCAAGCATAGTGGATTAGAGAGCATTGAAATGGATGTCTGTCGAAAAAAAAAAAAAAATCCAAAACATAAGGAACAATATTTTTATTGCAAGGTCTCTGAAAACCTCAGCTCCTACCAATTTCTTTCTAAAATCTGGGAACATGTAGTATTCCAAATTCTACCAAAATTGTCTCTGGTTAGATCCTGCCTGCTTGAACATGGATTTAGAGATGTTTATAAGAATCTCTGTGGGGATTAAAACAATATGCTGAGCAACTGCACTCTGGTTATCAAGATCCTTTTAGCTGTCCCGAATCAGGAGCCCCAAAATGGAAATATCAAAAATCATCAGTCACTTAGAAAATTTAGGTCATCTTTTTTGGTGTTTTCTCTTTCTCAGCTAGGGTCTCTTTGATCTGTGGCCCTTTTACATTTTTTCTCCCCAGCTAAGTGAGATTAAGCTGCAAGAGAAATGTCAAATCTGATTTACCTGTCACTCAGAATCAGCAGCTTCAGGGCTACAAAGTGTGCAAATATCCTTTGAATTGACTGTCACAAAGACATTTTAGGTGGCTAGACCTATGTTTGTTACCTCAATGTTCTCTCAAAGAATACCAACAAGGCACAAGCTTTATTTTGGATCAAGGGTATCTATAAACTAGCCTAAGCAGCAGAGAAGCACTCCAGGTATTTTAATCCTGTTAAATTAACATGTTTGGTGCTGAGATCTTGCTTCAAGTCAAAGTTCATTTGCCACAACTCTAAAAATTTATTTAGACATGTTATGCCTCCATATTAAGTCTCTTTTTGACTAACAGGCATAAAGTAAAATTTAAGCTGAGTTTAGGCACCTAGTTAAGAAAATTTGTTCACCTATTAAGGGGCCACAGAGTTGTGAGAATTACTAGGGCTTTCCTCCTTAGATTAAATATTTCCTTCTTTTCCCTCAGAACTACCTTAGATGCAATTATTTGGTACTTTGGTCTTCCTAAGGCTTCACTGAGATCTGGAAGCTCAGCACACGAGATCCCCAGGGCTATACCCATAACATGGCTGCAGAACAAGCCAGGAACAAAGTCCAGTCTTTGGACAAAGTACATCCACAAACTCAAATTCTCCCCTTGCCTCCCCACAACAGAATGACAGTGTCTAAACTGACACTTGGACTCTGTTTCTGGCAAATGCCATTCCCCTGGAAAAAGCGAAAACTGTGCCAAGGAACACGTTAATAATTAAACAGCTCACTTGACTGCAAGCGTCTCTGTTATTAAGAGATACAGATGCAGCCTTAGACTCTACTGCAAGAGGGCACATGGGTGTTTAGGTGCTTAGTTTGTCAATACATACTTTTTTATTCAAGGAAACCATTTAACACTTGTTTCTGAAGAATAAAGCAAAGAATGTACTTTCAGACCTGGTGGACCATATGAGTCACTTAAATTCACTTGTAACCATCCAGTGTCATGATTTTCTGTTGTGGTAACTCCACAGCTCTCTCTGAAGAATTTTTTCATATAGGCACACATGTTCATTCCATTCTGTTATTGGATAGCTCAAACTCCTTTACTCATTCACATTATGCTCAGCATGTTTGGAAGTAATCTAGTTTTTATTTCAGAGACTAAACAGTTGTCATTTTTTAACCCCAGACAGCAGCCAAGCCCCAACCAGCTGCTCAAAAACCACCACACAATGAACAAACTTAAGCCACATGGATTTGAATATTTTGATCACTGCTGTCTGTATTGACAAGTTCTTGACAATAACACTATTACTTCATCCTGCAGAAGTAGGAAAATGACAAATAAGCTGCTTTTTTCACTTGTCAGTGCCAAAATATTGATTCTTTAGTAGGAAGTACTGAGCTAATTATAGCTATGTTTAATTTGTATTAGCTTAATCTGACACTTAAATTTTATTGTACGTTAAAGGATGTTCCTTTGTGATTTAGCAACATTAGATAACTAAGTTCATAATCTAATTGAATAGAAAGGTACTAGAAAAGGTGTTGCAAGCATGAATGATTTGGAAGATTTCAAAGTGTATAAAAATGTCTTTGCCCTTTTGATATGATCTCAAATCTTGTCATTGCTGTACTATATCTATGTCTACAAAAGCTAGATAAAGGAGTATACTACTCACTTAAAATACCAGCAAAACCAAAATGTTCTAAATTTTGCAGGTATTTTCATTGCTCCCTTACGTAAACTACTGTATAGAACTCTGCATTCAGAAGTTGTATTCCATCTCAAAAGCAGTTGCATTTTGATGATGGATGAAACAAGCCATTCAAGTTCAGTGTGTTAAAGTGCTACGACACCCTTTGGGAGAAGGTATTATATATATGTACCAGAGGTACTATTTCAAGGCAGAAACTCTGCCAAATGTTAAACTGAGACTGAAGCCTTACAGTTGAGTTGTTAACCTCTGGAAACAGGAGTTTAAACTGCAAATGCTGAGGTAACTTTACCTCTGGGAGAGCAAAAGGTAATAATGAAAAATTATGCAGCTTTCACCTCCTCTCTAAAGGCAAAACAAACATTTTAAGCTTTATTTTATACTTTTTTCTGCAGTTAATTTAGACAAGCTTGTTGGCAAAATAATAATTCCTGTGCTTAGTAAGTAGTATTTCAACCTTCTGAATCCCATTCAGCAGGAAAATCACAAGGGTAAGTTGCTTTCATCCTTGGTTTGTAAGTAAAAGTGAATTCTGTTCTTTGTGTTTTCAGTGCCTCCATCAGGAAATAAAACAAACACACAAGGTAAATGTGCCAGATGCTCAGTGGGTCTCAATGTATAAAATCACAGGAACAAGAAAGTTGAGGGGAAAATGGAGGTGAAAGATGGCAGGAAAAGTATTATCACAGATGTACCATCTTTGGTTGTTATGTTTAAAAAAGGAAAAAAGAGACAAAATGCTCTGCAGTTGTGTGGAAGGTGATAATAGAAAGTGGAAACATATTCTCCTTTGGGCAGGCAGGGAGGAAGGAAAAGTTTCTTCTTCTCCACTTAGAACAAATCTTTAAAGACTCTTGGAGATAAACGTCACAAAGCAGCCTTAAGTGGCAGGATTGTATTTATTCATTGAAAGGGGTTTTCATTGCATGTAATAAATGCTTTGTTTCTTCCCTAATTATAGCTGCAGGCAGGGAAAGCTGAGGTAGGACTTCAATTTCTGGCTGTGGGGAGAAAGGAGGTACAGCTCTTGGAGGAAGGGTTGCAAGGTTAGAAGAAAATCCCAAAACAGAAATTTTAAACACATGATCCCTAGCAGAATACTTGTTGATATATTTTTATTTTTGGGATGCAGAGGTCTGAACTTGCCCAGATACTCATTTACCAGTGTTTACTTATCAAATACAATCATACAATCATAGAACATTTGGGCTTAAAAGGACCCTAAAAATAATCTAGTTCCAACCCCCTGACACCTTACACTAGAACAGGTTGCTCAAGGACCTTTCTTACTTGGCCTTAAACTCTTCCAGGGATGGGGCATCCACAGCTTCTCTGGGCAACATGTCACAGTGCCTTACTACCCTCACAGTAAATAATTTCTTCCTAATATTTAATGTAAGTCTACTGTCTTTCAGTCTGAAGGCATTCTCCAGTCCTCAGGTACGGACGTCTCTAAGGTGCCTATACCCATGTATGGAAGTTGTAGAAGCAAATTGTTGTCTGCAAACTTGTAGTGCCATGAGAGGCTCAAGTAAATAAGACCAGGCATGGCTGCTTCCTGTAACAATGGGACCTTGGAACAATAGGACATTGGAACAATGCACTGTATGCATTTTCTTATCTGCACCCCTGTTACTTACCTGCATTTTATTTTCTCCTGGCCTCCAAAACTCTGCAAATTGCAGGACTACAGGTTATTCTCTGATCCCAGAAAACAAGTGTGGCACCAATCTACTGAACACCAGTCCTTTGAAATGTCAGTTATAACTCAGTATCATTTTATTTCATACAGCATTTGCCATTTTTGTGTTCCCATAATCGAGGGTACACTCAACACCAAACACTAAACTAAGGTTATCCTTCTACTGATTAGGAGGTGTATTGGACCCCGTTGGTGTTATTAAACTGTTTCATAAATCAGTTTGATCTACTGGATGAATGGATATTCTTATCCTTCCAGGACAAGGAGACAAAAGGACAACAAATCTAACAACTTTTCAAAATCTCAGATAAAAAGTTTGAATAAAGTTTAGATTTTTACAAATACTTTATTCTTGTACCATATTGCATCAATAAAAACTGTTTTTCAAATTTTCAATAATTATATTTAAATGAAGGCAATAGTATAACATTATGTTGGCTTAAACAAATTGTTCATTTATAACCCCTAACCTCAGGCACAGACTGCCATGGTAAAATTGCATTGCCATGTGACAATTCTTCAAAACACTGATAATCTCAGATAAATGCTCTTGATCTTGATGTGATGATTTAATTATTTCTTGTCCTTCCAGAATAAAATATTTCAGGGTCACTTCCAGATTACACAAAACAGTTGATTTACTGTCATACTTGATTGCTTCAAGTAACCAGCAAACAATCTCTATTCTCCTTTCTGTTCTTTCCATCTTTTCCCCTGACAAGTAAATCCCATTTTTAAAGAGGCATAGTGTTAGTCTTTTTTATTTTGTTGGTTTTGTACGCATCAAAACTACAAAGATTCACAAGCTATGTGAATTCTGAATATCTACTTTGTTTTGTGGGGATTTTTTTAGTAAAGAATTGTATACAGCAGAACAATTCATAATGTGCCCTCCTCTGCTGATTACCTTGCCACTCCTTGGCCTGCCTTTTTCCAGTAATTCTGTTTCTGCCACATGACATAGGTAAGCACAAAAGGGACTGCTTCACCCCCCAGTGCTCCCAGCCCCTGTGGAGCCTCCTCTCTGAACAAAATGCTAAAGCTTATTTATCATATATAAGATACACGTGTAATAAACAGAGACCATCCTAATATAATATCAAATGTTTTACACTTTTGATTCTGGTATTTAATCATACCTACAAGTGGTGACTGTACAAATTTTAGGTGATGTTGGAGGATTTTCAATAAAGTCTGTAAATTCCACTATGTTTACTATAAAAAAAAAAACCTGATCCATTTTCAGTGGCCAAGCTGAAAAAATAGAAAAGAAAAAGTAGAAAAAAATATACAAGGCATAAAAATAGACAAACTATAAAATAGTTTAAAGGGAAATAATATAAAAGAGTTTATAACAAATTTAATTTTTTACCCTTTTTCAGTTTTACCAATCTAGGTTACTGTTGTATGGAAACATAACTTAAATAATGGTAAAAATAAAGCCACTATCTAAGTAGATATTTTTTTCATATTTGCCAATAAAGTCATTGCTCTGAACATCAAGGACAAGTCATCTAACCTGACAATATGTCTGTATTAACATCTCTGCTAAGGGAGGAGACCAGAAATATTTTCTTTACATAACCCAGTTATGAACCCACTTTATTGAAATAAGATACTTTAAAATCCAGTTGTTAGCAAGATGCAGAACCTTAAAATATTCACTGTTCCAAGGCAGATTATTACCTATACTGATCTTCAGGTCAGTAAGGTTGTAATTAGAAAATCTGTACTCAAGGAAAACAAGAAAAACATCTTGTAAAATGAGAGATGTTATATGCTGGAAGAATATTTTTTATTTTGGTTGCTTTTATTATGTGTTTTTAATTGGTGCTGAAGGAAAACATTTAGTCGATTTTGTTGTAACAGTTCATTGCAGCTGCTCACAATTTGGATTATCAGGGGGATACATGGCAGTAAAACAGCAAAGATTATTAAGCAGATCTAATTTGGACAATATCAATAAGTCTTTCCCTTTTTTCAAGGAGGAAATCACCATCACATTAGGGTAACAAACATGCCAGATCCACAGTATTTAAAATGTGCCAGAAAGTATAAAACCCTTCTTAGGAGTCATTCCTCACTAAGGATCTGTGATCAGGAAGATTTCTTCCCTTCCCTTTGCTACTCAATCCTTTAACTGTTTCCCACTGTAGAATTCATTAAGTCAATCCAGAAATGCCAGGAACTTCATTTTAAAAATGCAGTTAACATCTTTTTTTTAACTTTGTTCCCATCACACAGCTTTGCTTTGCTTTGGAAGAGGACTGTGTACCTGTTGCTTCATGCAGAGAAAATACTGGAAAAAAGTCTGCTTGCAGAAGCATCCTCAGGAAAGACATACATTGTACAGACCCCCCAAAAACCTCCAATTATACAAGATTTATTCATGCATTTCCTGCTATGGACATACATGTCTGGGGGATGCTTGGCTACTTTACTTGGACTCTTGGTGGCTGCTAAGCTCAAGAGTTCACTAAGATACTCAAAACAGAAAGTGTTTCAAGCACGGTAAAGAAGTTGAACAGAATGAGGATAAATTGCTTCTTCTCTCCCACTTCATATGAACAGTTTTCATCCTGATGTGCCCTGCAATCACTCTGTTAGAGCAGTTTGACTCTTCAGGCAGTCCAGTTCTACTGCTGGAGACCTATAGTATGGCATCAAGTGGTCACTGGTAAAATGGGCAATAAATTGTAAATATCAACCTTTCATGCAGGTTTTACACTTTGATAAGAGCTGAGAGAGTACACTGAAATAAAATGCCTCCTTCTACACTTCAGCATTTTCACTTTGGAAAAGACTAATACATTTCAGGTCATACAGCTTGCTCCCTAAAGTGAGATATTTACTAATTTAGAAGGTGCTATCAAAAATAGCAAGAGATAGGAAATGAAACAGAGCAAAATAGTGATATCTTCCTGGCACAATAATCTCTGGGGCTTTGACCCAGCAAAAAATCCTCTTTGCTTAATCTGGAATGCGTTGGCAAAAGTTCCAAATAAGATATCAGGAAAGGCAAATAGATTTCTGTGGTGGAGGGGATTGTATTAACCTATCGCCTTTACTGAAATAATTACTTTCTTTGGAATTACTCTTCCCTAAAAACCATAGTGGTTTTGTGTACTAACTATAGAGGGAGAGAGAACATCAAAAATTAATATCTTGGCAGCAATTTCATCTGACAGATATGACATGGTTCAGGATTCTACTTTCATTTTCCTTTGAAGTAATATTCACCTATTAATCATCTTGGATGCAAACAAATGTATATAATCACATTTGGGGAAAAAAGGAATGTTGTACTATGTAAGCAGTCATCTGTGAAAGCACTCAGCTAGTTTATTTGAGGTATTTTGAGATCCTGGGGAAAAAAAACCAAACAGTATCAGAAAAAACAACAACAATATATTTTTAAATAATAATAATATCTTGTAGGGAAGACATTTTTTTACAGAAATGCTAACTCCTTTGTGCTCCCATTCACAGTATTCAAACAAAATATGTGGGTTTTTACAACTAAATTTTGCAGTTTTTAAACGGTCTTCTTGATTTCAAACATTTTTCTGATTACAATTGATATAAGCTTTCTTTTCCTGGTGTTCTGATTAGTTGTTAACAGATGGTAGAGTGCTGTAATTAAAAAAAATAAAAATAAAAGGTGTCTGTATGGCTAAGTATCATGTTAGATATGGGTGTATTCCTTCTGGAAAGTTATGTTGAATTGAATGTACTAATCCAGAAGATAAACTTCATGCGGATTCCAAATGGGGACAAGGACAGAAAACAGTCCGTGTTAAAAGAAGTACTGCTGGTAAGACGTTTTGTGTGATGCACCATGTTTGGTTGTAATAATATTGAATGCAAATATCTCTTGGCCATATAAAAGCAGCATCCTGGCTACACAAACCAGAGGCATCTGAACATGACTAAGAATATTAGAGCCAAACCACCTTTCTTCCTAAAGAAATTTTCTTTTATCAGACGTGTGTTAATAGACATTCTAACTTACAATTTTAGCTAATAGAAAATAAAACCCTCAGAGCTATATTGAGTTTACCATGGAAGTACTGAGGTACCTTTTGCTTTAAAAATATCATTATCAAGAATTCTACATAATTAGAAAGCTTGTCTAAGTTCACATCGTTTCAGCCTCCATAGTAAAGTCTGTTTTGTACCTCAGAATTTTTTTCTCAGATAATTAGAAGATGCTGAAATTCGTGAAGCTGATGCACTTGCTTTTCTTCTTAATTTAGAAACTATAGAATCAGCTATCTGAAAATGAACCCATTAAGTGGTAATATTTTTATTTCAAGCACTTAAGCTCCCACGTGCATACAGGTTCATCAGAGATTCTACAAAATGAAGGAAATCCTGGAACAGCTACTGGTCCATCGTGACAATATCCACTTTCTAAAACAAGAACGGAGATCTGAGGGGACTCTTATGTGAATTTAGAAACATTGTTCACCTCTGATAGTAACATTTGATGTGCATATATATGCTTATACCTAGACAAACCTTTGGCTCTCCTGTCCTAAAGACAGTTTATTGCTGCGTTTTCTGCTCTTCATTCTCCAAATCTTGGGTCCACCTTTCATCTTGATGTGGTCCACAGATCACTGAAGGATTTAGCTACACTGACTTCTAGGGGATAGCTGACTTATCATTCATTATCTCCATTCCCAGCACTACAGGCTTGTGATAGAGCATCAAAGAACTGTTGCTACATACATGGTGTTTTCTTTGACATTGTTCTCTATTAAAAATGAAAAAAATTCTATTCAGACTATGGAGAACATCCATTCCTAACAGTAAGACACAACACCAGAAACAAAGAAAATCTGAAGGAACCAGTGAAGCTCAGGATCCCACTTTGGGTCATTTGGCCACTGTCAATTTACCAGAGATATTTCTGGCCTTCAGCCCTGGCCCTGTAGATTTGGTACCAAACATCCCCTGCTGCTTCTACTTGCCATTTTCTTAAAAAATGGGCAGCTGCTCACAGATTGTCTTCCATCAGCAATGTTTGGGTAATGCATCTCTATTTTATATAAGGCATACCTAGAAAGAGAATATATAATGAACTATTGTGCTGAGGCATTTATCTTTGCAACACTGGGAGGGATAACTTGGGAGCAATGTATAGTAGCCATGAAGATAAATAATGCTGCAGGGCAGAGTATCATTTATAAAATATTCCCGGCACTCTACGTTCCATTTCATTATTAGATTTTTAAAAAGAACCATTTTCTTGGTTAGTTTCCAGAGATAGCAGTCACAGAGGCTAATTTCAAATTGCTTGAGGCCTTGGAAACAAAGATGCATTTGTGCAAACACTGCCTTAAATGCCAATAAAAAATGTGAGCAGGAGCCACTCAGCCTTGTAAGCGAACTATACACAAGACAGTTTTTCTCATCACAAAACCCCATCTCCCCCAAATTTTTCTGTCATGCACTAGCATTTACAGGACAGCTTACAAAGTTACAAAACTATTGGACAGGGGACAGGATAGCTAACTTGGATGGCTAACTTATACAGCTATTCAACAGAGAGATAGCTTCCTGAGGTGGACTCTTTATTTTGGTCAGCATGTGAAGTCTTTCCTCTTTCCCTATCTCCACTGAGATCTCTCCTGGACTATATTCAAGAAGGATGTGGAACAAAAGCAGGAAGTCCAAGGCAGATCAACAGGAATGGTTAGGTGTCAACGATTTAAAGAATTTGGGTTGTTCAGCCTAAAGAAAAGAAATCTGGAAGAAGAGCAAGGCAGTTACTGGTATAAAAATCACAAAAAAAATTTGCAGTAAGAGACAGACTTAAATACTCTTCATGTCTGCAGTAAATAGAAGAATCTTTAAAGACAGTGAGGGAAGTGGAGGTTAGATACCAGGAAAACCTTTGCAATGTAAGGTAGAAAAGCAACAGGACAGGTTACTGGAAATGTGAAATTTTCACTGGAAGTCTGATGTGTTTATCTAGAGATAAAACAAGTGCAGTTAACACTGCTTTGGATCCTGGAAATAGACTGTGTAACCTTCTAAAATCCTTTCAGACCAACGATTCTGTGATGTGTTAAAAAATGCTACATAATAAACACAGCAATAAAGCAGTACAAATATAAAATTAATCATAATTATTCAGCAGGGCATCTTATGCCAGAACTGTTAGCTTTTTTTTTAAAGTAATGGCGCCATTTAGCAAGAGCATGATAAATTATTTATCCTAACAAATGGGTTTAGTTAGCTTAGACAAATGAGTTATTTTATGGTTAATTCAGTATGTAGACTTTAGGCCTGGTGGAGAAGACTTTAAGCCCATTTTGAAGCAGATTCTATTACTTGAGATAACTAGTTGCTTTCCCTGCACCCTAATTTTTCACCTGTAAAAGGAGGATAAGATCGTTTCCAGACTTTAACTAGTTACTGTACGAATATGTAGTATAAAAATGGAAACCAACTGTTTCCAAGGGTGGCCATACACTTTCTTTAGATAAACAAATTTCCTGGGAAAAGGTAGAAAAAATCCAATTAATGTTTTGAGACTAAAGTCCTCATTGCCTACCAAATTATCTTCTTTTTTTCTTTTTTTTTCTTTTTCTTTTAGGGTGGAACTGGTGGCAGTGGCTGCTCCCTTTGAATGCATCTTTTCTATTTCCAACATTGTGTAATTATGGGATTGTAGCAATGAAACCAGGGCTTATTCCAGATAACAAAATTGTAATGTCTTGCATTTTCCAACAGGTGAAATAAATGATGTCCATTAGTGTAGTAGTGGACCACTTCATTTAATCAAGCAGCAGAAGATGAAGCTGAAATTATCTGTACACACCACCAAGCATCAGGAATAAAAGGCCAGCATTAGCATAGGTATCATTTTATCGCTGTTTAATAATTTCCCGAAAGAACCCAAAAGTTAAGGTTTCCTTTTATGGGTAGCATTTTAATGAAGGTCAGTTCTTTCATATTTCAGGAGAGTAAGCATGGCAGATACAAAGTTATTGAACCTTAAAAGTGTTTCTTAGACCAAATTAGTCTAATGGTCATCAATTTGTTGTGAATAATTGTTTTCAGTCAGATATATTTGAAATTTTGCAACGTAGTTTATATGTACTTTTCCAGAGAGGCGGATGGGAATTTAAGACCAGCATGAATAAAAACAAAACTTTCATGCCTCTAGGGAAGACTCCTCCTGAAATGGTGAGAACCACATCCTAAAAGTTTCAAACTGGCTCTTCACTCACAATCACTCAGCACAAAAGCTTGACAAACCAAGTACAAGCCTTCCACCAGTGCTAGCCTCTCACTACCTGTAAAAACCTAATTCCTCAAGTTCATTCACCTGAAAGTGCAGATGTACGAACTGGATCTCTCGCCCTGGGGGAGAAGGCTGTACCAGGGACTCAGCTCAAACTGTTTGATCTTACCTGCACAGTGATTGAAGTGCAGCGCTCTGCACAGGTGAGCATTGTCTCTGTACCTCCTCTCCTTGGCTCTCCTGTGCACAGCAGCTCTGACAGAATTCTTCAATTTAGTCCATGATCCTATGAGCTGAAATTGGCCTTCCTTTTTCTTTCGATAGTGTTAAATGTCAGTTATTTGAGGACTTGTAGTCATAATGCACTTTTTAGACTTGCTTTCCCTCACGGTTAGAGAGAGTGGCATATGTATTTTCAACTAAGAGCTATAGAACATAAAAAGACACAAATCTTAGTGTTTTAGCTGAAATGCAGTGAAAAAAGAATGTCTTAAGACCCTAATTAAGAGCTTGATCTATTTTTCTAATACAAGATTACTAATAAAGTACGCCTGTTTGTGAAGTGTGATTCAAATGAAAAGTATACTATTTTTATAACTACATTTGCCTCATTGAATCCCTCCCTCAAACTAGCACACTCTTTTCCCAGAATTCGCAAGAAATAAAAAATGAAACACTTCTGTTTGACTGAAAGATTTATAACTCGTTTTGGTTTTGATGAACTTGCCATTTATGGCTTTCACATTAAGTTTAGCACATTTCAGCATGTCACTATGAGCCTGACATAAAGAACAGATATAATAGCATTTCTCCCCTGATGTTCAGTCTTGGAGCGTGTTCAGTGACTGCTGTCATAGCTGGACCCGTGGTGTGAGGTAGATCACTTTGCATGTGTCACAAACACACGCTCATGCCAACATATGTGCAGAATCCAAAGCTGTAGAGAAGGCTGCATGACTCACCTCCAGTGCTTCTCTTTTTTTTGTCAGCTAGGTTGGGTACATGGGCCTTTTTTTTTTGCAAAGACTTCCAGGATCATCCTCCGCCTCCTCTCTCACAATCTCTTTATTTTTTTTTTTATTTCTTTTCATTTTATGTAGTTCATAAGTCCCGGTTTTGTTTAAGTTGTGTTGTTTTTCACGCCATCCTCAAGGCATATGAAAACAACTTTCACATGTAAATTTATTAAAACACCTTTTGGTAAAGTGAGACAAAGAAATTTGGTTCACTGATGTTCTGCGTGTGACAATACCAGAAGATCCGGACATTCTTCAGAGACAGGATAATCTGTCAAAGGAAAAACAAAAACAAACAAACAACGAACAAAGAAATAACAGCTCAAACTGCACTTAAAAGCCAGGTATGAAACTTTACATAATGTAGTCTATTCCCAGTATATCTGTGTCGCGTCCATGCCTGCCCGGCCGATGGTCCTCTGGCTGCAGACCTCAGCATGTGCGACAGGAGGGTCCACTGCCTCTCGCAAGTTCCCTCGTCGCTGGGATATAATCCCTGGCTCTGTAGACTGCAGCAGCCTGAGTGGATACGATGTAGCTAGTCGCTGGGGTGGCTGAGGGAAGGATCTCTCCCCAGGGGTTAAAGGAAACAATAACGCAGAGCCCGTTGAACCTGAGTACCCAAGGACGGGAAAGACCCCGAGCACTCGGGACCACAGCTTTTATTGTGAACAGGGTAACCAATCCCCGAGTGCCTCGGAGGCGGGATGAGGGAGGGACAAAGGGGAAAGGGCCAATGGAGGTGACAAAGGGGAGGAGGAAGGGTAACAGACATAAACATAAACCAACAGTCAACCGAGTACAGAAGAACTTTCTAGAACTGGGGAAGGGGGAACGGGTGATGGGCAAGTGGTCAGCCCTATCTGGCCAGGGCGTCCAGCCCCTTCATGGCCCAACCCTCTTTTAGCTTCTACCACTGGGGTACTCCACCCCAGGGGTGTTCCCTTTAGGGCTCTGCCATTTCCCATGGCTTTCAAACTGGGAAGGGCAACGCAACCACGCCCACATATCTGCAAGAATTTATCACTAGAAAAAATTGTACTCTGTCTTGATAAAAATAAGGAAGAAAACTGTTCCTATTTTACAAGTTGAGGCTAAGAGGAACTCCAACCCAAAATCTGAAGTGATGGATACTCTATTTTTTCTGGAAGTCATTGCACTTATATTGTCATTGAAAACCACTGAATGGGAAAACAAATTGTAGGATAACATGTATACGTATTCCAGAATCAGGAACATAACATATGCATAAAATCTTCAATTCTAAGCCATGTTTTTGTTCAAACAGATCACATGCATCCATATAGCTTTTGTGTTCCTCAAAATTAATTTCATATTCTTATGGAGAAATAGGTAATAAAATACGTTTTCACAGTGGAACATCCAGAAGACCTAATTTTAGAGCCTTTTGAATGATTATGTAAGTTTAATTGTCATTCTTTTTACTTATTCATTGCCAAGCAATCTTTTGGTAGGTGTCCCATTAGTATTTCAAATACAACATTAAATAACTTTTGTGTTCCTTGAACATTAGTGGTGAGTTCTGTGTGAGTGTGTGTGCATATTCTTCTGTTTCTCACAGTGCTTCAGTACAACTTCATTGGCTCTGCTTTTTCTCCAAGATGTCACCAACATGTGCATTTAAGGAATCTTGTGAGAAGTAAAATTAAAAGGGTATCGTTTTTTGTGTTTTCATTTGTACTGTGGATATTACTATTACCAAAGAAAATAATGAAACAAATAAAATGGTCATCTGGTGGCCTAGAGAAGAATCAACTGAGAGGTGTAGGAAGACAAGGTAATTGTGCATCACAATTTAGAGAGTGCCACAAGCTTCACTAAGTCACTGGTGGTAGAACTATGTTCTTTTTCAGCTGGAAAATATGTGGACTCATCAAAAACTTCAGGGAATTCAAGGATACAAGGAATATTTAGAATTCAGCACAGCTGCTAGTGGAAAGTCAGAAAAAAAGGAGATTGTGTCTTTCTTGAAAATAATCTTTGGAAAAGATTTCATCAACCTAGAGGAAAATGCACTTACTGTCTTAAGGAGTGAAAATGTTTCTGCCTGAAATACAGGTTCTTGAATATGGCTTTCAGACCTTAAATTGCCAAATGTAATCAGTGCATAATATCAGAGTAATAATGACACCATGAACTCTATCACGTTACTATGAAATCAGTCTAACAAAGGACTTATTTTTTAGGGACAGGTTGTCAATCACATCTTAGGGAAGATGAGCTACTTGTGGGCAAACTTCAGAATCTCTAAGACACTTCTGTAGATGAGTATGTAATGGATTACAATGAGCAGTCAACTCTGTGACCTGATGCTGCTTCAGGAATAGGAGAGCCTCTTGCAGTCCTCTACTGTCTTTGATGTTGTGGCTTATGTGAGGCTGTGGAGTTTTTTTAAAAACTTTCTGATAAACAACTCTCCCTTTGTCTTCAGGTGAGTATCTATTTCCTCTTTCACTCTTCTTGGCTTCTCATATTGCAGCTTCAGAAACAGTGAGATTCCTGAAATGAAGAATTTTGCAAAACAAAAATATTGTAGGGGCTGCCCTACAATACTGGGTTGTAACGGATAACAACAAGCAAAGGTGTGGTCCAAGACTTCCTTCAACTTATCCTGGAAATGGAAAAATTCTTTACAGAAACATCTGGAGCTGAACGTCTCAGTGGTGGATCATCCAGCCTGCCTCACCACAGACTTCAGGGGAATGTCCACTCCAGCACCTGGAGCACCTCCTTCTCCTCCTTCTTCACTGGTCTTGGTGTCCGCAGAGTTGTTGCTGTCACATATTCTCACTGTCTCCTTTTGTCTGTAATTGTGCAGGTTATTTTCCCCTTCTTACATTCATTATCCCAGGCACACAACCCTTGGTCTTGGCCAGCAGCAGGTCCATCTTGGAGCTGTCTGACATTGACTCTGTTGAACATGAGGGAAGCTTCTAGTAACCCCTGAAAGCCCCCACTTCCAAAATGGTCATCAAAAACTAACTCAAGACTCCTAATCACAAGTTCAATGAGTTCTTCTTTGAAGGCTATGGAGCCAAAGACAAAATCTAAGCATTTCAAATCAAATTTCTAGCACAGAGCCTTGCCAAAGATGTTTTGATGTTTCTCCAAGTATTTTTCTTCTACTAAGCTTGATGTTTCAGGTGAAAAATGACATTAAGCCAGATGGCATAGCTGTAAAAATATGTGACTAAAAAGAGAGTCCTAGAAAAAAAAAAAAAAAAGTAAATTTAAATGCTAAAGAATAAAAATGGAAAAAATAAAATAAATACAAAAATCCCATAAGCTACACTATAGAAAGGTTTGAGTGGTGCCCTAAGTAACAAATAAAAGTCAAGCTAGTGGTGGAGAGGAATTAAGACTCAGCAGGAATGTGCAGGGGTGGGCAGAACTGGGTAAGGGATGCCACCATACTGCGGTTGGGGTAGAATGCAGAACACTCAACACCCACCACTGAATATATTCCTGCACTCTGGGAATCTACCTACAGGCAATAACTAAGGAGAGAAATTTTAACTATACAGGGTATTATACTCTTGCAGGTGTATCACTTGATTGAAGCACTGCCTGTGCTGTCACTACAGTGACAGCAAATCATGAAAGAAAGATAAGTATGTGAGTTAGTTGTACTTTAGGAAGGTACTTCTAATTCCTCTCCTTGAAACGTAGCTATAGGTGTTTGATTTTTTAACACAAAAGGCAATCACATCCCAAAACGAAGATGAATGTGTCTCCATATTTCTAGCATGCAGGTGTTGAAATATTTCTTTCTCAGTGTAAACACACACAGTGCCTGAAGTACAGCTGGTTGCAGCAAGTTGATGGGCACCAAGCTGCACAAAGCAGTCGTTCGCCAGCATTGCAGAGCTGCAGACTTGAGGCAGAGCAGCAGCTGCTAACAGGTGCCTTATTTTATACACCATTATTTGTGTTCAACTCCTCCCCATTCATTGCTGAGGAATGGAAAATTTGACGTTACCACTCCCCAAAAACTTTTCACACTTTCAGTTTCTATAGCGCTTCCATTGCACCCAGTGTATGTTGGACTAGAAAGTACAGCACAGAAGCACAGGTGTGGTATTTGCTGAAGTAAGGCAAAAAAAGGACAGCAAGTTGCATAAGCTTTGAGGTAGGTGTAGTTCATCTGTCACAATGTGAATAGGTCAATGTTTAACAGAAAGAAAGAAAGTTGTGGTTCCACAGGGCCTGGGATGACTCACTGTCTGAAAACACAGACCCTAACAGGGTTTTCTGTGAAAAGGAGCAGACACAAACCTGCCTTTGCCACTGACTCTGCACTAAAAGCACAAGATGAAATGTAGAATTTACCATACACTGCTGCAGGTTTCAGCAGACCTATTCCTATTCCTAAAAATGAAATAGCAGCAACACTTTTTAATCAACCCAACCTTATTTTTGACTTACAAACATTTGTCTCTGAAATGGTCTTGACTTTCGAATAAAAACAATGCAAGACAGTAAATATATCAAAGAACCAAGGAGGACTATAACGAGGAGAACATTTTCTTTGGGTTAGTTTGTAGTTTGGTTTGGGGTTTTCTTTTTGTAGTTTCAGATATGCTATTAAGCCTTCATTTTTTTCAAAGTGAAATACATTTTTTGAAAGCACAAAAAGCAGTCACTAAGAAGTACTAGACTCTAATGTACAAGCAAGCAAATCCCACAGCAAGCATAAAACCTGGTCAGTTCATAGCTAAACAGCAATATCAGCTGTAAATTTGATCTAGCTTATTCCAACCAAACCTCTTGTTATCTCACACAGCCACTGCCTCACACAGTCCCCTGCAGTGGCATGGGGGAATGAATTGGAAGAGCAAAAGTGAGAAAGTCTGTGGATGGCAATAAGGACAGTTAAATAGGTAAAGCAAAAAAAAACCAGGAAATTCATTTGCCACTTCCCATGGGCAGGCAAGTACTCAGCCATCTTTAGGAAAGCAGGGTTCCATCATGCTTAATGGTTACTTGGGAAGACAAAAGTCATCATTTCAGAATTTTCCCCCATTTCTCCTCAGCTTTATAGACTGAACATGACACCATATGATCCCTTTGGTCAGCTGGGATCAGCTGTGTCCCCACCCAACTTCTTGTGCACCCCCAGCCTCCTGACTAGTGGGTGCTGTGAAAAGCAGAAAAGGCCTTGGTGCTGTGTAAGCCCCACACACCTTCCAAAAGACAGGAGCGAAAAAACCAGAAGGAGATCACTAGGTAAGCAGGAGCATGCTGCATGAAGCAGTATAAAGTGACTCTCCTAAACACAAGAAAGATTAAGTGTAAGGTTACTAGAACTATTTGGTTCTAGAATAAAATTATGAATTAATGTGTATACCATTGGAAGAAAATTTATCTTCAAAAGCATAGACATAAGGCTAATCAAAGTAAACGTATGTCTCACTGTCTTAAATCAACAAGTTTTTCATTTAGGTTAACAATAGCTATTTTTCCAAACAAAACTATTCATAGCTGTAAGCAATATTAGAACACAGCACAAAAACCCTACCCCGTGATGGCCATCACAGAACAATCATAATTTTACCAAACCTTTAAATTTTGTCTTTATTGTCAGAAGCTTTGAAGATTCACAGCAACAAAGAGTCTGACCAAAAAATAAAACACCCTAAAATATTCACAGTAACAGAAACTGCCTTATGTCCCCAATAGGACATATTGGAATGAACTTACTTTCTATGCCTTCTTGCAATTCTGTTTAGGGCTCAACATTTTATGCATAATGAAATTAAGATGTAAAATCTTCACAGGTAATTTAATTAATTAGTTAAGGTTAGCTGTGTAAGCTTTACTGTGAACACCTAGCTAGACATCTTTACAAAAATGTCCTTTCCTATCAAAGAATAGAATTTTCCATTCCTGGAAAGAAAGAGACATTCTAGTGGACACAATATTTCATTTAAGATTTTGAATATCTGAGTCCAATTCTCAGATTCTCACATGCATAGATCTTTACTGAAGATTTATCAGTTATTTAGTTTACCACTTTTAGTATAGACTTCCTCAAATGACAGCTACCTTTGCACAATATTAAACTGAAGTATTCTAGGAATTGTTTTCCAAAAGATTACTAGAGTCTTTCTTTGTGCTTCCTATAATCCCCTGTTGGAGCTATTGGATTGTCATGGAAGCCTACAGGCATTAAAGTGGCATTTCAGTGCTTGTGTTAGTGCTTCATTTGTGATTAGCCTATACTACTAAAGAGTCAACTATTTTGGATTAAAAGCACCACGTTACTTGAGTGAATAGATGTGCTTGTGGGCATAGGATCCTGGACTGGATATGAACCCTTCTCAATGGATCAAACTTCATAGTGTATCCTCAGGCAATTATTTAACCTCTTAAACTCCACTAACTCCATCTGAAGACTGGAAATTGTTATTTCTTTCCCCCATACTTTATATGCCTGACCTGTTCAAAATTCTTGTAAGATTAAAAAAATCAGCTTTTGTAAATGGAAGAAACTATCTAATTCACTTCAGCATTTTTTAGATCAGGTCTTGAGACACAGACTCTTGTGTGTGAGACATTCAGACCTGGATATTGATTCGCTGTGTAGGAGCTTTTGCATTGAGGACAGTAAATCATCTTCTTGGAGAGATACAAAAAACATTTTCTAAGTATTCTTTATCTTTCTTCCCTATACCAATATGGCTGTTTCCCTATGGCCAGGTAACAGGAACCACCATGTCAGTTTTATCAATGCTCTGTTCAAACTATGAAAATGAAAAGGACTTGATTCAGCATGGAAATCTTCTGCTATACAAGGTGTGCTACAAGAAGGCAAACTTGTTAGTGTCAGTTCGTATTTATGCAATTGAAAAACTGCAGGTGGGAATTAGCAAGCACTGCCTAAGTGAAACAGATATAAATATTTTAGTCCTATTTGACTCTGGATATTGGAACAGTCAATGCTCTCACCCTCTGAAAATTTTGCAAACTCAGTAAACAAGAACACTTTTTCTAGCCTTGCATCTGCCATGCAACAAAAACATTGCCAGATAAGGACAGTCAGAGGTGAAAAGAGAGATCCAAATTCAGATTATACATATTATGCGTATTGTTGTTATTAATTCATTTATTGATAAAATACCTGTTGTTTGCATGATTTTGCCAAAGCTACAATACACATGTAGTCAATCCCCCTCAATCCTACTGTTTCTCTTCAATTACATTTGAGCCATTTATATGTAGAGCTGATGATGGCTTCCATGTGGATATTACTCAGCTCTTCACCTATGTTGATAACACATGCTGATAATTAGAATTACTAATGTTTGATAAATCTCTCATTGGAGTCCATGCAAGATTTGGTGTTGACAAAAACATCAGATTTTTGATTCTTCCACTAATGACAGCTAATGAACACTAGCCTACAGAAGAAATTGCTCTCATTAGACTCCAAGGGCTTTGTGTTCATTTACTTTTGGGGACATAGCAAGATTAACTTTAATCTCTGTTCTGTCATTATTGTGTAGTGGACTCATGCCTTCCTGTGTTCTTTTTTATTTATACAGCTGAATAACCTTTTGCTATTTGTTTAATTTCCTTCACAAAATCTGGCCCAGACAGGCTTTTGGCATATCTCATGTTATCCCCATACTACTTGATCTTCTAATCATAATTGCATTGCTGAGTAGAACTTTTTCCTGTTCCTGGTAGTGTCTGCTTACTCCTGCAAATTTCTTTGTGGTTTTTATTCATCCAGTGAGATCCTCAGTCCTACCATAAAATTTCCCTTAAAGTTCAGAACATAAATTGTCCTTTTCACACAATGAGGTTGTACACCTCTGGTTGCTAGTCCTCGATCTTTTCAATGCAACTGACTTCACAAATCCTGAGATGCTCATTTACATCCCAGATGCCAGTCACCATGATCCTTCCTTAACATCTGGAAAAGTTCTGGCCACACAAGCAATCAAGAGACATTCTAAAAAAATCCATTCATCAGACCATCACCCAGACAGCTCATCTCTTACCATCAGCTTCCTTGTGTTGCCCACTTGCCCTAGCCTGAGGTGACTTGCCTCATAGTATTTGCCCCATCTAGCCTGACCTCTTTGCTCTGAACAGATCTCATGGCAGTCACTGTTCAAAGAAGGATTCACAGACCCATAACTGAAGGCTGTTATATATTCATTTATGAATCTTATCTAAGAAATTCACAATCAATATTGTCCCTTGTGTAAGCAAAATTAGGAATTCTCCTTCAATTAGGAATTCAAGTATCAAATTAGTGTAATTTAGGGTTTCAATGTACTGTCAAAATTCATAAATGTTAATGATTAATTCATGTCATCAATTAAATCTTTTCCTATCATATATATCCTATCTACACCCAAAGGGGACGAGTCACCATGGCCACAAACAGCTGACCCATTTTCCTGACAATCTCTAAGAAATAAGCTATTACTTACATTTTAATTGGTCATTTTAACTTAGGTCATGTCAGTGAAAGAGATCATATTAACCACCCTCAGATACCCATAGCACTATGACTACTTTGCATGCACACCCTGCCATGCATCAGAGTTATGATGGAGGTGACTGGTTCGTTTTCAACCAGCAGCTGCTCCCTGACCTCTCTAACACAAATCTTAAGTGTAATAAGTGCTGCTTCCTTTTGTTGATTCCATTTTTCCTCAGCACTCTCACCGTTCTTAGTTTGATAAATGTCTCCCTCACCTCTTCGCGTTCCCTTTTCAGGCTTGCACACACAGAAGTCTTTATTTTTTGTATGTGGAGGGTCCAGTATTTTCCAGCTTGCCCCCCTGGCTCATTTCCATGCTCCCTGACACCACTTTAACACCAGTTAACATTCTTTTGGCAGCTCCCACTGACATGCATATTGGTGAATCCCTCTCACTCTCAGGAAACAGTGAGGCCAGAAATTATCTCAGCTACAGCCAAAAGGATATGCAGAGCAGCCAGGAGTGAATTGACCCTTGATTGTTTTAGACCCCATGCAACGTGCTAGAGTTGATGCTTAGAAAATGGATTGCACATTGAGCCATATGGTGAGTGGCACTAGAATGACAGGAGCTGCTCATTTAGCAGGGATAAGCACCACAGGGTTCACAGTATGAGTGACCACAGTGAAGGCAGGTGTTTAGATGGACTGAGGCAGTTCACATGCTCTCTAATTGATGGGGAGGGATATGCTATGATGAAGAATTAGGCTGGTATGAGTAGCAGTGGTCAGGCATGCAAACCTCATTTCTGCAACCATTCTGTACCTGCAAGGATGTCTTGATTTCTCCAAATAAATGAGACAAGTCTGCAAACTGATAGCAAGGCTTCACTCTGCAAGAGAACAGTGGAAGTAACAGCTGGAGAAATGCCCACGGCACCAAAAGAAAAATTTTGCTAAGTATTTTTGAGAACTTTTGTAGCAAGGTATGCTGCTGCTTGGCAAAAGTACTGAAGAAATCTTACAGCCAAACTTTGTTAAAATGCCATCATCTTTAATGCAAAGAGGTTTGCTTAGTACACAACCTCACAATAAGTGCAAAGGTGGATTATTGGCTCAGAAAATAAAACCCTTAAGCTTTGAAATGCAGAAAGAATATTAAAAAGAAAAAAAAACTCCGTGAAAATTTAACTAGAAGTACCTTCTCATAATGTAAATATTTTTGGACAGTAAGTACTGCAAAGCTTTCATTATCAATGCCATTCTTACTGTTTCTGCTTTATAAAGACATCTGAGGTTAGAAAGTACATGAAAACTACCCAGTGAACCCATTAAAACAGCAACATTATCTGCAAAGCAAATTCTAATAACACATTAATTTAAATCTCATCATAATCCTGTAATAGGAGAAGAAAAACTATTATTTCAGCATAGACAGTGCTGGCACGGGGTGTAATTTAACTTGAATCTCACAGCTCTGTCAGACTAACCAATGCCCTGGGTGCCTTGATAAACTACAAGGAGCAGATGCATAAAAAGATAGCTCAGACAGCTTGCTCAAGTTTCATCTGCCAGTGGGACCCACTTGGTTCAGCCAGAGCCCTGTGCCAAGTCTACTTTCTCACTCTGTATAGATGGCACAGGTCCAGCAGCAGCTCTGATCTTCTATCCAGCTGCTACATACAATCTCAGAAAGAGTTTTTGTTATGCTTAGTTACAAAGGCCTACTAAGAACAGTAAGACCTACCCAGTACTCCTTAGCAGGTGCTTCAGCAATTTTTAAAACATATTTTTAAAAGACCTAGAGGTGACAAAAACTCCACTTCCAGAAATGGTTTGGGGCAAAGTGGACCTTAAGCCAAAAAAAAAGTGAGGACTCAACATCAGAAACCAGGCTTGGGATTTATGAAGTTCTAAATTTTTAATAGAAAACTCTGACACTGTAGAAGTACTGATTTTCTTATGTGCAGTTCCTGAAATCACTTGGCATCCCAGCTGTGATATTGCAGTTTCCTGTAGAAGGTCTCTTTCAACATGTACATTTCCATGGCAGAGGTTTAACTCCTCACTTGAATTACTCCACTAAAGCTGATCTAACCTTGAGGGAGTCACGCTCTGAGGCGTCATTTGAGCTCCAAGTGAGTCAGAACTGCTGTCCTTGGCCATGTATGTCCGTGCAATTCCTGCAAAGTTCATCCCACTGTTCTGTGCATTGCAGCAAGCCATCTTATTCTATCATGCCTTTGCTGAAATATAGTCACAGAACTTTTTTTGACATTTCTAGAGGGTGTTCTAGCTCCCTTCTAGAGGTTTAGCCTTGAGAAAAGAGGTCTCTGGGGAGACCTTAATGCAGCCTTTCTATATTTAAAGGAGTCTTATAAAAAAGATGAAGAAAGACTTTTTATCAGGTCCTGAAGTCACAGTATAAGATGCAGCAATTTTAAACTGAAAGAAGGTATATAAAAGAGAAGGAAGAAATTCTTTACAGTGAGTGTGGTGAGGCACTAGAACAAGTTGCTCAGACAAGCTGTGAATGTCCAGTGCCTGGAAGTGTTCAAGGTCAGGTTGGATGAGGCTTTGAGCAACCTGATCATGTGGAAGGTGTTCCTGCCTATGTAAGGTCCCTTCCAACCCAAGCCATTCTATGATTCTGTGATTCTATGACTCTATTTCTTTCAGGCACAAAGAACTAGCAACACAAAAATACCAGCTTCACCTAAAGAGCTGAATAACTATGCTAGAAGTATTTACATTAAGATTTTAAATCCTCTTTTTCCTTCATGTCAGCTGTTGCACAAACGCTCAGTGTTGCTTAGAATACAAATTCATAGGGTCTTTGTATAGAGTAGCATTCATGCTGGGAATCAAATGTCTCAGAAAGGACAGCCAGTCACCTAAATGGTGCCACAAATCTCTCTTGTAAGGGTCCTTGCAATGGTGCATTCACCAAACTGTTGTGCTGATGAATTCTTTTGATCCAGTGTTTTTTTCTGTGTGATGCAGTAAACAGCCTCTTGGGGTTTGTGCTGTGCTGATCTCATTCTGCACATTTCTTACCAGATCCCATATCTATTTATTATCATTCCTCCATTTTGATATATCCCAAAATTGTCCTTCACACTTGACAATCCCATGTCTCAAAAATGTGCAGATTCTTTTGGTATATTTTACGTAAAGTATGCATATCTTGTATGTTTTAATATTTCCTCATTAATCCTCAGATTCTTTATGGAGAAAACATTCAGGATTCCATTAGGTTAGACGTTTCTTTTTACTGAAAACAAAACCAATAATTTCTTTTTATTGATAATAAAAGAAATAATGGTGTAAACATTTATAGATCCTGATTATTCAGAGACAGTCTTAATTTCCAGGAAGTAACAGAAATTCTTTTGATATTTTATATTAGTTGATAATCCTGTCTCTCTTACTTGGCTACCAACCACTTGTAAGTAGTATAATTGTGAAATGGACTCTTTGGATGCAAAACATGAACCTCCACTAACAGACTTTTGCTTAAGTAATGAAACTGTATCCAAATACTCCACGTTTCTTACTGCAGCAAATCAGCACTGTCCATACACTCAAACTGAAGATAATACATGCACGTGTGCTTCTGGTTAGGTATCCTAAAAGAAAACCAACTTGAATTTCACTTTAGGGATATTCTACTGCCTTAGCTGGCTGCTCCCATATTTTGGGGGTTTGGTCTTGTGAAACTGAAATATGATAAACTGAATAAAAACTGGCTCCTTCTTAATAGCTCATTAGTAGGGCAGAGATTTTTTTTTTTTTTTAATGTGGTTTCTATCCTAAGGTAAAATAGACTGCTCTGATGAATTTAGTGAAAATTTTGGTTCTGTAGTGAACATGGAGTTAAGATTTCTGGATTATGGTCTTGGACACTACTAAATTATGCATAACTTTTTATGGTTTCTTTTCCCTGTTACAAGATTGGATTATCATAAAAACTAATGATTTTCCTGTCAGATCCTTGAAATCAAATACTGTTCAGCAAGTCAAAACTGAGATAACGTTCAAACCATGTAGTCTCTTTAAACACCTACCAACAGACTCCAGAATAACAAGTTCTAGAACTTGAATATCCATGAAGGATAAGTTCAGAAACAGATTGGGAAAAATGTTTTAACATAGGATTTTTTTCAGCACAAACCCAGACATGTCAATGACATTTTTATGTCTTTTTCATAGTAAGTTGCAGAATGAAGCCAACCAGTCTGCAAAAATTGTACATGTACCGTAAGTCAGCAAATATTCCTCCTGTTGCCTGAGCTGTTTGATCTCACAGTCTAGAGAAGAAGCAGAACTGTATTTAATGACTCTCACAGTCAGAATTTCAATTGAAAGCACCATCCCTGAGCTCTACAGCCCTTTGAAATACAAAACCCTTCTCTCGTTTTCCTGTTCAGAGCGTTTGAAACAGATGACGGCAGGATCCTTCCAGTAAATTGCTGACAGGTAGCTGTCTGCCAGGATTCCAGCCGGAAGCCAAATTCACAGGGGTCAAGGGTTGAGATGAACATTATGCATCCACAGACAAGTCTTATGGCAGCCAAGTACAGAAGAGAAGGCTTTTGAGAACCTCCACAAGGACATCAGAAGCAGTGTTTAAGGAATGGGGAAGATATGCTTCAGTCCCTTGCACTTGCATGTTAGGTGATGAAGACTATAACTGAATGAGGTCTAAGGACACTGTTAAGTGACAGAAATACTGGACATATTTTTTCAATATCTGGATTACCAGGTCCACACAAATATATTATTTCTGGGTTGCTCATGTGTTACGTCATCATCCCAAAACAGTTTGTTAGTACTGGCTTTATTATTTTATTTCTTTGGCTGAATAGCCAAGATTTCTCTGCCACAGAAATATTTGTAATTTCTGTTTAAAAGAGAAGCTAGGGTTCATCACTGTAATGCAAGCAGCACAAATATTACTTCTTCTGGAGTTTTGTTTTTACCTTTGAAGAAAAAAAAGAAGGAGTCTTCATGTAATTCCTTTGTTATGTTAGTGAGGGGTAAGATAATACAGAAGCCAAAGCCCCTTCAGTTGCTCTTACCAAAGGAAAGTTTTCACAGGTTAAAGTGGGACAGATGGTAGTGACAGACTCTGCAGAGCTGGTCAAGAAAGTAAGACAGCTGAGGCTAGAACAAGAATATTGCCAACAAAGAAAAGGTAAAAATTAATAGAGTTTGTAGGCACTAACTGGAGCAGTAGGAATGTGGATATTTCTAGAACTAAGCAGGAAAAAAGAGTAAAAACTCCCACCAATATTCTCGGCACAACAGCGATATTCATGTTGGTGTGGTGCACAGAAACACCGATAATAAGGATTTTTTCTCCATTTCCTATTTAGCATTCCTCCCTATTTTCCTCTGCTTCAGATTTGTGTGCATAGAGAGATAGGTGACACCGATTTATACTGGCTTGAACTTATTCCTGCTTTATCCACTCTGCAAGTAACTTATTTAAGTTGAAATGCAAAACCATTTCACATTCCAGGACCGAAATGCAGACAGTGTGAGGAGCAAGTCCTTTGCAGTTTGAATGATGGGTTGTGATTCTATAAGCATTTAGTGACAGGAAAGAGTTTGTATATATTTCTCTCCTAGTCGGACATCTTAACTAAACTTAAAATTTCTGTTATAATATCCTTTAAGTATGGCCATCTCTGTTTTATAAAGATAAACTTTATTTCCTGACAGTCCGAGGTGAAGCATTGTGTTTTTGTGAGTGAGGTATGTGCCTTGATTACATTTTGCAAACTGGGATTTCTGTCTGTCACATTGTAATATAAACCACATTCCATGTATGAATGCATCATTTAAAGTCACATAGGTTTATGCCATACTGTGACAGCTCTTTCTCTCAGGAGTCTGCTGGTTGTTTGAGAATGGTCTCAGGCCTTGACATCAGTGCCCTCTGGCAATTGACCTACACAAGACATGTACCAGCAAATGATGCTGACTGTAGATAAGGGATAAAAAGTACACGGTGAAGATAAACCTTCCTTCCTTACTAACAGGAAAAACAAGTGGTAAAAAAGTGTCCTTGATTACTTGATATACAGAGAACCTGAAGAACCAAAGGCTGTTTACAGTGAAATGGCAAAGTGCTGATGGAAAATCTCTTTGGCAGCATGTGAGGAAATGGGGAAGTGAAGAAAAGACAAACAAAGCAGTCCATGTAAAATTTCCTGCCTGCACAAAAATCCTATATCAACCTTCCTAGCTCTACAGAAATTGCAAGTTAAATGTTTTATACCTCAGATTTACTACTTTTCAGTGCTTGAAATTTATAAAATGCTTCCAGATTTGAGTGGTCATTTATGGAAGAGGATAAATGAGGACTCTAGAAATATGTCTTTGGAGGAATAGAATGGCTTAAGATAAATACATGCACTAACATAAAAACAAATTACTGTAAATTGGTCATGAATTATCTATTCTGGAAATTCCTAGTATCTGAGGAGCAAAGGTTTGAGAGTATCCACATAGGCTCTGGGAGAAAGTGAAGCTAAATTTGTTTTAATTCAGTTCAGTTGATGTATAGGGAGAGCTATATAACAGAGTAGGAAAATGACTAGGACTAGGACATTAGTGGCTCACTTCACTCCCCTAGACAGCAGTAACTAATGCCATGTCCACAGGCACTCCTCCTGGCCTCCAGCTGCCAATCCAGGGAAGTTCTTCTACAAGATCTGAGTAGCATTTGCCAAACCCATGTAGATTTTTCAGGTAAGTTATAGTGTCTCATATGGTATGGGGTGACCATCTTTGAGCTTCTGAGTCAGACTGTGGCCATGGGCAATAAGACTTCAGATATGTCATGGGCAGAGACATACCCTAAATACCTGGAACTTTATGAGTTTGTATTGAATTTATAACGTGTTCTCAAGATATGTTACATGTCACGTATGGAGGCATGAGAGGACTTCCCTAGGTGGATGCTCTAGTTTCTAGGGGAGGCAGATTTTGCGGTTTTGAAACTGAGAAGTATTCACCATAACTGGAGGAAGGAAGTTTACAAGATACATTTGAAGGTCATAGTGCGTTATATAGCTTCAGGCTGACGCTAAGGGTTAAAGAAGTTATTGATCAAGAGAGGATTTTCTCCCAAGTTTTATTTTAAAGGACTTTTTTCTCTTGCCTTTCTGTACAGAGAAGAAAGCAGTCAGTCCTTGAGTGAGTTTTGTTTAACATCTACTATGCTAGAAGAGAGATGTTGTCAGTTTCTCACTCATGCTTTCCATGGCACAGTGGTGACACTCGGCCTGTGTAAAACAGTAAATTTAATACAGGGTGATGGAGATGGTTTGCAGTCAAGAGTGTTAGTTACTTGTGGAGTCTCTACAGCCTTTGGAACTAGAGATTTTTCCTCAGTTGCCCACAGCTCTAGGTGTTCTAAGCTACATGAACCAGACTGTCTACTAGATCATGACCTAGACTGTCTCTTCCAGTCAAATGTTCCTATTTTTATGGCCATATTAGCATAATAATCAATTTTGAATTCTAGGAGAGCTTGCATTATGCTGCCCTGAATTTTCTGTGAAGGCTAGCAGTATGTATTTTTACATTGATTTGCTAGCTCCTGGACATGTTTTTCCATGTGTCAGAATAAATGGATGCTATTTTATTTTAGATGTTCTGTGTCTTTGCTGCTGTAGTCTGGCCCTTTTCTGGAATCATTCCAATGGATTTTTTTTTTTGGGGGGGGTGTTTGTTTTGGTTTTTTGTTTGGGGTTTTTAGTTTGTTTATCTTTTTTTGTTTTGTGTGTTTGTTTGTTTGTTTGTTTTAGAAGTCTCATACATATTGGATATACTTGAAAAATTATCAGGAAGGTGCATAGCAACAGTTACATATTTAAAAGTATCCACACAACTGTAAGTATAAAATAACATAACCTATATTATATTAAGTTGTGAGCATTGTATGTGCCATCTACATTTTCAGTTGTTTTACCTGAGGCTGCTATGTGGTTATGAGGAGGTAAATATCAATGGACAGGTAGAAATTAAAAGCAAGAAACAAAACATTTAGCAATACAATGTGACTGTAAAAAAAACCTTCAACATAATAGATGGGAGATTAATGAAAAAATGTTTAACTGACTTCCTTCTCCCAAGAAAATAAAAACTGGTGTCTCAAGATCTCAGTCCTTATATCCAAAAGCCCCCTTGGAAGAGGTTTTGGGAGAAAAAGAACGGAACTACCTCCTGACACAGCAGTTGCTTTGGGAGGGGGCTGGGTGAGACTCTGAGTTGTCACAGGAATGCAATGCTGAGTCAGAGTATTCTTGTGGGAAATGCCCCAGTTTAGGATGCATGTGAGCTTACCAGAGAAAGTGAGCCCATGTGTAAGCTGTGACACTGATCTACCACCCTCCTGGCCTGGGCATGAGGAAGCAAATCAGGATCCTGGTGCAGAGAGCTGTAGTTACTCTTTCCAGTATCTCAGTCATTAGTCACAGCTGTCACCTGAGACCTGGTAGCTGACTCCAGGCCAAAATCAACGGGCTGGCTACAACCACAGAATGCAGGAATACATTAAAGGAAGCAGGAATTACACTGGGTATCACATCTTATATTTTAGTTCCTTGCCCTGTCACTAGAAATAGAGGCTGCTGGAGCTGAAACCAGTGTGCACAGGTACAAATCACAGAATCACTGAATCACAGAATAAATTACGTTGAAAAATACCTCTGAGATCATTGAGATCCAACCTGTGACCAACCACCGCATCAATCAGACCCTGGCACTAAATGCCATGTCTGGACTTTCCTTAAATACCTTCCTGGACAGTGATTCCACACCTCACAGGGGAGTCCATTCCAATGTCTAATCAACCTTTCTGTGAAGAAATTCCTCCTAATGTCCAACCCAAACCTCCCCTGATGTGTATTAATACTATGGCCTCTTGCCCTGTCACTCATTGCCTGGGAGAAGAAACCAACTCCACCCCACTACAGCCTCCTTTCAGGTACTTGTAGAGAACAATTAGGGCCCCCTGAGCCTCCTCTTCTCCAGGCTAAACACCCCTGGCTCCCTCAGCTGCTCAGCACAGGATTTGTGCTCCAGACCCTTCAGCAGCTCCACTGCCCTTCTCTGAACATGCTCCAGCACCTCAGTGTCCTTCCTGAATTGAGAGGGTGGAATTTTCTTTCTGCTCTGCTGCATTTTAAGCCACTCTCGGGTGTAGTAAAAGCTCTCTTGACCTGGACCTGAAATGAGCTAGAAGTACACATTAAGGTCCAGAAGACCTCAAGTTCTTGCTTTCTGGTGCTGAGTTGAGATGGAGATCCTGACTGAATCCATAAGCCTGGGCTTTGCAGTCACTGACATGCCAAACCCAGATGCATATTTAGCATGTTAGCAGATATGTTGATGAGTGAACTCAGGGCTAAGTTTCAGTCATAAAACTATTGCAACTTTCTCTGACACAGAGGTAGGGCAGAGGAAGCCTGAAGGAGACAATTGTGTTTGGCTAACAGCTGGACAGTGCTGAACTGGGTGTAGAGAGATGGCAATGTATAGACTGTGGATCATTTTATTGCTGCTTTCCTATCTAATGCAGTGTTACTGTGAACAGGATCTTGAAAAGGCTGTTTGTGCTCACAGCTCCCCAGAACAGAACAGCAGGTCGAGAACATTTTTCAGGCTTGCTGAAGCAATCCCAGCTTAGCACACAGGCATCTGATACCCAAAGTCTCTTTCAAATGTGTAAGAACCACTGGATTCAATTCCAGGCAAGTAACCTTTTCTAAAGCCTCATTGAGATCAGAGAGTGGTATGGGTGGAAACATTATATACTTTATTTCAGAAGTCCTTTTAACTTTGTCTTAGCAAAAGACTGGCAAAATTTCTGCTAACAAAGCTAACTACTCATTTTTTCATGGTCTCATTCTATATGTATAAGCTTTGGTGCCTCCTCTAGGAAACTGGTGACACCTCCTTCTATTTTCTTCATGATAGTGATATCAGTTTTAAAGGAGCTTGTCTTTAGCATTGCTTCCAACTCTAATCAGAGCTTTTACTATTACAGATCTTCTCCTGAAAAAACAACTTTGTATGTTCTGAGAATGCAAAAGGTTCAGAAAACCATACCTAACTCCAGAATCATGTAATTGGCATATTTGTGCATTCAGTTGACCAAAGCAATGCTATCAGGTGCTTCTTTGCATCACATTCTGGTAAAAAGAGGTCCAATAGAAGAATTCCCATCCCTTTTAGGAATACAGAAACAAACAAGAGAGTTCAGTAAACACAGGCTAGAGATAGAAGTAGATTTGAATTTCTGAAGGTATTCCTCTTTTCTCACACCTGGGAAAGTAGGAATCAGATCACATGTAGGATCATTATTCCTGGCCTGCTCTATCAGTTAGCTCATTCTGTTTTTTCCACAGCTTGAATTTTTTTTTCTCTTTCATTCTCCGAGGAGGTTCAGCCAGTCAACCCCAAAGGAGTGCTTATATGATTATTACTATCCTGCAACCATGGGACCATTCAGACGGATAACCACTAAAATCTTATATAAAAGAAGTATGGCTCATATTGTTTCTCCTGTGTCAGCTAAAGCAGTAGAATGACTTGCGTGATCTTCTCTCTGTATTGGTGAAGTTGGAGTTTTACAACTTGAATTTGGAAACAGGCAAAGAAAGCAAGCTGTAACTCAGGACCTGACAACACTGTGTAAAACAAAAGGGGGATCAAAAGCAAAGCAAAACATCATTGAAACTTAAAAGAATTTGTACTCTTGAATTAACTCCTTGCAATTAAATATCTTTATAGTCACATTAGTTATAATGTGTCACAAATGCATTTTGTCCATTAATAAAAAAAACCACAGCCAATCGTGATTAAAAAGAAAAAAACCTAGGAATTTCTTATTCCATTTGGCAGAACAATGAGTAGCTGGCTACTTATACAAATATCATCTCACAAACCTTATTTTCTCAAATGCCACAGTTGTCTTCTACTTTAATTTTTATCTCATGGTACCACTTTCCTCAGACCTATGTCCCTGACCTTACTGTTTTGCCAGCTGATGGTTGCATGAATCAGCCTTAGAAATAAAAAGCTGACTTCTGGAAGGCAGAGTTAATGAGGACAACTGATGACGAACCACTTAAGTTAGGAGGTGTTAGTCATTAAATTGTTCTTAATGAATGAATACATTCATTACATTCAATACAACAGCAAAAGCAGTACTCACCAGACAATGAGGGAAGTGGCTAAATGTACTCATGCAATTCATGGAAATGACAGGACAGAAAACAGTGTTCTAGACTGAAGCAGCATCTACCTCTCCTCGTTCAACAAAAGGGTATTGTGTTTCCACTTATTACAACAAAAGTAAGCACAGAGAAAAAAAGGCATGATACAGATGTTTGCTTCCACAAGCCACAAATAAAGACCAGACACAAAATACAACAGGAAAGTTAGGCCGTAACGAAGGCATCTTACAGACCTTTACTCATGCATAGGTGTTCAGGTCAGATCTCTTGGATCAGAGACAAATTCCTGAATTTAAGCCATATAAGTCAACCTGAACTCTAGTGCATTTCAAAAGAAGAGAATCTGGGAGGTAGAGGAGTTGGTGACAAGGATGTGATGTACCTATTCAGTTTTGAATGTTTTCCTGAAAACCAGACCTAGTCTGATCCTGCTTTTCAACACCCATTAGCTGTTGGAGGGCTGATATCTTCCTGCAGCATTTCTACCAGTTTAGTTTCAGAAAGACAGTCTGCATTATCCAAGTGTGAACTCTGAGGTCAGCAGGGGAATTCACACTCTTGCTCCTTATCCAAACTAGAACCCCTAGACATAAGGTTTATAGATGTGTCTGACTTATATCTATAGTGCCTACGCAGCTGTATCTTCAAGGCACTCACATTTGTGAGACTACATTCCCAGCCTCCTTCAATTGCATGTATACTATTATTAAGGTATTATGTCCCAATAGCTCTTATATTCTTTGGCTCTGATTTTATGGTAGCCCATAAAACAGAGTCATACCTTCCTTTCTGCTAAGGCACTGGTTGAACACCTGCTGAACTAGTGTAAAAGTCTTTCTGATGACTTCAAGCAATTGTGGAACAGCTTCCAGGTAAACTGTTTACTCAATTGCTTTAAGTTGAGTTTTTAAGTTAATTTAATTGTTATTCAGTGCAGGACTTATTTTGTATTGGCAGGAGCAGAGATTCCTTCTGCTGAGAAGACAGGAGATGGTACAGAGCCAACCACAGTTTCTGTAGTTCCAGTGCTTTTCCAACACCTTCCAACACAACACCTTGGCAGCTGTTGCAGCAAAATCCAACCTTAAGCACTGTATCAGTTTTTTACATCTACTGTCTCTGCAGTAACATCTTTTTTTCACTTTTGCCATGACTGGGTGTATTTTGTATTGCTCTTTTTCCTCTATTAGCCCAAGGCCTGACAATAGTGTAATTTCACAGCAAATACAAATACTATTTACATTTAAAAAATAGTCAAATATTCACCGGTATGAAACCCAAAACTGCTCCATGTTTCATGTTGGTCTGTCTAATGCTCTTCTTCCCTCTGTGACTATATTCTTACACCATTGCATCATGAGGCGTGTAACACAGTAAAGTACTGCCAGCAAAAGCCACATCTCTGTCCAGGGAACATATCCCTTTTCACTCAGCAATTTCTCTGCTGCAGTGGGTATGGTTCATTTCCTCTAACTGAAAAGCAGGTCCCTAGAGGAAAGTGCCTGCTGCACATGAAAATACACTGTCAGGCAAAAATGATGCATTCTTTGGTTTTAATGTTTAATGCGATTCCATGATGACCCTCAGCCCACACAGCTGGAACTTTTAACCTAGATGATATTGGGCAACAGAGAGAATCAGTTAAACAAATGTACTTTCCATTCAGCAAGTCACTCACTATATGTTCTACCACTGAGCATTTTCATTGCAAATTAGGTTTGTTTGAAGTAAAGATATCAGACAATTTTGTGATTAAATAATTGTTTGTCAGAAACTGTTCATGTGTCCAAATATAAAAGTATTTGTGAGAAGTACTCACTCTACTTCTACAGGACAAAGCTGGACTGCTCAAATTCAGATGGAAGACAGATGTTCACTGACCTTAAAAGAGTTCCAAGCAGGCACGTGGGGGTAAAAATCCAACCATGATGTTCTTGCTTTGCGTATGTCAGTCCATGGATCTGAAACTCACACCCCCACATACTCAGCAGGTTTTCTGTTTTCTGGACTATTAAGTCATCTTCCCTTATGCTCTCTCCAAAAAGATAATGCAGTTATCCATGTGAAGTGGAGTATCTCCAACAGGAATGACTGAGGTGCAGAGATTTACTCAAAATTATGAATCAGGAATTTGATTAAAATCTACCATTTCAGGGGTCAAATACAGGGAGGAAGGAGGGAGGGAGGGAGGGAGGGAGGGAGGGAGGGAGGGAAGGAAGGAAGGAAGGAAGGAAGAAGAAGGAAGGAGAAAAGGAAACGAAAGAACGGAAGGAACGGAAGGAACGGATGGAAGGAAGAAAGGAAGAAAGGAAGAAAGGAAGAAAGAAGAAAAGGAAGGAAGGAAGGAAGGAAGGAAGGAAGGAAGGAAGGAAGGAAGGAAGGAAGGAAGGAAGGAAGGAAGGAAGGAAGAAAGTTCAATTCTCTGAAATATTGGGACACAAGAGAACCTTTAACAGAGCTCTAGATTTCTAGTGTGTTGTTATTACATAATATGGACTGTCTTTTTTACTGGCAACTTTGAAATGTCCTAATGCCATCTCAATGTCTAATATCCATACGCACCTCAAAACATCAAATCTGCAAAAAAAATCATCATGGAAGGTGGAAAAGATTTTTTTACTGAGCTTAACACAACTGTCTGTACCACAGGAGTGGGAAAATCAGTACTGCTTTGCACCTGTGTGTTCCTTTGAGAATTCATATTTATTTTTAAGGAGTTAATAAATTCATGTTCATGGATTCCTTGAGGTAGGTATTATTCTCGTTTTGAGAAAAATGTAATATCAAGGTAACTAGTTCTCCATACTAAATAAAAATTCATTGACAGAACTGCAAAAAGAACATAAACATATTGATCTCAGCCTTACCTATGACATTATCCATTACTAAAAATTCTTTTACTTTCTGAAGGTATCACAGTTAGAGTTGAAGGGAAAGATGTTTTTTCACCTCACCTATCCTGAGTTTTCTCCTTTTCTCCTGTTGCATGAGAGAGGTTTGAGCGCTGTCTATGAGGGACAGGAGAACTGCTTAGATCATCCAGTCCTCTGTATTATAAAGCGTATCCATAAACAAGCAGTTTGAAGTATTTTGGCCTTGGATCTCCTTTCTCAGTGTTGAACAATCTCTATTGTACACTAGAGAAATTACGGTGGATTTTTTACAACATTTTCATGAGAGCATCACACTTCAACAAACTATTTCAGTGAATCACTCTAGTTTTTTCCAATGCAAACACATTTTGCTGAGAAATTTCTAACCACTCGACTTTCAGAATAAGTTAACAACCTGGACCTAAATCCTGAATCCCTTCCTGAGGCATACCTCATCCTTTCAAGGGTTTGATCTGCCAAATAAAAAACTTTGGGAGTAGTACTAGAAATAACAAGGGTTTATTATTTGTATTTTGTTATGAAAGTAATTTTATTCATTGTGAAAACCCCCTGACAAGTTTCTTTTGACTGTAGTGACATCTACTGGTTCCCAGAAAATTTTCTGGACGTGAAGAAAAAAATCAAAATGACACTAGGTATGAGGCCCAGCAGCTTGACATTTTACTTCTAAGGAGAGACAGAAAAAAGCAGATTTTCCAGACTTCAAGCATGTATCCTCCCAAGGACTGCAGGCTTGATGTCAGAATACATGGTTCAAATGGAGAGAGTGCAAATGCAAGTGTTTCAAAAGGCAAAGGAACTAGATCACCTGATGCAGGAGGAGGGGATCACTCCTCACTTTCTATTCCTAAGTGAACAAAAGAAAGGATAAGACTGCAACAGGGAAAAGAATTGGAGAGTGCTGAAGGGTCTATAGAAGCAGCAGTGCTGGCAGATGTAGCAACGGGCTAATGGCTTGAGCTGTCAGACAACTCCTCCCTGAGACCAAAATCAAACACCAATAAAGTGAAACCAGCACAGTGGTTAGCTGAGGAGCTGAAATCCTGCACAGACCACCCTCGAGCATTCAAACCCCCTCTCCTGCTTTGTTTGAGTGGCGCATGGTTGATTACAGCCTGTGCCCTCCAGGAGACTGCATGCTCAACAACACCATGGGGGTGGCTACCTCTTCTCCTCATCAACATAGTCCTTCTTCTGCCTCTACCTTTCAAATAGATAGTGGGTGCTTAAGAAAATACTATATTAGAGCTAAGGATTTTTATAAGATACTCATAAAGCTATTTTTCATTATAAATTCTCTCCTTCCATGTTTTTTCTTTTGGGGTTTAACTGCAAATTTAGAAAAGAAGCACATAACATATACTACACTCATGGAGCATTGTCAAACACGCCTTTGAAGCAATACCATGTAGAGTAATACCCTCAAAAGTTATTTATACATAAGGATCTCCTCATTTTCTTTCTCAAACAAACAGAAAATCTTGTATATTTTTGCAGAACTTTATATGGAAATATGCACAATGGAGAAAGTATTTACAAATGTGCCCTTTCTTTAGTAATGGTATAAGAGCACTGAGAAATGTATCAAGAAATATTGTCCAATGTCAATAATTTAATTCTAGTCAAAGTAAGAAAGCTGTCTAGTCTAATGTACTAAATTATTCTGTTCTCCTCTGCCCTTCAATGAAAATCGAGAAGACGTACGTTAATGAGAGCCACCCCTCTGGACTTTTTAAGCTTCCATATTATCTGTGCCTCTATCCCGTAGCCATTTGGAGAAGTACTGGGAGTAAGTGAGTTATGAGTCATGGGAAGAAAAAAAGGCACATCACAAATATTGAAATTAAATGCAAAGGGAAATGACAAGTACTGGAAATATGAGCTGCCTAACAAATGACAGATAGTAAAATAAGGCAAGTGCTGGAAATGGCAAATAATACAAGAAGACAAATGGTGGGAAGAAAACACAATAAAACAAATATAGAACTAATGGCATCATTGATCCTAAGGATTCTTGAAAGGGTAAGAGAAAAACACTGAAACAAGCAAAGCTTTAGGGAAGATGCTAAATTAGGCACAGTACAACATAAGAGATCAAAAGATTCACTTAGAGGCTTGATCAGAAGCATCAGATTTGTCATTGATGAGCTCTTTGTCCTTCTTTTCTTTGTTGCTGTTGTGCTGATAGTGGTGTAACTTCAGTATACTCTGTTTCCTGGCATATAAAAGTACACTCAGATACTGTTTTCAGGACTGTGGAAATTTTTTAAGATCTTTGGCCATTGTTTTAATGTGGTCATTCAGACCTTGATTTACACCTTGATTAGTCTTAATGACTTACAGAAAGTACACTCGCTAAGCAAAGCAGAAATTCCTCCCAGCTCATTTATTGATTCTAAAGGAAAAAGAAAGAAGATGCCATGAAAATAAAGATGAAAAGCCACAGTCTCAGCTCAGATATATGACTGTAGTTAGATGAGCTTCTGATTTATATTACTTAGGAACTCACCTTGAGGTTCTGTCACTGGGAGAGAACTTTTGAGGGTGAGATCTGCTAACAGAGAAAGGTCTAGAAAGGAAATAGATTTGTAATTAAGAGCACTATTTATTTTGCCTAACCCAAGGCAGCTTCATCAGGCATCTGTTCTGAGTCATGCTTGACTGGACACTCTCTATGCATTGACTTTGGGTGGAACCAAGGGAGGATAAAGCAGAAGTAGCTTAGAAGTAGCTACACCAACACATTTATGAAAAACCTTACAAGTGTGAAATTAATACATGAATATGGAAGTATTGGGCAACTTAAGGAAAGGGTAGAAGGTTTACTTACATTACCATGAAGATAAAAGTGAATAAAACATCAAAAGTCTCATCAAGACAAACACTAAAATTATGATAGTTAAATAAGTAAGAAAACTACAAGTAAGAAGATTGCCATGATAATTCAGCTTCCTAATATTTATTGATTTTTGCCTGATTGTATTTTGCTAATACAATTTCTTCCAGCATCAACACACCAAGAGAAGTTTGTACATTTTATTGCCACAATCATGGACTCTAATATGATGGCATCAGGTATAATAGATCGTTCAACTTCATTTTGCTGAATTTCAAAAAATTTGTCAAACTAGTGCATTCAAGGAAATTATTTTTTGCACTGATTTACCTCTTACTTAGAAAATAATCATCTATGTTTGCTTAAAAGATGCATGTAATTGTCAAATTGCACTGATTTCAACCCTGTCCAGGTTGCCTTAATCATAAGGATTTTTTCCACCCAAACCAATAATGAAACACGAGCTTCATTGAGGAAGGTGATTTCCAAGACTAAGAATTTAAAAGTTTGCATAAGGAATGAGTCATATAAAATTAATGCTCAGCCACAGGATACTTGAACACATAATACTTTTTGTCATCTGCTGACTTTGCACATTTGTACATTGCTTGGACTCCTTGCTTACATTCTGAGTTGTATGATTTGTTAATAAATGTATGAACAAACATGGCTTCAGTCATGGCCACGTGCAATTCTTACAACTTTCCTGCAGCACAAGCCTTTGAAAATATATCCAGAAAAAAATAATGGCCATATTTTAAATGCCTGAAGAACTACATCTGACAGACAGCTTTATTCTAATATGAATTTTGTTTGTATAATGACACAGATTATTTTTTTCAAGGACAAACTTTGAAGGGGTTAAGAAAACTATTAATATTAATATTTTCAACTCAAAGAGAAGGTTACTACAATATTTCAGACCACTACAAATACTCTTACACAAACGGTAATAAAGCCAAAAATTAAAAGCCCCTTTGTATTTCCTTGTGGTTAAATCCATATGCAGAATTAATGTTAACCAAACCAAAGCTGGCACGTCAAGATAAAAGCATTTGTATTTTAGTCTTTCATTCTTTAGTGCTGGAAAGAACAAATTACCAAGTTCATAGTACCATGCCTCTTATCCAAAGATCTTGATGTGCTTCATAAACTTTAATTAAGCCTCACAGCATGACCACCAGTCAGGCAGAAATTTTACCATTTTCAGAAAAACATGGCATGGCCTTCATTCTTTGTACAGTTGCTCTGACTACACATTGCATTTTCTCTGCTGTGATGTATTGTGGAAAAATATACAACAGGAAAGCAAAAGGACACAACATGCCCAACATCTATTAGCTTAACTTTTTTTGCTTTTATTTCTTACTTTTTTGGTAATACCTTACATGAACTGTTGTATTTTTAACTTTACCACTCAATTTGTGTATGTATACCTAAACTGATTTTTTAAGTTAGAAAGAGTTACAATTTAGGTTGCATTTCCTCTTGAATCAACTATAGAAAATACATGTGAGAAAAGTACACAGAGTCTACAAAGATTTTTAAATTAATTACTAGAGCAGTTGTACTTATCAGAGCACAAATCCTTTTTTGCCAACATTTGCATGGATGTAGAGCAATATGACCAAATTTTCTTTCGGGATACCTGAACCCTTCAATAAAAGAAAAGAGCACCATATAATTAAGTGATCCTTTTCCTTCTTCAGAGTGTGCCTAAATGTTTATGCTTCTTTTAAATACAGTGCTATAAAGCAAGCCACCAAAGTGAGAGGGATATATTCATTACCTTTTTGCTAACTGTAGTTGAAATTTTAGTGATCTTGAGATATTTCTCACCATAACCATGTTCATGTGGATACAAGCCATTTGAACTGAGGTTTGATAGTTTGTCTATAAATAAGAAAAACACATTTATGAAATGCTGGATTTAAACCAAAGTGCAAATACCTTGAAAGAGGCACTAAATTATGAAGGTATATGTGATCAGATTTCCTAGGTATCTATGGTTCAGAGCAACAATTAAAAACTATGTCTGAAATGCAGCATATGCAGCTCAGTAAACCAAACATAAATCAGAAGAAATACTGTGCAGTATGTAAACTTTGCAATAAACTGTAATACCTGATGAGTTAAGTAAAAATTCCACAGGACTGTTCTTAAAGCATGGAGACGTGAGTAAAAATACAAAGCCCAAGGGAAAAAAAATTGTGATAAAAAGGTCAAAGTATTTCACAAAAATATTGCAAGAGTATGTATTGTCCAAATTTATTTGAGGTACAGATGATGTTAGCATTTAAAATTGAAATGGAAGGCAATATTTTTTCAAACCTAAAACAAAATAGGAGGTGGTAGCATGAAGAAGTTTCTGTTTTAATAGACCGAGTTTTCTCAAAAGGATCGTATAAACAGTGCTACAGTTCCAGTTAGCCCGGGACCACCTCATGGGCTCTCCTGGTGGCAAATGGTCAGGTTCATGTGCAGGCCAGGAGATGCCTGTATCTGTGACCCTTCATGGTGTTATTCAGTGGCAAAGGCAGAAAAAGCTCCCTTTCTAACCTTTTTTTTGGAAATACATGTATTTCAATGTTGATTAGAAAGTTACTTGTAAGAATTTTTAGCTTACATGTACTTATTGCAGTATCTTCTGAGAAGGCATACATATGCAGGTCTGAGTCTGTATGTTTGCTTACATTATTTTTTCTGTAATGAACACTAATAACTTGAAGCTATAATTGCTAAATTTTATTTTAATAAAAGATGTTATCTATAAAGCTAGATATACCTAGCTTTAATCAATCACACCATTTTTCTGGCAGAATATATTTAGCCTTAGTCTCATTACAGTGTAGCAGTATCTATGAAGTATGAAATGTTAGCAAAAGAGTGAATCTGTATTTTTAATCCTATTACCTACAAAGTTTGCTTTGAAATGGAGCTTATGTCTGTCACAAAAACCTCATTCTGGCCTTTCTCCCTGCTGGGGGTGCCTGCACTCCGGTTCTGGGTGGTGTCACATTGGGTTATGCAGCTTTGCGGGCTGGCAGGAGCTCAGCGGAGCCTGAGAGCCGCAGTGAGACGCTGCCTCTTGGGAGTGTCCCTGCGGAGGGACAGCTGCGGGGCTGGGTCTCGGTCTCGGCCAGTCAAGGAGAGCAGCTCCCAGACCTGCCTCTTGCTGCAGCAGCCAGACCCTGCCGGGCTGGGAACGTGCCCCGTCCTCGCTGCTGACAGGCTCGTCACGGGGATGTGGAGTGCTTGCTCAGCTGCTTTGCTAATGGATGGGGGTGAGCTGGCAGCCGGCAGCGGGGCCGTGCCAGGACGGGCAGCGCTGGGCTCAGCTGCACCGGCCCGGCCCTGCCAGGGCTCCAGCACGGGGCTGTGCCCCAACACCGACACGCCAGCCTTCCCCGTACTGCTGCAGTGACGCTGAAACTGGCAATTAGAGAAGTGCCATCATCTCCTTTCCCGTAAGATCCGCCTTCATACTACTGGGGAAAAAAAAAAGGCTTCCCCAGTCTTTCAGTTCTTTGGTTTTACAGCATGAATGTTTTCTGCCTTCAGGTATTTTGTGTTACATGATACACTTCACCAAAACATTATTTTATATATGAGCCATTCACTTAAGAGCTGGATTTGATTGTCCTTGTGGGTCCCTTCTAACTCATGTTCTGTGATATATGAGTATCTATCTTATTTTAAAATTCTTTTGCATGCTGATTCTTTTATTATCTGATTGCTTTCAGTCCACAGCATCTGAACTAAAAAACCTACATCTCCAGATTCTACATATATGCTATATACCAGCTTAGCCCCTGTACAGATTTATTTGACCCTCTTAAGACCATTTGGCTGCTGAAGAGATAATAAGAAATCATGAATAATTTTATAATCTGCAAATTTTAAAAATGTTTAAGAATATGCTGTCATGGCAATAACTGCTTGCGATAGCAGCTCCTAAAAATACTCTTGAATTTATTATACAATTAGCATAGACATGATTCCCAAAAGAACCATTTCATAGAGTACTTTTGAGGGCCTAGTGCCAGTGCATTAATGTTTTTGGTGCTATAAAATCACTGGAAGAGAGTCTCTGTTGTGAATAGAGACATTTCCTTTGCAGTGAAGAGAAATCTAACTGATTTTCATCATCAAACCTTTTACGGCTCTCTGGAAAATCTACTACCTAATAAAATTATATAGCAGGGGAAGTTCCCCCACATTGTAGTTTTTTATCAACAATAGTAAACTTTCATCTATTTCTATTAACAATGTATTTAAAACCAGGTCAGATATGGTTTCCAAAATGGTCGATTCAGCATTTAACTCACAATAGCACTTACCTGAAATATTCAGGGAATTCTGCTGCTTTATTGATATACAGGATAAAGAAAAAAATTGAGATCTCATTTCAAAATTGGCCTCCAAAGGGGTATTCTGATGTTCGCCTGGAGGAGTGTGGCATAATTTAAATGTGATTTTTATATGCAGAGATCAAGTTTCAAAGCAAGGAATATAACTCCTCACTAAATCATCATGAGTGCTTCAGTTGTAAAAAGCTGCTTGCCTGAGCACTCTGTCAGTAGTTTAGTTATGTTCTGCTGCCTGGCAGATGTGGAATAGTGTGTAACAATAAGACACTGATGCAGCATAAGCTTACTCAGCACTTTTCTGATGGGAAAGTGCATTAATGGTAGAGTTGTCACAAAGAATCCCAAGACAAAATGGAAACTACAGCTCAGAATAGTGCAAGATACATCCATCCTATATCCTTATATTGTTAAATAGAAGTGACACTTCAGGCAGTTCTTTAAATATCTCACAAGATTTAACTGGAGAAATGAGTTATTTTTTCATACTTCTGAGAAAAGGAAAGTTTAAATTTCAAACAATATTTTCTTATTCATCAATCAAGGATGTCAGAAATCATAATTGCTAATCAACTGCTTCCAGAACAGCAGAGAACAACACAATCCACTTTGTCATAGAGTAGTTGCCACAACAACATCACTGCTGCATTTCATTGAAAATACAATACAGGGCCCTGGAAAATGTGTCTTTGGAAACAAGACTAGAGATCTTCCAGATACTGCTAAGATATTAAGAATCAACAGCACTAGTAGGTTGTCAGTGGGCTGTCTTAAAATTTAGCAAGCCCTTCTACATTAACAATCAGGAAGAGAACCCAGTCTCCAAAAATTAAGTTTACTAAAAGCAAGAGCAGCAGTTTACACTGGCTGTGGAAACAATTACAGTGCATTGCAGGTTGAATTATTTCACAAACTAAATATCCCTCTCATGAATTGTTTGAATTGACATTGGTTAACAACTGATTGAATTTACAACTATAGAGGTAACAAGAAAAGTTCCCACTTCAGTATTAACAAAATGGAAATTAAACTTACTCCCAGCCCAGAGTAATCCAGAAATGCTCCTCATGTGTGAGTTTTCATTGCTTTCCCATCACACACTTCATCCACCAGAGAACATCTCATGTGAGTCACAGGGTGTATCCATGAATCTGGAACAAAACAAATTTCTAAAGTCAGGATTTGTCTTTATCTGGAATACAGCATCAGTGAAGTATCCCATACCTGTGATAGGTACCTCTTTGCAAAAACACAGAGAACTATTACCATTCTTTCACTGAGATATGCTTGACTTTTACTTTCTTTCAGGCAAAAGTCACTGCTAAAAACAAGAAGTTCAGATACACAAAAAAAGCACTGGAGAAAAAACGCAGGATAAAACCAGAAAATAAAAGCAGTCAAATTGTCATTATACCACTACAGAGTAAAACACTAAAGTAATTTAGGTTAGGAAACATATTTTGCATAGCAAAAACATCAGGATATAATTCTCCTATTCCACACATTACTCTGGGTCTACACTGCTTGATGTGCAGCTTTTTAACTTATGTTGCTTATTACTTGGAAGATACCATACAAAAAAATTAAGTCAGCGATTTCTTTTCATTAAGGTACCATTTGAAAAACAAACTTCAGAATCAAAAAACTACCAGCTACAGAAAAACAGGAGTTTGGCCAGCATAATTAGAGGGGCAGCACCATTATGCAAAAAACACTGTATGCTGATTTGAGAGAGACACAGCAGTAGTTAATAGAACGGATTCAAGAAAGCTAAAACCTCATAAGCAGTGCAGCCCTCCTCAGGAATATAAGGGAGCTAAGTGACTTGTTTTACTTTCCCCATTTGAACCTCTCTTCAGAAATTCTAGCTCTTTGGCAATATGGCATTTCACTCTTCCCTCATAGGTCTGAAAGTTCAGGAAGAATGATGCTGTTCTTTCCAGAAGGCAATTTAGCTACAAGGATCACTCTCTCTCTTCAAATTTCTGTCCCATTTTTTCTGTCTTTCTTGAAGTACATTTCCATGTTCTTCCACAGAAGTATCCTGGAAGGCTGAAAACATTCCTGCTCATTGCTGTGATACTTGAAAAGTCTCCATTTGTTTTTGCATTTTCTTTTTGAGTTATCTGCAAAAAGATATGAGAAAATATAATCTAGAACATCACCAAAACAGTTCTTCCTTCAAACTGCGGCATCCTCGTTCTACTTGACTTGCAAGGAAAACGACCACAGGAGCTCAAGTGCCATTGTCCATTTCCCTACATATGTCTAGAGAAAAAGATTCAAGTTAATGAGGCCGATTTGCTCTTACATATATGCTAGGGAAGGGGAAAGCACTTTGATGTAACTAAAGCCAGTTGAGAATTCAGAAACTGCCATGCACAGCATTTGGGATTTCAAGAGGAGCCATTATCTGGGTCATCAAAGTCAGGGTCTGGTAATGTCAAGCAGCCACTGCACTTGAACTCTGTCACCATACTCAAGGAAAGACCTCTGGATTTATCTCACGTTTTGAAGTATTTAAATTCCTCTGTCATGAGGAACAAGGCATCACAGGAATCTATTAGGTCACAGGAACATAGAAGGTAGCTGTGACTTAAGCACCTTCTCTGAGAAGGTCAATAAAACACAACTTGCCCGTAGAGCAGAGTGTACAGAGGCATCCAGAGGGACTTGCTGGCATCTTCAGCTTTTTATTACACTTGGGCATGTTTCCTTCCACCCAGGAACAGAGCCCTCCTTTGTCATGACACAGATGTAAGAGGAATCATAGCTTGAAGGACTACAACCTTGCAATAAAGAAGAGGGAGCAAAAAGTTGTGTCTTGCGTGGTTGGCTACAAATAGTGAAATAATTCTTAAAATCCTCAGTGTCAAAAAAATGTACCTCTTTCCTTACGAGATTGTTTAAGTTCTTAGCAGCATTGTTCAAAATCTTCATGTGGAATATGCAGCATCTCTCAAAGGACAAGCTTTGTGCCTAAGGAGACAATCTGAAATTTTACACTCAGAAATGTTTTCTACCAGACAGTGAAACCCTTTATTTTACTTAGAATGATTTTTTTCTTTTCATAGGTAGGTTCTGAAGGGCTATCTCAGTGAATATTTTCAGCATAACAACAGGGAAGTTAATTATTAAAACAAAAGCTTCCATGCCCAGTTTATTTAATGCTACATCTACAAATTGTAAAGAAATGCTCTCTGTGGGTGTTTAAAATTATCTGCTCTCATATCTGCTGCCCACAGATGGCATTTATCAAGTTTTATAATTTCTCCAAATTAGAGATAAAAAAACATCCTCACCTCCAGGACCTTAATCTGGATTGTACTGTAAGGCATTGCTATAGATTAGGTCAACACCCTTTAGGAAAATCTCTGGTACTGATGCAATCTTGGAGAGATCTGCCAAGAGGTCCATGGGCTGTTTCATAACAGCATTATTATCATGTGCCTAGAAACAAAATATTTGTGTCCAGACATTTGACGCAATAGCTACCAAAATTAATTATATACACAAAGTCAAATAAAACACTTTTTAAAATGCCAAATATTTGTGAAAAATCCAAAGATGTAGAAATCCAGCACTTAGTTTCTTGAAAATATAGGGGCTATTTCAGCTGACTTTGAAGAGACAGACCAGAAGAAGGGAAAAAAAGAAGCAGGAAGGTCAGAAGCATGTGTGAGCCAGAGAAGGGAACAGGCACCCAAAGTGGGATTTGTTTCACTTCCTTTCAGAAAATCACAGCAAGGAAACCTGAGATTGTCTTTGCTGTTGAACACAAGAAAAAGGCTGCAGAAATTCCACTTTTGAAGCGCTTGTCCTAGGCATCTACTTTAAAATGAGAAAACTGGATCCAGAGGTGATGCTTTCTCTACTCACACCATAAAAGGAATCTAATGACTGGTTTAGATGAAGACATCAATATTTGTTTAGGTTATTCACATATCAGACTCTACAAGAAAAGAAAAGCAAAGTCAGTGAATACTTACCAGAATGGGACTTCGCTGAAAACAAAAATCTTAAAACTGCAGGTGACTTTGATGTGCCCTTGGCTTAGACTTATTCAATAAATTAAAAGAGAAGTGTATAGGAGCCAAAAAAAACCACCCCAAAAAACAAAAAACAAAACAAAACAAAAAAAAACTACAAACAAGCAAAACCAAAAAACCAAAAAAAAACAAAAAACCAAAAAAAAGAAAAACCAAACAAGAAACAAACAAAACAAAACAAACAAACAAAAAAAAAAACTAAAAACAACAAAACAAAACAAACACAAAAATGCAAAAAAACCTGAAAACTAAGACCAAAAAAAACCCCCCAAAAAACCCAACCAGCACAGCCCTTATGGCTGAGGAAAGCCACAGATAAAACTGAGAATAGAATCTGATAATTTATTTGACAAACTGCTGTTTCTACTCCTATTCTCGCAGAAACTACTGACATTCATTTGATGCAGGAGATTCAGCAACTTTCTTCATTAACTAAATCCCCCCAAAAAAATCTTCTTTCAGCACTGGTAGGCCGTAGGATTTTGTAAACTTCTTTGTGATCATTATTAAACAATGCTTTTATCTAAATCACGAGGAGAAAAGATTTTTCAGATATAAGGCCACACAACTTTTTTCTAAGGATGTGTACCTCAATTAAACTGAATACTCATCTGGATAAGACAAGCTATGAAAGGTATCTTCTTTGCCTTAAAAGGTTAGATTTTCATGGTATGGCAAAATAAAATACCTTAAGGAACAGCTCTTAGAGTTTAAACTCCATTTAAAGAAATGTAAGATAAATCAATGACAAATGGATGAGATTCACCACCCCCAAGGCTGCTTATTTTGTATTTATCTGTTTTGCTGTCCTTTAATTTGAATCTGTATGGCTGCTACAGAGGGAACAGGCACATTTCAGCAGGGAAGTATTGGCTTATTGGTAAGGTGTTTTGGTTTAATTAAATTTTTTTTTCAGTAATTTTAATGAAAGGTTTCAAGTCGTGTACTTCCAAATTGTACTCTGTTTTTCCATCTCTACGAACAAAAGGTATGGAAGAAATTTCAAGCCTTATTTTTGAAAGCATTTATTAACAGTATTAAAACTTCTGTTACTGAGAAAAAATAGAATAGCACATTCATATTTTGAGCCCCTTCCTTAAATGCACACTTTCAGATGTCTACAAAGTTCAGCATGTTCTCTTACTGATTTTTTTTAAGGAATACAAATAAAAATTTATTCCCAAGATATCCTTCAAGAGATGTGTTTCATCAAACTGCCACAGTACTTAGCACCCTTCCCTTGGTGGTTGTCCTTGTTTTGCAAGACTCTGTGGCTCCCAAGCTGTTCTGCCAGTGATCAAGTAAGATGGAAAACACACATAAAAATATCCTCCTCTTCAAGATACAGCTTCTTTGGCAAAGGCAGCACAAACTCTCTCTTGCAAGCTTTGGCACCAAGGGGAAGGGAAGGACAGAGCCATTTTTTCCACTGCTAAATAAGGTTCCCATGAACTCAAGCTATGCTAAGAGTGAATAACATGTGTCAACAAGTGTCTAGTCTTCAAGATTTCATGCATTTTCTGTAGAGGCCATAAAAGAAATACCTGACTTAGAGAAATGTATGTATGTCTGAAATTTCTCCACTCTTTGTAAAGTTCTTCAGGGATTTAGACAATCATATCTACATGGCTCTGTCTTCCTGGCACTTCCTCCCCAGACTGGAATTCAGAAGTACACTGAAGGAGACTCCTCTTTAATCTCTTTCTTGCCGTCTTAAACCCTCTGTGCTGGCCTGAACTTAAGAAACACAGAATATGACCAACTTATGCAAAAGCTGATCAGCACTTACTTTGATTTTCCTTTCAAATGCAAATTAGATAATATACCAGGAGAAAAATAATATCTGAGAAATTATTTTAAAATACTTTTCATACCTTCTAACTCTAATACAATGATTAATTGCAATTTATGGGAAATAGTTACCAAAGATGATAACAATTTTGTTCAGTTGTTCTACTAAAAAGTCATGTGTTCTTCTCTAGCACTACAAGACGTACATGAATACTTAATACTGCATCAATAAACACTTCTACAAAAAATTAAAATACTGAAAGATCTCTTGAAATGTGTTTGTGTATGAAGGATAGTCACTAAAAATATACTGACATATAAAAGCTTCTACCCATAGATTTGTAATACACATGGCACCTTAAATTAGCCTGTGTATATTTTAAAGAGATTCTATGAAAAATAAGAAATGCAGATCACAACATTTTTTATACTTATAGTCTACAAATACTTGAGGAACACACAGAAGAAAAATCTATCCTCAAGAGTGTTTTAATAAAGCTGATTATTTAAACAGCTGTTTGAAAAGATGTGTCAAGCTGCTCATCTGAACTGTCACTTTCACATCCTCAGGAATATCAAAATACATCTAGCCTTTTCCAGTACGGATTTGAATGACAACAGTGACATCGAGTGGTCATTGCTGTTAAATGTTGCTATGTATTGGCATTAAACCCCTGCTATGATGGTGATGCCTTTTTCCTGATCTTAGGAAATAAAAGCTCAGACACGATTAGAAGGTTGGGGTCGTTTACCTCGGTATTTTAATATTTTAATTCCATGCATTGCTTCACCCAGGTGACAGCATCGCAATGTCCTCTCACCCCCCAATCGAGTATACAATTAAAGACCTTACACATTAGCATATCTAACAAGAGGGCCCAATAAGGGGGCTGGGGTGGGCTAACTTCTAGTTTACAGAATCTAGGGGACTTTGAGTTCTTACAACAATAGAATGTTTGGTATTCTAACTCTACAGTTTCTGTAGAGTGTTTAATCTCCGGCCTACAGGACACTAAGAAACCAGGCTAAATTATCACACCTAAAGCATTACAAGTATGCATGCTAATACTTGTGGATATAGAGAACTGTGTAAAAAGTAAATACAAGGAAAAGCAAAAAATCCTTCAGGCATCAATGGCAATGCCAATGTGTAGACAGTGTGAGAAGCACACAGTGCTAGATCAGCTCATACTGCTTGTACAACTACAGAGCAAAGATCACTCAGCAGTCGGGGATTCACTCGTGGTTTTGGTGCTCATTGAATCATGTTCCTAATATGCTAATTCTTTCTTCACTCCGTTCCCCGTGCCCATTGCCACAGTGAAACAGAACTAATACTAAAAATTCCCCATCTTTTTTACTTCTCTATTTTTTCATTAGTGTGTTTCATTTCTACATTTAAAAATACTGATTACACATTAAGGCTTTATGTAGCCTTAGCTGTGAGGGCAGATACATTCTGTCAGTGACAAACTTCAGAAATCCCTGAACTCTTCACAGGTTTGAGTGCAAACATGGCTCTCATTCAGAGCACATCTCAATAATACATTCTCTGCTCAAACACACTTCCATATCATGCCCTGCATCTGCAGGCTGTGCCTTCAACAGAAGGCTCTCGTCAGTATATAGAGCTGTACTGAGGGAACATGTTAAGAGTCCAGTGCAAAAACTTTGATCTTCAGATTTCAAGGAGGGAGAGGTCTTTCATCTGTATGGCATGTAACAGGTTCTGCACATGGTGTAAGACTTTGGAGGAGCTGAAGAAAACAAAAACCTTTTTATCATTGTCATAACAGCCCATATGGATAAGCAACCCCCTTCTCAAATTCATATGGTATGCACAAAACCTCCTGATATTCCCAAGTCAGTGAGTTTAACACCTTACATAAGGCAACCTAAAGCTATGACCTTCTTCCTGTCAGTCCAAGTTGATGGTTTTACTAAAAAAAATTAGGCTGCTAACAGTTGAGTAATAAATGAATAATCAGAGCACTGAAAGATTTTTTTAATATCAGATGCATAAAATCCATCTTACCTGTCTTTGTCCTGGTTATTTTCTCCCTCTTTCCCATCTATCCCTTGTACTCTTCAATTATCTTTGACCAATTTATACACTGTTTAAGACAACAGAATATATCTTTTGGGTTGTTTGTCTTATTTTAAATACAAATATTTTTAAGCCAAGCTTAAGCCTTTGAATCCTAAAGAAATAATAAATAAAAAAAATTATTGGATATTTTCCTACTTTAAACCCTTCTAGCCTTACAGAAACAGGTTAGACAAAAATTTCCAAACTCAACTTGTCTCAGAGGTTTTCATTTAACTGAAACTCAAATGAGATTAATTTCCCATTTTGACACTCAAGGTGCAACAGGAAAACAAACTTCTTAATTGTTTTAAAACTGCAGTGTTTTCCAATTTGAAAATTAACTCTTTTTTAGGTAGTGAAAACCTTCTGTCATCATAACAACTTGACAGAATTTCCAGAATGAATTTCTTATGACAATTCCTGGAAAGTTGGTACTCCTGACTGAGTCACAGTTGTTTCCTTGCCCAGGCTTCTAAGCTAGAGATGAAAAGGATTCACATCCTGCATATTTCCTCTTTTATTTGGCCTAAATGCACAGCACAACTACTACAATATAAATACCTTCAGCTTGGAGATCAAGTTCTAAACTAGTTTGTATTTGATGATCTTAGAAGGTACTCTTTATAAACCTTTTGTAAATTTTGCTTCAATAAATTGGCTGAGATATGAATCTATACTAGAACTTTTCACTTATTGAAAATATTTACACAGAAATGTATTTCCAGTTTACCAAATCATACAAAATTTCTCTTTTTCCTTGTAGACCACAAGGTGGCATGTGAAACATACTGTAATACTAACATCCTTGAAAGAATACAGTAGAAAAGTGGTATGTAGTTCTACCAGATGACCATTACATGAACACTCCAAGAGTTTTAAGAACCACTCTAAATTTTTTGTGAGAGTTTGCCTCTTTCAGTCCAAGCTCTTTGCACTGGAAAGGGAACAAGATCTGCAAGTCTTTTATTAATAAGTAGGGATTATTCTTTCTAATTTAAAAGTACAATAAGGCATTCTAACAGACAGTGGGCCTTGCTAGCTACAGAGTGATCAGACTGAACTCCAGCAAATTTCTTCCAGGATTTCCATTTACCATAAGAATCAGATGACCATCATGCATGCAGCTGTGGTGTGCTAAATCTTCATTTTAGTGAAAAATTCATTAGGAAGTTTTATTAAACATGAAATTGTAATTTAAAATGGAAAAATATGGAACCTGGTAGTGTTCTGCTACGTTATGGAAGTTCTGAGCCTGTTCACACTGATGTCTGAGTACAATGAAAAGTTTTTCACTTCTCTCACATACTTCTAAATTCAGCAGGTTCAGGAGATACCTAAAGGACACCAAAGATACAATGGTGTTAACTGTTAGGAGTGGTTGTTGGGGTATCTTCTTCTCATGCACTTTATCCAAGATGATATGACTACATTTTTGTAATTGCCAACAAAAAATGAATCATGTTGATGTGCCCAGTTTTCTGAACTGCCCTCCAGAGAAACACCTTCATGCCTCAAGTCACTTCAAATGCATTCCAAACCCGATCTTTCTACCCCATCCCAACTACAATCTCAGCCCTTCTGGGTTATTTTACCCTGTATGATGGTGAGCTGTGGTAACCCCAGGCCAGTTAAATCTTTACAGACATTTCCTGTATTGACCAAATGTCAATGAGTTCATGGAAGACAGCCACAGAAAAGATCCATCTGCTCCACTCTAGAAACACTTGGAAAAGGATCATGTTAATGACCTGCTAATACCTATGGGCACTCAGACATTTGAGTGTTGTACCCTGTATAAACAAAGTCCTCACTTAATACAGGTTTTGCATATATATTTTTCAAGAAAATACCCCACTGCAAACTGCTACATTTGTTACAAAAATATGCCTTACGTTATTCCCAGATGACACATGCTAATTGCTTATACAAACAGGAAGAGAGGGCCATGTGCTTATGCCTGAAAAAAATGATTAACAGGTTGATTCATTTTGGCTTACTATAAATTCCTTGAAACGTAAGCACTGTTGCTAAAAGTCATAGACTTTCAACAGAATACTCATTAGAGACTACCTGTTCCTAAATGAACAACAAGCAATTGCACTTACTTAAAAAAAAAAAACTGAGGCTTTGACTATCAGAATCACAGAATCTAGGCAAAATTTGACCTTGGAAGGTTTTGAGATCTGGAGCTGGAAACTGGGCTATTTTTCCTATTATTAATTCAGTCCTGTATGCTACTAAGTATGCTAAGTTCTTACGAGCCTTAACTCCTCATTTCATTTACAGATAGGCTGCATCTTAATTTGATTTCAAAGCACATAGGTGTTATCAAATAAACATGCCAGTTTTTCCCATATTTAAGTGCCAACACAAACAACAAAAAAAGCAAATGCAACACATGACATTTCCAACTCCCACTTTCCCACCTGGTTCTGTGCACCCACTTGATTATCTAGACCTCACCTTGATGTCTTGTAGTTAAGTAATGAATGTTGTTCCTCTTTATGACTCAGTCATGACTGACAGCTTGACAGCTATTTGGAAAGAATTGTAGCTATTCAAGCTAGAGGATAGAGCTCCAATACATTATGTATTTCTGGGAACTGAAATTACAGACCCAGCAGATTTATTACACTCTATGAGGTGCCTTGAATCATAGAATCATAGAATGGTTTGGGTTGGAAGGGACCTTAAAGATCTTCTGGATCCAACCCCTGGCATGGGCAGAGACACCTCCACTAGATCAGCTTGCTCAGAGATCCATCCAACCTGGCCTTGAAGACTTTCAGGGATGGGGCATCCACAACTTCTTGGGCAACCTGTTCCAGTGTCTCACCACCCTCACAGTAAAGAATTTTTTCTGATATATATAATCTAAGCCTACTCTCTTTCCATTGGACTCATTTCCCCAGTAATTACATGCTCTTGTAGAAAGTCCCTCTCTTTTCAGGTACTGTAAATACCCCAAAGCCTTCTCTTTTCCAAGCTAAACAAACCCGATTCCCTCACTTTTCCTCATGGGAGAGGTGGTTCATCCCTCTGATCATCCTGGGGGCCTCCTCTGGACTCTCTCCAACAGGTTCATGTCTTTCCTGTGCTGGAGATCCCAGAGCTGGATGCAGCACTCCAGGTGGGTCTCAGCAGAGCACAGTAGAGGGGCAAAATCATCCCTCTTGACCTGCTAGCTTTGCATCAAATCTGCTGCACTTTTATAATAGTTTAAATTTATAGAGAAATCTATAAAGTTTGAATTTATAGAGAAAATAAAAGGGAAAAAAAAACCCCTTGCTCTAATTCACTGCTGAAAGAATTTTTTTCAGCTTTCTCTCAGCTGAATTAATTTTATGGGAAACACTAAGAACATCAGAATTTTAGACTGAAAACCTAAATAAAGGTTAAAACCTAGGAGTAAGGGGAAGGGGGAAGCTGAAAAATTTGAGGAAATACCCAGCATAAAAAATGGACATAGACTAATCCTGAATGCAACAGACCACTGAATACCTAATACTACCTGTTCTTGTGAAGTTGGAGGTGTCAGTGAATGCTCCTAGGCCTGGAATTCATCTTCCAACAGGAGATAGTTCTGATAGAATTCTATTAGAATAATTCCTTTTGACTCATGAGAAATACTGCTGTCCTAAATAATCTCCACAGTTCAGGAATTAAAGCTAGGAACTACTCTTAACAGGCATTTCTGATGCAGATTCTCTGTTTCAGATGGATGACAGTCATCCTATGCTAGTTGTCCTTGTTGCTAAGAAATGGTCAAACACATTTTCACTGGATTCAGCACCTAGGATGGACCTGGACTTCACCTGGCCCCAGAGGATCCCAGTCAGCACATGTTAAAAAAGGTACAGAAGAGCACCACAGTGTTATTGTGTCTCAGGAGAATCTCAAAATCACCCCCTCTTCTCCTTCTTCCTCTGCCAAACTTTTGCCTCTGTATTACTTCCACACAGAAAGCTTCACTGGGTTCATGCAAAGCCAGGGGCTAGGAACAGGTCTGCCTTCATAAAGCTGCTCAGCTCCCACAAGCAAGAGGAGAAAAGAGGTAGCTCAGTGAGAACAGCAAATAAACACTGAAATTGTTCAAGTGTGGGGTGACTTTGTTAAACTCCTAGTTCTGAAAGGAAATGTCATTTACCTTCAAAAGAGCACTAGAGTTTATCCTGATACTACACTTATGATGTGTCATCACCACATGAGCACCAACAGTAGCACAACATGGAAATAAATATCCAGGTGACTCAGAAGCATCAAACCCCAAGCACTCCCTCCCTCCTTTCCTCCAAACTGCTAGAAAAGCTCTCAGCAGCTCTGCTCCTTGATTCAGTCAGCTGGGTAATGTCAACATGTTGTAATAGCTGGATACAAGTACTTTCATGCAGCTCTCTTAATACAAAATTGTGTCAACAGACATCTAAAACCATAGGTAACAACTTCCAAAAGAGTTCAGATGCTCAGGAATGGCCACCTGGAGTGTGGAACACGCTAACAAGGAAGGGTTGGTTGAGACTGGCAGGAGAGTACACAGAGGATTTCAAAGGGTGGTGGTTTCCATGGTTGTAGCACTCATTACTAACAGATCTGAGCAAGTGTATCATAATATTGCCAGCATGACAGCAGGCAAAACAGGATCTCAGCCAGAATCTAAACACCTCATGTATTATTTCAGAAAAAAATACTTGTTTCAGTAAGAACAAACACAATTGAAGAGGTTTCTACCAAAATCCTTCATTCCTGCAATGTGGATAGTACAAAAAATTCAGGCAAAATATTCCTTTCAGAAAGGTTATTTTAAACCAAATACCCATTACCTTTTTATTTAAAAGGTTGGAAAATCCACAACATAAAAAGCAGGGGTAAAGGCATTGTGATTACTGAATGAAAACTCATTTTCTAAAACAGAGTCTTTTATGCAGCTCCAAAGATACAACTAAAATTCAGAGACTATCAAGTGTTAAAAGGAAAAAAAAAGCTTTTTCCGCAAATTTTTCAGAATTTTTAATAGGTAACAGGATCTGTCATGTTTAAGTCCAACAGCAAAAATACAGTAAAGTTGTTTGAGATACAAAATCATAATCATGAAACCATAGCTTCTTTCAATCTGAACACCTCGTTTTGGCAATAAACAGATTTCTGCCATTGTGGAAATATAGCCAATTTATAGATTTGTAAAAAAATGCAACTGGATTTGGTGCTTAATTTCCATAAAAATGAAGGCACTTAAATTTTCTGGTGGAGGGATAAGACTGAAACAAATTGGAAAAAAACCCCCAACTTTGTATTAGTAAAGACATGCGTGTAGTGTGAATTTTTAAAACACATACATGAATATAAAAAAGTGCATAAATATCTATGTATCAGAGGCCTGGTGTTCAGATGGAGATGCACAGGAAAAGAAAAAGGAATCACCCACCCTCTTTCTGCATTTTATACCCTTTTCTCAACATCAATGGGAATACCTGTTTATAGTAGAAATCGAAAAGCTCTTTCCAGGCTATGCTACCCACAGGGAAGAATGTCAGAAAGCAAATACCACCCCAGTGTGGAAAGTGTGTTTAATTTTAGATGCTATTTTACTTGATCTTTTACAGAGATACAAGGAATGGAGAGTGTTTTACAAGTCAGTATCATGATTACTGATCACATAGTAGCTGCCCTCCTAGATTTCACAAGCTGAAGGAAGACTCAGCCCACTGTCATAGCTTTCACACTTTCAGAACCATTTTTTCCATTTTAAATTCAAGAAAATTACAGTCATTACAATACTAATCAAACCACTATGAATACTACACACACAAGAAGTATCTTCTTTGCTGTGGACTTTTCTTACCTCATTATCAGTGGGGTACCTCAGAAAATTTCCATGTGAAAGGAAGAATCAGACCCAAGACTCAAGAATGAAAAGGACTATGTGGGAAATCTCACAAGTTAAAATTTCAAAAAAAGTAAGCCACAGGCATCTATTTGTCTGCCACATGCTATAAATACTGTTTCTATCATTTAGAAACAGTATTTAACAAAAACTTTGGTATTATCAGAAGTTTAATCGACCTTAAGATCTCAGCCTTACCCCCAAGCTGCCATTAGGATTAGGGTTAGGGGTTGGGGTGTCACAAGGACTGCAGCTCCAGGAACACTGCACCTGGAATAGGCATGACAAGAGAAGCATGGCACTGATCCAACTGTGCTGCTTTCACATGCACTTTTAGAATAACAACAATTCTCATGGGGTTTGTCAGTATACTTTACACTATAAATATACATTAATCAGCACAGCACACGTAACAAGATGCACAAATAATTTTTCAGTATAGTGACATCTTAATGGCGAAGACTGTAAGTATGTATTTACACAGTGGTTTTGTAATGCAAGCTCATGGTAATTGTCCATTGCATATTATTTTCTTTAGGAAACAAAATCTTCCTTATACATCAAATTAAAATTATATGACTAATGGTACTACCAACATGGTTAATGCAGAGAGGGATATGCATAAACAGAGACTCAAAACTTGCATATTGCAAACATTGCCTCAGGATTACCGTTTTGGGAAACCACCTAGTGTGGCTAAAGGACAGGGACTAACTGAAAACTGAAAGTAGAGTAAGTCACCAGTTGTTTTATGCGGTTGCTCATATGTTCATAACGCTGAAGCATTTGGAGGATATAAATCATCCAAGACACAAGAAAATTGGAAAAGCCACAAAGCTACTAAAGTGCTAGGACGTACACAGAACTGAAGAGTTGTTGCCATGTCTTAAAATGAATGCTTTGAAATATTGAACATATTGTAGTTTGAAAACTTAGCTCTTTTCCCTCATTCTCTGGTCCATATCCATGAGTGGGAGAAAAGAGAAGAAGTAAAAAGCCACAGGCGCTTAGCCCCTGATCCACACACATGGAAAGGCAAATGATTTGCTCTATTTACCTTTATTTCATCCTCTGGAACTGTCCCGCTTGGTGGAAAGCTACAAACCTCTACCTTTAAATTGAATTACTTTGTTAGTCTGTGAGAACTTGGCTCGGTGAACAGGCTTTACAATATGTTCCTGCGCAACCCTTACGTAAAGCTCTCATAAACACATCAGCGTATCAGGCAGCTCGCTCTGAGCGGGGGCAAGGGTGAACTTGCACTTACTGGAAATGTCGAAATTACCTTTTTGAAATGCCGCTATCCTGAAAGATCTTCTTAGGACAAACACGGAGGAAATAAGAGACTGCATGAGACAAAGCTTTTCTCACTTGGCTTGAGCAATGAGTATACACCGGATGGGGCTCTGAGCAACCTGGTCTAGTGGAAGGAGTGTCCTGACCAGGAAGAGGACTTGGGACTAAATGATCTTTAAAGTCCCTTTCAACCCACATCATTCTATGATTCTATGCAGTGAACAATTCACTGCGGCGATCTGCGCTCGGCTCTGGTATCCTGCATCACCTTTCGAGAGCAGAGCTCGCACACCGCGCCCGACCCCGGACGGAGGGGGATGCCGGCTCCCCTCCGGTGCAGGGGCTGCTCCCCGGCAGGACCCGCTTCGGACGGGGTGGGGGGATGCTCCATCCATGGCCCGAGGGATGCGTCCCTCCCCAGCGCTCCCGCAGCCCCCGAAGGGCGAGGCTGCAGCCCCGGCACGGCTCTGCAGGGCACCGCGGGCACCGCACTGCCCCGGCTCGCTCCTCCCATCGCTCCTGCTCCGCCTTCCCCGACCGGCGAACCGCGGGGACGCTTTTTTGACGTGAGGAAGTGGTTCGTCCGTGGGGAAGAAGGAGGAGGGAGCTGCTGGTCAACTGGAGAGCAGGCGGGGCAGGGAGGTGCGGGGGAAGCGAGGAAGCGGAGCGAGAGGAGCGGGGCTGCGGGCCCCGCTGCGCCCGGCCGAGTGCGAGCATGAGCGGCGGGGATGGCACTGGGGGCCGGGCGGGCGCCCTCAGCTACGGCCTCCCCTCCATCCCCTCCAGCAAACTCCCGGACTTGCGCTTTATCAGCCGGGGCGCTTACGGGACCGTGTCCGCCGCCCGGCACGCCGACTGGAGGGTCCCGGTGGCCCTCAAGTGCCTGCAGGGGCCGCTGCTAGACAGGTAACGGGGTGGGCAGGGGGCCGCGGGCCTGGCACCGCCGGGCTGAGCCCGCCCTCCCTGAACCAGCCCCAGAAAGGGATCCGGGTGCCGGTCGGAGATGCCGGCGTGGGTTTCTGGGGTCTGTGGATCAGATCCTGGTATTTCGGTAGGCAGCCTTGTTGTAATTCCGCGGGGAAAGGGCTTCCACGAGGATGATTCAGCTTGGGCCAAGAGAAAGCACGGACCGGCCCCGGAGCTGCCTCTCTTTCGATTATTGTCAATGGATGGTTTCGGTTTCGGTCTCGGTCTGTGAGACGCTAAGTTATTTCTTTTGGAGTTTTTTTTTTTTTTTTTCTTCTGCACTGTGCACCTTGAGCCCTCCTCAGGTGGGATTGCCAGAGTTTGGCTTCTTGCTGGGTCTTTTGGTTGCTAACCATTTTATTGAGGTATCAGCAGGATATTAAAGTACAGTGATTGCTATAGATTTGGTGTTTACATAGAGAGAAATATAGAGAGTATACTGTTCTATCCACTAGAGATTGCTTCTAGCTTCTAGAAGAAGCTTCTTTGATACTATGCAAAATTATTACTTTTTCCCAGATCTCACGGTACTGAGGGAAGCTGATTTAAAATAATTGGCTTGTAGGCCTCCCTATACAACTGATATTTTCCTTGTAACAATCAGGTTCCCCCTTTTCCAGGTACCCAAGTGGCAGCATATTTATTACAGAAATTGTCACTCCATGGAAGGGGGCAGCAAGTTGTACTTTGTCATTCATCTGTGTCTTACTCAATCCCCATAGTTCCAATTTGTTAACATATCAATGCAAATTTGCCTCTTCTTAGGCTGTCTGAAGCCTACCTGACTGTAAACCTGCCTCCGAGTCTTATCTTGGTGTCTTCAAGCTTCATTGCCTCAGGTTTATTTGATCTCGTATTAGGCCCTTAGGTAGGATAGCTTCACTCAGAAAGGCTTCTAGTCTCGTGACCCAAAATATTGGAATATAAGACAAGTTGTTTTAAGCTCTTTAACCTTTTATTACCCTGGTTTATGTATACCCAGGCTTTATCTCTGAAATCTTGCAAGAAATGGCATCTCAGTTATGTTGTGTTTTCTGATAAGTTGGGGGGGGGTAAAGTGAGTGTTGTGGTTTGTTTTTTTCTGGAATTTTTTTTTAGTTTAACATCTGCTTAAATCCCTGCTAATTAGAAATACAGCATTTATCATCAGAACTCACCTGGGAGAAACCACCAAGGCTATTTTTAGCCTTGCAAGAATTTAGATTAGTGGGACATCTAATCTGTGAAATTATGATTAAGAGGGCAATTGAGGTAATCAAAATAATTCAGTCACCTACCACATATCATGCAAAGCCCAGAAATGCTATCATAAGACTGAAAGCTGTAAAAAATCAATTATACCCAAGTCTCTGCAGCAAGTGCTTTGTTGGTTGTGTAGCAGGCAATATAAAATGTCAGCCTGTAAGTTTTGTCAAGCAGAGGGATGAGGTCATGGTGCCATGAATTCCCCAAGTGGGAAGTGTGCGCTGTGCATCCCAGAATAAGGTATGTGAGTAGCCAAAAAAGCAAAGCCAGTTGGGAAGCTGTTGTGGGAATGTGCTCATTTAGGCATTACTCAGTGCCCTTCTGGCATGGAGCAGACAAAGGTGAAGTGACTGACAGACACAGGAATAGACTTCAGTATGTCACAATTTGCTTGCCGGCCACAGCTGAATCCCATGCTAATGTGCCTTGCTGTCTGGGAAAACCCCCAGCTTCCTCGAACCTAGTCATTTCTGGAGACAGGGAGGAAGGCACAGAGTTGTGTCTTCCATACCATGCTTTTCTCAAAGGCTGCCTTTCTACTTCTGTCATTTCCTAGAGTTTCCTATAAGTCTTTTTCTATCACATAGATAAAAGGACTTTAATTTCATATCCATCTAAATTCAAAGTTTCCTGCTGCTAAGAGCTGCAGGCTTTAGTTCACAAGGCTTCCTCTTTTCTCCATATATCCTGATGGCCTTTATTTTCTTTGTGAGTGCTAAACCCACCTTGATGGATCCAGACTGCTCTGAGTGCTGTGGGGTGTGCCCTGAGCTCGATGGGCACAAGCCAGCTCTCACCCTGGAGCTATGCTGTGCACGTAACTTGGTGCTGTGCTGAACAAATCGTGGTGGGCATAGCCCTGGCTCCAGCACAGCCCTGAGTCAGACTGGCTCACGTCCAAAGGATCAATCTAAAAAGTGCTGTAGATGTCCTGTATTTGAATATCCTAGTCATGTACTTGTACCTGTACCAGTCTCCACTGGTATAAGATCTAAATCCTTTTTTCACAGAATTATGTTTCATGGTCCAACTATCCTAATTGACAACAAACCCATTTTTTTTCAAGACGATTTGAGTTACAAGGCATACCAAATAGTTTCTGTTTTTAGGGATAGAATCATACTCAGTCTTAAATAAAACTTGAACTTCTCAAATCCATGTGCTACAATGTCTGAATTTGTAAAGCTGCATCAAACCCAAATGTATGAGGAGTTTTGAGGTAACAGAGTGCAGCCACATGGTCAAATTCAGGCATCCAAACATCATGAGGCTGGTCTATTCCTGCTTCCTGTGCATCTAAGGATTGTTTTTTCCAGAAGGTGATGCAAAGTTTGATGGCATTCAGTTTGAGGGAACTATTTATGTGAAAACAAAGCATAGTTAATTGTTCCTTTTCCTTCAGAAGTCGAAAGTACATTCCTTTAGCCCCTATTATTTTAGTGTGCATCAGAGTTTGCTAAATTTAAATGGTTGGAGAATTGTGTGTATTAAAATCTCCAGTCTCTAGGAAGTAAATATTGGGCCTGAGTGAAAACTCAGGGTTAGAAGGTGTTCAGTAAAATGGGAGAAATGCAGCTGGTTGTTACTGTTATGGTTACAAAGAATGGTGGACGCTGCAAGTCCTGACTGTATCCTTATTTACTGGAAACATGCATGAAATGTGTGATGGAAATAGATTTGTGTGGTACAACAAAACCAGAGTGGCTGTCGTGTCTTTGCATTTACAGATTCTAATTTGTCTTGCACTGTCTTATTCTCAAAACAGCATGGTAGAAATCAAATGATGAAAAGGTGGTGGTACTGCATACAGAGATAAAATTGACAGAGAATATAGTGAACCCAGCATTTGCTTTGAGTTTCCTAGTACTGGTATGGTAATAATGTATTTTATTTGTTTGCTTGTTTTCTTTAGCGATAGAAACCACCTTCTAAAAGAAGCAGAGATATTACACAAAGCCAGGTTTAGTTACATTCTGCCGATTTTGGGAATTTGCAACGAGCCTGAATTTCTGGGGATAGTAACAGAATACATGACAAATGGATCATTAAACCAGCTATTGCATGGGGTAAGTTTACTTACAATCTTTAAATACGATACTTGGCTGCTTCAAGTAGATTGCAATTTCCATACTTAATTAGTATAGTAAAATATTTTATTTATAATATTTCATGCTAAAAGACAGTCAATATCCCTAGTAGTTTTTGGTGCTCAGATAGACCTTCTGTATCTCAAAAAGACAACTAAACTCAACTAACTTAAGTTTTGTTAGACTTTTTCCTTTAATGTTATGACCTATAACTAGCTTTATGTTGAATTATTACGTACAGGTCACTTTAAAAATCTCAGTTGTTCTCTAATTAGATTCTGAAATATTTATGCTTGCTTCAGTCTGGGTTTCTGAATTGCTGTCAATACAAATACTGATTTTTTTTCATTAGTTTGAATATTTTAAAAAATAGTTTGTAGAAGCCAAATATTGCTAATATAAACAGGTATGAATATTTCTACCAGATCTTATTCTCTGAGTAACTTCTGCGCTGAACTCTCAGTTGCTCCCATTAGCTTGGACTGAACATACAGTGTTGCTACTGCAAAGCTACTGCAGTTGTGTCTCAACATCACTAAAGTCTCTTCTCCACCTTTAATCAATACACATCTCATGCCTTAGAGAGCTCAACTGTGTGTTTTTCATACAGACATTAGTGGCAGTATAACTTTTAAGATTTCAGTTGAATTTTGCTGCATTTTTATTGTTATATTATTTACAAAGGTAGTATTTTGTGCATAGTTTCAATACAGCTTTTTTTGTTCCCCAATGTCAGTTGAAGATATTATTTTTACCATTCGTGTAGGACTCATAAATTGTGGGTTGCAAGTTTCATGCAGAAGTTCATCTGTAATTCATATATACATATGAATGAGTAATGTAGTAAATGTTCAACATCATGTATAGCAGTCATGAGCTACTATGTGAATGCTAGGAAATGGAAACATAGCACTGCATAATTATTATTTTTTAATAATGTTTGTTTTAACAGCTAATGACTTAATGCTCTGTTACAATTTTTTAGGAGTTTGTGTAAAGTATGTTTTAAAAGATTATTGCTTGCCCAAGTCACTTTCTTCTTATAAAATAAGTCTTTGTGCATACTGTTGGAACAGAACAGAGGATTATATTCAGTTTTTGTGGTTTTACCTTGGCAGAAAGATGAATATCCTGACATTCCCTGGTGCCTGAGATTCCGCATTCTTTACGAAATTGCTTTGGGAGTAAACTATTTGCACAACATGAATCCTCCATTGTTGCACCATGACTTAAAAACCCAGAACATTTTGCTGGATGATGAGTTTCATATCAAGGTAGGATTATTTAATTCTTATGTTCTTGAGCATCCAGAATGAGTGAAAGTATTTTCATTATTGTAGAGGAGGAAGGGTGAGGTTGTGGCCATACAGAGAGGATGCAATTGTACGGTGGACTTTTTCTTCTATCCTTGCAGACAGAACTTTGTTTTTCTTTTGGAAGCTCTGTATTACTTAGTTGTGGATTTTATCTATCTGAAAATACCAGAAAGATAGAATTTGAGCTGTTTCTGCTGTAGCAGTAGGTGATACTCAATAGTGATAACGCTCTTGTTTGTCAGCCTTCCAAGGGTAGCTACATCTGGCCCTTTCTGAGAAGAAAATAGAGCGTGATTCTGCCTGAGATGCTCTGACAAGTTACTTCTGATAGGCAGTAGGTCAAATTCAAATGTTGATGCTCCATTTGATACTTTTCATGCAATATCTGTTCTGTTGGTGTAGTGTAAGTATGTGTAAAACGTGACTGCAAAATCTTACCATATTGGAAGCTGGCTTTTGTGAAGCTCCTTAAAACAAGCAAGCATACATGCAGAAGTATCAGTAGTTTAAAACATTTAATTCTGCCTTTTAAAATATCACTGGCATGATGTGAAAAAGACAGTAAAAGTACTTCTGACAAAATGTTTAGGTGCTTCCATAACTGCAAGAGTTTGGTTTGTTGTTTCTTGTTTTTTTTAAAAGATCTTCTGTTATGTTACTCAAATAAATGGAAATAAGAGATATTTTGCACTGAATTTATACTTGAAAAGTGAATGTTTCAGTTGTTACTGTAAGATGAATCTCTTTGTGAGACCTTTGAGCAAGGTTCCGCTGCTGGTTTCTTCTTTCTCCGTTGCACAGAAATTTTTCTTGGCAGCAGAGTGCCTCATGTGGCTTTGTCTTCGCTCACACCCTCAGCAGATCATAGTTCCTCCCACTCAATTGTGCTGGTGTTGCCATCTCTCGAGCTTCCTGATAAACCTGATCAGGGAACTAGTCCAAGTCATTTTTTTATCCACTCTCTTTTTAATCCCTAATAGCTTTGGTGTGGCCTGGTGCTTTGCCTGATCATATCTGAACAGTTTCTTTGCTGAGGCAATTGACGGGAAGAGGTTAACTCCTGCATACCTGCCCTGCCTCCTGTAAGGAGTGTCCTTAGGGTTGTAAGTGAAGCAAGATTCTCTAAATTAGTACAGTTGACAGGAAATGTAAACAAGGTTATCATGCATGCCAAACAGAAGAGTTACTTTTATACATATGCAGTAACACCATTCACAGAGTGCTTCTGACTGTCCTTGGTCTACTGAATGAGCAAGAGTTAAGGCCAGTTACAATGAGGAAGGCTTGATGAGAGTGAGTTGTAGATTGTGGACTTTGAAGTATGCTCTTCAGAAAGCTTGTTTCTGTTGTCTGAGTTGCCACAGTGCTTGCACAGGCATCTTTATTGAAGATATTTTTGCTGTTATGGAAATGCTGGACAAGTGCAGAGCTGGTAGCTGGCTGCTTATCTCCCATGTATGCCAGACACTGCAGCTCAGCCAGCAGGTGTATTCTGCTAAATGTTTCTCTCCCTATCCATGACCTAATCTGACATCTGGCACCCTTGCTCCTGGCTGTCTGAGGATATAAACTGAAGTCAGTTACTTGTTCATGTAGTTGCACTATATCCTGTAGAAAGGAGCAAGGCCCCAGAGTGCACAGTAAAGAAAATATTCAGCAACATTTTGCAGCACAGAATTTCAGAATATCAAATCTATTAATTCAAGATTAATACTTCATAGTTTTGGGAGTGAAGTGAAACGCTCTAAAATTTTTCTGCCGATATCCTGAAATTTTTCAGGGTATTGGCAAGCTGAGTTATGTACTGCTGTTATGATTTACACTAAACTTGTGCTGTCTTCACTGCCAGGGAGTTACAAGTAATCAATGATTTTTTGTTTGCTTTTTTGAACGCGAGGAAGTGATTTTCTTCATATGGCACAGCTATCTACAGCAGATTCCTCAGCCATAGTGTACATGAGTCCTTCCTTAAAAGAACAGGATAGGGCAGTGCTATAGAGATAGCATGAATCATGACCTGAGAATGCTTTATGGACTGTAGTTGATATTTCCTGTTGCTAGGAGAGCCACATACTTTTTGTGTGTCAGGTTAAGAGCTTTGGGTGACCCCTGCTTCTGGGTGTATTTCAGGAATTTCTAACAACTGTCAGCAGATAAATCCAGTTTTTCTTCTCAGAACAACTGATTTGACCTTTCCAGATTGCAGATTTTGGCATGTCCAAATGGCGTGTCATATCCATGTCGCAATCACGAAGTGAATCCTCTTTGCCAGAAGGAGGCACAATTATCTACATGCCACCTGAGGATTACAACCCCAGTCAGAAAACCCGGGCAAGTGTGAAACATGATATCTACAGGTAACTCCTGTTGTTCTTTAGTGGGGTTTGAAATCTGAACTCAGATTTGATTTACTGAACTTAGATTTTAACATTTTCTCAGCAGTTTTATTATTTTCAATGATAATATCATAGCTGTATAGGCGAAATGAGTTGGGAAGTAAAGAATCGAGTGATAGCTGGATTTAATGACTCATTTCTTTTGTGCTGTGACAAGTCTAATGCTCCAAAATTAAACTGAGACTACAGAAATAGGTAGGGGAGACTGGCTTCTGTAAATTAGCATACACATACAGACAGTGTAGGGAAAGAAGAAAGCCATTCACTACCATTAAGTCAATGCATATACTCTTGTAATTTGTGTAATCAAATAACATGATTTGCAGAATGTACTTGGTGGAAAGAAGGAAATGTGTTTTTGGAAAGGAGGTAGATAAAAACAGGATAGTGGGATTGGAGAAAGTAGTTAAAGGAATCTCCATAAGGAATAGTTTGTTTTATGAAACTTGTGGTAGTTTTCTGTTATTTGTTTCTTACTTCATTTTTTTGAATTCTTACTTGGTAGCTGTCAGATGTACAGTGCTCTAAGGCAATTAAATATAACCTGTATGCCAAATTTCTTAGTGATGTAGGAAGGAAGCTCAGTACATTCATACCAAGGGTGGGGAGCAAGCCTTAAGAGCAGTTGATCATGGTGATTATTTTCTGGAATGACACTGTCACAGTGCTTATAAAGACTTGGACTGGAAGCAGGGGAATACGTACTTGTCAGCACTTTGCATGTATTCTGAAGTCAGCGATGCACTGAAGCTTTAGCCTGGATTGTCTTTTCTAAATCCAAGTAGTGGAACCTGATTCTTGAATACAGTGGTGGGATTAATATTAGGACCTTTTGGGATAAATAGTGGAATAGAACTTCATTCACATATGGTAGAGTATGTAAGGAAAAATTGGAGAGAAGGACTGACTGAGAGAAGGACAATATTGCTTTTAAATAAATTGTCTAACCTTATTTTAAATTACAAAATTTTTAGTATATATACTAAAACTTCTAGTATATATGTTTTTAGTATATCCTGATAGCTGAGGAGAGTCAGCTGGTTTACTAAAGATGTGGCAAGTTTGTACTCACTAAACCACTTGCCATTCACGTTAGTGTGAATGGAAACGAAGGTCACTTGTTTGAGTAAGCACATGTTTTCAGTCTCCTGGCATTCGTTCAGAGTAGTCTTCCCAAAGAGTCTCTTTTGGAAAGTGAATGCTGTGTTTGACATCTCTCCCTATGGAGAAGATTGCAAATGTTGAAAGCGTATATGGGGGGAAGGAAGCTGGAGTGGGCATCCCAAGTGCAAGTTTGTATCTTACCTGTCTCTGTGACACTGTGTTGGAATAGAGCTGTGGGTCAAAGCCATCCTCCCTGCTAATACCTAGCTTCCCTTGGGAATGTCAGGCAGTGTCAGTCCAGACTGGGAAGGTGCCAGAGTATTGCAGTTGGCTCTCTAGGGCTCACTTTAATTTGCATGCTGAGATTTCAACTCCGTGTGCATAATTTTCAATGTATTAGCAGAGCCAAACTAATACAGATTTGGAATAGGAGTTTATGTGCCATGGATCTTTTCTGTACTTAATAGTATTAACTAGTTCTACTTGAAGTCACCCACTAGTTTTCATATATTCATGTCATCATTTTGGTTAGCTATAGTGAGTCCCATATATGCTTGCAGGACCATTTTACCAAAATGTTTTAAATAAAATGTAAAGCTAAGCACATTGTGTTATAAAGTTGGTAGTCTAAAATAACATATTCTGTACTTTTTATACTGTAAACAGTTACGCAGTTATCATGTGGGAAGTGATGTCAAGGAAACATCCATTTGAAGGTAAGGCCATGTCTTCCTTTCTTTTATTTTTCCTGCCTTACCTATAGGTTAAACATGAAACCTGGGGACCTCATTTTAGGGGTTACTTTCTAATAATTCAACTTGTAAGCATGTTGAAGAACACTTGGAAATACTTTACAAATTAGACTCTTTTTTAGTATCTTTTTCTTTTTTAATTACAGTGTTGTTTCATAAAGTTAAAATACTTTTTCATTGATTAGAAAAGAAACATAACATTATTTTGATGAGCTATAAATTCTATGTCTGCAAACTGAATTACTCCTCCTATATAGTAAGCTCTTTATATTGCATATATTTCTAATGACTTCACAATGTCTGTTTTGACAGAAGTTATAAACCCCTTGCAGATAATGTACAGTGTGTCACAAGGACAGCGACTAGACTTGAGTGAAGGAAGTCTATCAATGGACATTCCTCATCGAGGGCTTATCATAAGACTGATGGAAAGTGGATGGGCACAAAACCCAGATGAAAGACCATCGTTCTTAAGTGAGTTTACCTTGCATAATGAGGACATTTTTAATTGCCAGATTTCTGTTGAACATGGTACTTACAGAGCAAGGTTATAGTTGTGCAAGGGAAGTGTTAAAGATGTCAGGAGATCTCTGTGCTTGGTCTTGTTGTTTATGATAAGATGCTTGGCTGCTTCCTTCATGTCTGTAAATAAACTTTTATGAATGGAATTATGTATGTGCCATAAAACTAGGTTGGTTGTTGGAGTCTTTTCCATTTACCATCTCTTAATTTACCTATAAAAAAGCAGCATGTTTGGAGAGTTTTGTTTATTGTTGAAGATAATTTGCAGTTTTTAAGGGGAGATGGAAGAAGTGAAGTATGAAATGAGTACTGTGGGATTTATGAGCACCTAGCCAACACTAACGAACCATTACACATCAGATAAGTTGTAGTGACTTCAACTTGTATATGTATCCCAGTGTAAATCTTTCACTGAAACTTTATCTTTTATTATTCCATCTCCTTTATCAAGCAAGGACTGGATTTTTTTTCCAAGCAAGGAAATGTATCTATACAATATTTTCTAAAATCAAAAAGAATAGACACATCATGATATTTCCATATGCATTCTTGTTTTCCTATGCCAATTAACAATATTAAAAAATAGCAATTTAAGTGTACAGTCACACTGAAGGGAAAATTATCTGGGACATGTACAACAGTGTGAGCTAATTTGGATTCTCTTCTTAGTGCCATGTCTGTAGTAGGCTCGTCTTTGAAAAAAAAACATGCACTGCTTTTGCCACTACTTTACTATCATAAAAAGAAAGGAGAACTTGCAAAACTGTTGCAAAATTAGGGGAAGTACAGCTCACTGATGGGGAACATCGGGACACAGACACACTGAGGCCAGTGTCATTTAGTTTCACCGGATGTGATAGATCAGTGCCTTGACTATCCCATTTTCTCTGGCCCTGCCTCGTCCCTCAAGCATGTATTCTGGATATTGCTGTGTTGGGGGTGTGTTTGTTTATTTTTCTGGTATAAATCTTTAACACCCCTTCTGGAGTGGAAAGACAGCAACTGACTCTGAGGTCTTATGGTGTTTGGTCCCATTCAGCTAATCAGGCTTGATGGGGCTCCCTTAAAACACAGCAGACTCACTAATCTCTGTTCCATGAATGCGAGACTTGCGGCCCAGCACTGTCTTGGATCTGTTTTGATACACAGTGATAAGGTGGCCAGATATGGGTTTCTTTTGTTAGTGTGAACTGTTCTAACAGAAGCAAGCAGCTTCTGTTTCAGCAGCATAAGTGGTTTGATATGTGTTAGTAGACAAATAATTTTTGGAAATGTAAGAAAGACACTTTGGTAAAATGACAACTTGATTTCCACTTCAAACCATTCACCAAGTACCCTTCCCTTGTTTAGAATGTTTAATAGACCTGGAGCCAGTTCTGCGAACATTTGATGAAATAGCTATGCTGGAAGCAGTAATTCTGTTAAAGAGGTCAAAGGTAAGTAGCTTTTGTTACAGTCGTGAGTTGGTCAAGTAAGTCAGTAACTTTACTTACTAAAAGAAGTGTAATCTCCTTTGTCATTTCTCCTCAGTCTCCTTTGTCTAATCTTGTATCTGGTTGAAATATGCATTTGTACAGGGCTGTCCTCTTGTCTTATAGCAGAAATTTAATGCAGGTAAATATTTCTCTTCCAGTCACTGTATGAATCACAAAGTATTTACAAGAGTGGAAAGAAAGCAAATGTGGAGCAGATATCTCTGAATATACCTCTGAATCCCGAACAGGTAAATACTTTCGTGTTGCGTTTGTTATGTCAGCATCCTTAGAGATTAAAGGAAGGTTAATTTGGTAAGGGGAGTTGTTCTGCACTTTACTTCCCTGTGCAGTCAGGAAAAGCATAAAATGTATTACTTGACCCAGGGTGTAACAAATGCAAAGCCATATATGAGAAGATAGTAAAGGATGAGTATGCAGAAACTAGAAGGGCATCTAAATATGGGAAAATTCTAAATTTGGCATGAAGATGTGCCAGGGGAGGTTTAGATTGAATATCAGGAGAAGGTTCTTCACCCAGAGGGCAATCAGGCACTGGAACAGGCTGTCTTGGGCATTGGTCACAGCACCAAGCCTGGCAGAGTTTAGGAAGTGTTTAGACAATGCTCTTGGGCAAATGGTGTGACTCTTGGGGCAGTCATGTGCAGGGCCAGCAGTCGGACTTGATGATCCTTTTGGGTCTCTTCCCACTGCACATTCTGTGAGTCTGTGATCTCCTCAAGGAAGAATGCAGCACACAAAGCCTGCCAATAATAGTAAGAGATTGTCTGCTACTCCCTTGCACCTCTATGGAGCTTGCTTGTATAGGGTCATAGAGATTTGCATTTATATTTTGATTCTTAATGCTGCTGCTTTTGGTTCTTATTAGTAGTTAAACTTCTACAAAATTGCTGTCATCTTAGAAATTACACAAGTATTGGAATTATGTCATATCTTCTGATTTACTGTATTTTAATTGTGCTGTCTATTGAGAATTTAGATACCAGGAAAAACACGGTGATGGGAAGGTTCTCTGTAAAAAAATTGCAACTTCGTATTTGTTTAATGTGCCTGTTCAATATACACCTGGATTTCTTTCAGCCAACATATTCTAGCTCCATACAATGTGATGCACTTCCCCTTCGGAGCATCTCTCCAGATACATCAAAACTCAAGTCTATTCCCCAGTGTAATATCCTCTCATCAGGTGAGATACTCTTGACTTTTTGTAAATTTAAGTTGCCATTGCAGCTTTACATTCACACTGTGACGTTGCATTTGCGAGGTAGAAAGTTGAGTCTCTCTATGTCAGAAAAAAAGTCTTTTGTAAACTTTGTACTCTGGGTAAAAAAATGGAGTTGTTAAGCTCTGATTTTCTGTTTCTGTCACTTGAGAAATCTCTACAGCTCACAGGTTCAGTTTTCCTATTCAGAGTTGTGAGTGCAGAGGTCACATTTTCCTGTCCCTTCAGACTCTTGGCAATTTAGTTAACTGCTTTTTTTTTTTTTTTTTAGTTTGTGAACTACTTCTGAATATAAAAAGGCTACACATTTTAAGGCATTCAAGAAGCTGAGTAAACTCAAAGTTTCCATTGCAGCCCAACCTCTAGATCATTTTGAATTCAGTAAATAAAAATGCCTTTAATAGATTGCTTTGCAAAAGTATCTGCTCAGACCTTTTGCAGCTGTCCCCTTTTATGAATAAAAGTTGGCAAAATCCCCTGAGAAAACTCAATTTTGAGATTTTGCTGACATCAGAAGCCAGAAAAATGCAATGGAACCCAGGTGGAATAGCAGTACATTGTGAAACTAAAACTGCATTTAAGTTTCTTCCCTTGACGAAATGCAAACGTATTTCAAAAGAATGGAGCACTCTCTGGCATTGCAGGGACCAGGAGTATGAAAGCAGACAAGACTATTGACTTCACTGCTATAAAATAAGGACATGAAAAAGGATGCTAAGGTGCTTCAAAACCAGAGATACTCTGGTAGGGGTAGGAGAGCACAGGTGGTTCCTTTTTCAGCTCCTGTTTAAACTTCTACTCAGTGTACTGGAAAGGTATAAATACAGAAGGAATTTGGGTAAATAAATTATGGGAGACTTAAGGACTTTCAGTTACTGGAGAAAATGGCAGAAAGCAAGTGAAGGGTACTTTGGCTGTACCTCAACTGAAGCATTTATCTATACAGCATAAAAACCTCAGAGATGAAGAATAACTTGTATTTACCTAGCTTAATAAGTATGTTGTGGTGAATTTTAGAACATGGAGTATTAGTTTGAACATGACCACAGACTATAATTGTAATCACATAAGATAATGATAAATCTCAGCCTTTCTTGCTGCTGGTTCCTGTTATAAATCGTTGTATCTGCCTATGGAGGGCATCATTGAAAATTTATTGGTACAATTAATCTGATTGGTCAGCTGGTGGTTGTTTTATAGAGTCATTACTTAGACTTTATTGTGTTTCTATATAGATACTGTAAAGCTTGTGAAAATAGTGCCTACAAAACTCTACTGCAGAAGTGTTTATTACTACTTTGCCAATAGCTGCATCAAGTGGTGTTGTAGTGGGAAGCAAGACTGACATTCCTCTCGCTTTTCAAACTCAGATGCAGTTGTTTCAGGTGAAAATTCTATTCCAGGTTAGCAAGAGAGGAGTTTGGCATGGCACCAAGGCAGAAGTTAATGACTATAGATTCTTGTTTTTTCCATCAGTACAATTAGAATACTTTTTTAGAAAATTACTTCTTCAGAGTTAAGATTTGTCTTCTAGCCTTTAGCCTTTCTTGTCTTCTTTCCTTTTTTTTGCCTTCCCTTCCCTAGCGAGCTTTTCTTGGGTATTTCTTTAAACAGCTCTTTTCCTTCTTCCCATTCCATTTCTGATACAGAGAGTAATCCTTTAATATACTGTGTTTTTCTAGATGAACAGGATGCAGTCTTTTGAAATCCCTTTGTAAAATAAACTTCTTTATTCTCATAGTATCCTAACTAGTCTTCCTGGTGCATGTTCTAGCTTAAGTCATTGAACTAAGGCTGCTTAGTATTATGAGAGATATGACAAACACTTTTTGTCTATGAAATCCCCCTTACTTAATTATCTTAGAATTTGATTTTTCCTTTCTCACAAGGTTCTTCATTACAGAATAATCTACTTAGGTGTTGTTTTTATTCCTCATCTCACTTCCAGTCATTAGCCCACCTTGAAACAGAAAGTGTAGATCTCATATTTTTCCTTCTGAATTTCCACTTCTGTTACTCCAGTTTTCTAGGTCACCTAGGTTTTTTTTGAGTCAATCTGTTTTTTTCTGAATAACGTCTGAATAACTCTCATCAGCATTTTTTTGGGGGAAACAGGGGTTGTATAGCCTGGAGAAAAGGAGGCTCAGGGCAGACCTTATTGGTCTCTATAACTACCTGAGAGGAGATTGTGGCCTAGTGGGGGCCTCTTAACTGGCAGGCAATAGCAGCAAGCAATAGGATGAGAGGAAATGGCCTTGAGTTTTGCCAAGAGAGGTTTAGATTGGATATTGGGAAAAATTTCTTCATGGAAAGAGTTGTCAAGCATTGGAACAGGCAGCCCAGGGAAGTCGTTGAGTCACCAGCCCTAGAGGTATTTAAAAGACATGGAGACATGGCACTTCAGGACATGATGTCGTGGTGCACTTGGCACTGCTGGGCTCAATCTTTCCAACTGAAGGGTCTTTCCAACTGAAACGATTGTGTGATTTTATGGTCATATTTTTTATGCTGTGGTTACTGGTCAAGGTCATTCTCTCATACCAGTACAATCCCAGTAGTTTTGTCTTTATGTTATTAAATTAAATATGTGTGCCTAAAAAAGTATAACAACCTATCCCAGCACAACTGCTTGAAATACAGTTCTAAAATGATCTTTCACTCACTGTGGTTGTTTCCTAATCCCTTTTTCTCATGCAGTAGATATTATCTGCTGCTTCATACTACATAGGTCTGCTCAGCTTTCTCTCTTGTTCATGAAATAATATACTAGTTACGCTGCGTTCTAGTCCACCATTTTTAAAATACTGAGAATGGAATTTCTTCTAAATTTTCCTATTCCTGCTCTGTGTACTTACAGACATATTCTTCTACAGGTCAAGAAAGAGCTGGGAATACACCTTCAGATTTCCCCATTGGACAGGTAATCTCAAGTTGTCCATGGGGCTACCTCATTGTGTCTTTAGATGCTCATCTGAGTTCTTGCATCTCTGGTTCTTAGTTAACATCTTAGTTATCATATTTTTATCAAGTGACACTGTGAAAGTCTAATCAAAGCTATTTACAGAGTTAGGCATATGTCCTGTAGTTTGTTTCTCATCAGCTGTTTGTCTTCTCTTCCTTGAGTCATTCCTACTGGGCTGCTTTCATATCTGTCATCCTTTTCTCCTATAAAAAATCCTAAAACTAGAAACCATTAAACTTCCCACCTGATAGAAAACCTTTTTACTTTTCTTTGCAGAAGTTTACATGAAACTTTCATGAAGTCAGATCCTGTTTTGATGGACTACGAAAAGCTTCCATTGGCCTCCCATTGAATGTTAACTTCTCCCACTGCTCTTCATGTCCTTTTCCCCCACCTGAATCTTTATTTTAATATTTTCACCTTTGTTACACTGACAGACTTCATAAAAATAAATTAGTCTGCTTTCATGCTGACTTCTAGTTAACTCTCCAAATACTCAAAGGATTTATTTTGTTCTTCTAGTCCCTACAAAAATTTTCTTTCAAACAGAGCTTTTCTGTTAAAGTTCACATCTACCAGATTTATACTCCCAATATTTCTTTAAAATAAAGCAGGACTCCAAACCCATACTCAGGCCCTGGTAAAATATAAGGGACATAAATGTACTCAGAATTTGATTATAAGGACTAATTTGTTGTATATAATGTGAAAGTAGTTGGTTTATGACTTCATTTGTGGAATTGCTCTAAATAGTCTCTGATGGCTGTATTTTATTTGAACACAGAAGTAACACAGCTTGTTGTTTTTCTTTTCCTCCTCGTTTTTTTTTATCCTAAGATGGAAATTCTGGTTGTCTACGCTCTCTCAGCAGCCAGAGCACAGATGGAAATACCTCTGTAACTCAGAGTGCCAAACTCCTTGTGCATCCATACAGTACTGTTCCCTCATCTGACAAGAGTATTTCAGATGCCTCAAGTTCTGCATCCTATGTGCTGCAGTCATCGCCAATTCCTTCAGGTACAGCAAACACTATTTGATTCCAAGACCCACAATAAGTGTTCTAACATTGAATATATGTCTGTATGAAATGGAAGCTGGAACTGTTATTCACCTGCAAAATGAAAACAAAACGTCTGCAAATAAGGATGCAAAATTAACTAATTCTGTCCTTGTAGACTTATATTACAAAGTAAGCAAAAACAGTGTAAAATGTGACCAAGTACAGGTACCTGTAGCTACTAGCTTTTTTGTCTCCTCTTAATCTGTTTCTTGCTGCTATGGGTATCTTTATCCCATTCCCTTTGCTCAAATTATTTCTCCTATCTCTTCCTGCTGTAGCAGTGCTACAGTCTAGCAGGACAGGAGAAAACCTTAGCTCAAACTTAGTCACCTTGTTGCCTGTCACTTCTCACTTTAGGCTTCCTTGTCTTCCATTTAGTTATGGTGGTGCAGAGAGAAGCAGCAACTGTGTCAGCATTTCACCTGTAATGATCCTCTGTGTTAGTTGAGACCCCACTACATTATATTCTTATGCATCAAATAATTTTTAAAAGTTAACACAAAAGTTAACAGAAATAAACTTTAGTGATTGAGTTTTCAGAAATATTTTTTGAGGGGCCACACAATAACATGCAACTTTATAAAGATCTACTGCACCATCCCTCTTCTGGAAATAGGAGAATCAACACCTTTTCACTGTGTGAAACCTCATCTTGAGAAAAATACCAGGAAACTACAGGGATGTTTTCAGTAAACTTCAATAAAAATCCCCCTGGAAAGTGGATTTACCACCTGTCTCTTTTTAGTACCAGGTCGGGTTGAACACTGGAACAGGTTGCCCATGGAGGCTGCAGAAGTACCATCACTTGGAGATGCTCAAAATTCAGCTGGACAAGGCCCTGAGCAACCTGAGTTATCCTTGAAGTTGGCCCAGTTTTGAGCAGGCCATTACACCAGATGACCTCCTTGAGGGTCCCTTCCAACATAAATTATTCTGTGATTCAGATAGAATAAATACTCTAACCACCAAATTTTTCAAATTGAAACATTTTAACAGCTTTTTCTCAGTTTGTTCTTTGTTCTGTGGCAATATTTGTTGACAGTTACAATCCCTTCCTTTTTTCTAATCCTTTCCAACCTCAGATTTTGTATTGGAAACCATACAACAGAATGTAGCTCATACATGGATCCAAAGTAAAAGAGAAGAAATTATTGATCAGATGACTGAAGCATGTTTGAATCAATCACTGGATGCTCTTCTATCAAGATTTTTACTCATGAAAGAAGATTATGAACTCATAAGCACCAAACCTACAAGGACATCAAAAGTACGACAACTACTTGATACTTCAGACAGCCAAGGAGAGGAATTTGCCAGAATTATAGTACAAAAGTTGAAAGATAACAAACAGCTAGGACTTCAACCTTATCCAGATGTATCTAATTCTCAAAGACTGCATCTTTAAATTTATTCATTCTTTATGAAACCATGTGAATATTTCTTACAACATGATTCTTTTTTCCATATATTATTTTTTATATGTGCAGCTTTGTCTTTACTGTGCCTTTGTAGAGTCTCAGAAATGACCCTGAGCTCATCTAGCCTGCATTTGGTGAGTGACCAATTAATAAGTTGGAGTGCAATCATAAAGCCAAACCACTTGACAGTTGTTGACTAATTTTGTAAAAGTATTTTGTTTGTATTTGACAAAGGAAAACATTAAAGGCTCACATTTTACATATTTGCTGTTTATACACATCCTTTCCTTTCACCTCATAGGACTGAGACAACTCAACATGGCATGTTTGTTTTTCTCCTTCCATCTGCTCTTTCCCACAGAGGAAGAGATAAAAAGTATAGGTGCTCTTTTCCAGGGCTGTTGTGCTGTGTGTATAATAAACTTTCTTCCTTAAGACCTGCTGGTGTACAGACAGGAGAGGAGTGGTATGTGGGAGGAAGTTTACATTGCATTTTACAGGATTTTTTATTGTTTTGTTTTGTTTTGGTTTTTTTTCCCATTTCATTGCCAGAGCAAGTGCCTCAGACCACTGCATTAGAAGAATATCAGTCCAAAGTGGAGTCCAGGGGCAAGGAGGACATTGTCCTTGTCATGTTTGTTCTGCTCAGAAGTGATATAGTAGAAAGGCTGCAGCTATAGGATTTTACATTGTGTGGTTATAACCATTTCAGTTGTTTCTGAAATCATAGTAGGATGAGATCCAGAAAGAACTTACATAAGGCCATCCTCAGTTTATACCTCTTTGACATTTCCTTGGTCATCTGCCTTTCCTTTGTCATCTGCCATCTTAACCACCCCTTACCTTTGTTGTCTGCCATAAATACTTCTCATGTCATGTTGCTGGATCAAACCTCTAACTCAGATTTATTTTTGGTATTTACATAAAGAACAGTAGTTAGTTCTGTACAAAGATAATCATGCCCTGCCTTGCCATGCTGGAAGTGATGTACAGGGGTCTCCCGTGCTATGAGCTGCCTTAACCTCCTCCAGATCACATCTCTGCTGTCCTTTTTTGTCTGAAGGATGGTAACATGTTGAGGCACAAATGGGACCACCTGAGAGGAAAAGGTATGTGGTATTTTTTTTCTGTTCATTTCATGAGACCTTAGTGACTTTATCTAGGTGACTTCAAAACTAGTAGAAACATTGCTGGTTTTAATTTGTCAGAACACAGCACAGGCAGATTATTTTTGCAAGCACTAATAATTACAATTTCTGCTCACACTATCTAAAATTTGGGAAAATCCAAACTCCACATAAAAGAATGGTGAATGTGCCTAAGTTACCATATAAAAAGGAGCAATTAAACAAAAAATCCTAAGTGATGGCTGTTTCAAAACCTATGGAAATGTGAGATCTGCCCCATTTCAATGATTCAAGTTTCAGTGTGGTCATTACTAGTTGCCAACAGCTTACTTTTTTCAATATCTTTATGGCTTTGTGAACTGAATCACAAGAATACAATGGTTTAAAATTGTTTTTAATAAATTAAATTTTTGACATAAACTGGGTATTTGCCTTTTATCCTGCTTCTCTGTGGAGGCTGTAAAATTCAGGTTAGAGAGCTGAAACCAGGATCGTGGTGCAAGGAGTGTCTGTGCTTTTTCTAGAGCAGACCTAATGATGTCTAGCAGGGAGAGGTCTGAGGAAAGCTGCCAGGCATGCCAGTGGGAGTTTGGTGCCAGAACTGTGTGTTTACATCACATTTTAAGCCACAATTGTTCTTTATTATTGGTACCTAAAATAAGATTCGTGTCTTGCAAGGTTTCAAAGTAACATTTCTTAAATGTGTGTCAAAAATCCATCATGTATTAGGACCCACTGTAAGACACGTGAGGGAAAAGAGCATCTTTCAGCTTTCAAAGTCTCCCTTGTTGACTCTTGTCTGTCAGTACAGAACTAGCTTGGAGTCCCTTAATTACAACGATATCAGGAATGGTGCTGTCACACTGCTTCAATCACTATGGGCTGCTGCTCTTCATGTGCCATCACCCAGAGGTGGGACAACTGCAGGAAAAGTAATTTTCTACCCCCAGCCCTGAATACACCCACATCTGTAAGGCCATGAGCATTCCAGCCAAAGCCCAGCCCTCCAATGAAACCCTGAGGCTACTCAGTAGAAAAACTTGGGCCTATCTCCCTCCCTTTTCCTTGAGACCTGGGCCTCCCTCCATGGTGGAGTACAAACATAGAATAGTTCAGGTTAGAAGGGAGCTCCATGAGTCAGATAGTCCAGCCCTTCTGCCATGGTCAGAAACACATTTAACTAGATCAGATCTGTTGCTCAGATCCCTGTCCAGTATGACCCTGAATGTTTCCAGAGCATCAGACACTACTGCTCTGGGCAACATCAATACACCCTCTCCAACGTGTTAGGCACACACAGATTTCCTGAAGTGAAAGGGGGGAGCAGGGAGCCACAGCTGGGATTTGAGGGAATCAGGCAAAGGCATGAGGAGAATGATTTGGGGTAAGCATGGGGGAAGAGAGGTGGAGGTTGTGTGCTTGGCCACGCAGAGTGAAGGGTGTGTGGAGGTGACAGACATGAGAGTCAATATGAGCCACAGGCTGACACTTCTGTTGTTTTACAGTTGTTTTAACAGCATTTTCTACATTACTCACTTCTTCATTGCAATTCCTAACAGATTTTTCTACTTTTTCACTCCAAGGGGAAATGCTACTGATGCTTCAGACTGACAGTAAAAGCTTTTCTCTGAGTCATAACAGCTCACTGAAAGCCTTTCAAAATGTGCACGTGGAAATGTCCTTGTACGTGTACATGGGGGAAATAGAAACATAGGACTACACATATTATTTTGCATTTTTTGGCACCAGATTTTATGTGGTATTTTAGCACCTTGTCCCTTAGTAGTGGCTGCTTCTCGTGTTCTGCTCCCATACCTGAGGTTAACACGGTTGGAAGAAGTTTGTTGGTCTGTGAGCTATGTTCTGTCCTGCATCAACTTCATGGCAAAGTAAGTAAAGATCTGATTTTCCCAAGATGACACAAATGGTGGCGTTTGCTTGTCTTGCAGCTAATGGCAGAGGGTGTTTGGCAGTGTGTTTTCAATCAGGGTTCAGTGTAAGTGCATCTGTTGTGGATGAGGGCTGTAGGGGCCTGTGCTGGCTGAGGCACAGAGGGCAGAGTTAAGGAACAGGAGGAAGCAGAGGACTTGGCAGGGCTGTTTGCTGCAGCTGAGCAATGGTATGAATGAAGAGGGCTCTGGAAACAAGTAGTCTTGTTTCCAGTGCAGAGTATGAAAAGCCTTCCTGAGCAGTAATGGAAATGTGGGCAAGAAACCAGAAAATGCCACAGATTTTTTCAGGCAAGCATGCCTTGCTTTGCTGTTCCATAAGGAAATGTGTGTTTATATGTTACTAAGACACACAGAAAAATTACTGTGAACAGCAAATTGGTACAGGAGAAGCCTCATTGCAAGCATTATTATCAGATCCTGAAATACTGTAAAAATGATTAAGAAAGACTTGTTACAAAGGCATTCACATGCCTTTACATTATCCATCTTGTTTACTTGAAATGCAAGATCAAGTGTAGTCTTCCTTGGGAAAGGAACTAGATTTTGCATTTACAGAATAAATGTTCAAGAAAAATCCTTTTCATGCACAGTGCATGCTTTATGATTGCTCAATGTTGATTTATGTGCTGTTCCTGTAAATCCATGGCAAATGTCCAGTAGTGTGTAACCGTAAGGGTCAGACCAATAGAAATATGGAAGGCATTAATGAAGAAAAGACTGTTTCATGTTCCGACATGCAGCTTCTACAGACTTGAAACAAAGGGCTGAGGCCCCTGTCTTAGGAGCGGGATATATGGACAATATAAAGGTGGTCTGGTAGAGTCCCTCGGTAGAAGACACAATCAGAAAACCAGTTTGGTGCCCCAAATCAGAAACAGGACAAACTCAAGTTCAAATTTCAGAGTGAAAGTAATTACACGTTCTTGAAAATATGCATTCTGGGCTTTAGGCTATACTTTTTTAACATTGCCCTGGCAGAAGAAAAAAACTTCAGGATGACAGGGGCCCCGATTAAGGAACATGGTGCTCAGCCTCTCTGTCCAACAAGGAACAACATCCCTGCAAAACAATCTTCTTGCCAAAGTGCTTCTTGCTACATTATAATGTACGTAACCACAAACTTGCAGGCAGCTGGAATTGTGCAATCTTTTCAGGCAGACTTAGAGAGCTCTCATCCTTCATGGATAAAACAGCTTGAAAGCTATTTATTCAAAGAATTTGTCCTACACCTGCTTTGAATAGGGTTTTAAAAACACACAGCCATATCCATGTAAACATTGACTGTATACCTGTCTCAGTCTATCACAAAAAGCATTTTTATACAAGATGTTACTTTAAAATGAAGGAATAGGAGGAGCGCTGGCTTATAAAAGAAAGATTTGTGTTGTTTTTATTATTCCTTTTGGTCACCGTGGGTTACAGAATGGAACGTGCAACGTGATTCGATGCTCCTGCTTGTTTTCTAGTTGGACTGCTCAGGCATATTGGAGGGATATCTGTGCTTGGATTCAAATATTTTACTTTTCTGTGTGGATTAGTGGTCTGGTCTGATGAAGTGCTGTTATCTGGTGCCTCCACTCTAGTGACAAGACTCAACCTGCTGGATCAGCGCCTTCCAGATGCCCTTTGGTACGTGAGTACATCCTTCTACATGGAAAACAAAAATCCCAAGTTAGTACTCTTGCATTCATTAACGTTTTGCTCTGCCCAGAAGAATTTATTTTCTGGGTGTTTACTTGTTTCAGTAGACATTATGCTGTACACTGCACTGGCTTTGCTAAAGGACATCATAGGACAACCTATTCTTTCAGAAGACTAAGGGAATACACTGGGTAAATAATTTCTTTCTTTGCTTATTTATCTTAGTGTTTTTAAAGCTTATTGAATTAAAATAAGATCTTAGCACCAGATCAGTCTGTTTTGTGTCTCATGAATCGTGTCATAAATTATTATAAAAGCCACAGATCTATAATTCTGAAGATAAGAAAAATAATTGAATTGATAAATATTTAACAATGCATAGATTAAACTTAGAGGAAAATATTTTAAAAAAAACAGAAAAACATTTGGTTGTTTGAAATTAAATAATACCTATGATTTTCAGTTAACTACCACTCTTTCCTAGTCTACCCCTCTGAAAGTATTTCTGTTTTGTAAGTTATGCCACAAGAGTAATCATCTTTGTGTAGTGTTAGTAAAAATCTCATTGCGGTTTTCTAAATCAGCAACAAGGAATTAAACTGCATTTTTTATTCGTGGTGTTCAGTGACACATGAATGAAGGATTTTTTTCCCCCCAACTTTCCTTTTTTCCTTTTCTGTTGTATTTCTATCACAACTTTCTAAGGAATAGAGTGCAGCAGTTGCCTGCTTCTGCCTGCCAATGACCTTAGCTGAGGCTGTTTGGACAAACCACATTCCAGGAGAGTCTGAGATCTTTCTTGAAAGCTCTCATTGATTTTAATGTTCATGCTACTGTAATAAAAATAGCAGGTAAGGCAAGGCTAAATGGAGAGTGAGACAAGAGGCTATTCATATGGGTGTTAACATAGCCATCCTGGTGAAACAGAGGTGTTTATTTAGAACAGCAGCCTGAGAGGCACTGTTCTCTTACATCAGCCTTTCTGCTAAAGGAAGCAAGCATATCACCTACCCTCTGGTAAGCTGCTAACTTCTCTTTTTAATACCTTCCTTAGATTTGGGCTAGAGCAGCTTTTCTCTCGGATGTCCTCTGTGATTTGCTTTGGGGTGGGAATGGAGTGCTGGGGGTGGAGCAAGTCCCTCCTGTGGGAAAGCCAGACTATGACCGTAGTAATGCACTGGGAGCATGTGGAGCAGTAATTCATTAAATATTTTTATAAACATAGAATTTGAAACCCAAAAGGAAACAGTCTTGTTTCCTATTGAATGAGAAATGTTTGCTTCAGATGAGATCAAAGTGGATTTTTTGTTGCTGTTGTTTGAGTTTTTAGTATTATAATTTCTGAGAGTATTTTATTTTATGCTGTTTCCTCATACTGCATAATCTTGTTTTGTTTGCTTTCCTCATTGGGAAATGTCCAACAGTACAATCTGATATGAATACTCCCTTTGAGACCTGTTGATGCTCATACTCAGTAGTAGTGTTTTGAAGTTTGAACTGCACATTTTTGGCCATGTTGAAAACTGCTTGCTCATCTGTTTTCATGTTCCAATAGTTATTAATATAAATGTATATGTTTGAGGTTTTTTAACTTTTGGTCAATCTTCTACAGGCAGGAGAAACTTGCCCAGAATGTACTTGGAGAAAATAAAAGATTGCTCATAACTTTTACAATGGTTTTCTACATGCAAAGTGATTTCTAATACACACATAATTAAAACATGCTATATATATAAATGCTATTCTTAATCTCCTTAATTTTCTGACTGAAATGAGAAAATATTGGGTGTTTATCAGTTTTCTTAGCTGGTTTGACTGCCTCATTCATTGGTGGCATAGCACACTGTCATTATTGAGATATTATGTGGAGGTAGACAAAATTCACCAAAAGAAAAGACCATGAAATGAGGAGTAAATTTGTTGTCCAGCATGTTCCAACATCTTTCATAGGAGCTGACTTTCTAAATGCCCTCAGCTTCCAAGGGAATCTGCTGAAGGCAACAATGATTGGTCTCTGAGACCTGATTGATTTACTAGTATTTCTTGAACTTAAAGATGAGAATTGCAAAATGCTCTAACAAATAGAGGCACCTCAGTCCCTCTGGAAGACAGTGGAGCAGTTTGTAAGACATCACAAGTCTATAAGTTCCTATGGAAGTACATAAGCACTTCCCTGATGAAGCGTTGCAGAATCATTTGGCAAAGGTGAATTACCTCCTTAAGAAGGAAGAAATCACTCATGAGCTGTGGATCCCTGAAGAATGGAAAGTGTCTGAGAAAATCCTGCCCTGCCAAACCAGCCCTATAGCAATTTATGGAAGAACTGTCTTTGATTTCAGCTCTAGTTTTCAACTACTATCAACCTATCCCTTCTTCCTTCACTTTTATGCATGACTTTTGGCAGTAGCTTAGGTAAGAAATGAGCTATTGAGAATTACCTGCATATGGTGTTACTGTTTTCTTTAACTTCTCTGATGTCAGTGTACAAGGTCCTTTCTGTTGCTCTTTGCACATACAGCTGGGACACAAACATGAAGCTGCACAAGATTTAGGGCCATTATGGCTGTCTGAGCTCTCAAGGTGTTGTGCTTTCCCTGAGAGGAAAATTACCCTCCATTTACTGAGGTAGCCCCTAAGAAAAAGGAATACCTGAATGAAAATTGGGTTCTGAAGTTGTGTGACAGAGCTCACTTGCTGACACAAGGCAGAGGCAAGTGTTGGCAGCCGTGTCATTCAACCTGCTGTGGCCTCTGAGGCACATTGGCACCTTGGTTTCAGAAACCAATAGTTTTTCTGCTTGTTGCAGTTCATGGGACCAAGACAGCAAGGATGTTCCTTAGCATCACAAAGCTTTTATGCTTTGCTCTTCAGACTTCATGCTCAAGAGTTACTAAAATACCTGTGGTGGTATTTTTGCTACCATAAAGGTTTATGATCACAATGCCCAGCCATGTTAAAGCAGAAGGCAAAGAACTTCAGTTTTTTTAATTACTTCATAAATTAAAACTTTTTGTTCTCAGGAAGCCACTCTGAATGCTAGAAGATTCACCCTAAGTATTTGTCATCTATTATAATACAGGATTTTACAGCTGAAAATGGCCACCCCTGTAAGAAATCACTGTATTACAGCTCTGGTGATTGTCCCCAATAAGCTCTCTCAGTTAGTAGCTTTTGCTGGCTCTCACTTGGATTATGTGCACCCTCAAAATGTGACCTAGATGTCCAAGTGATGGAGAAGAGCTATTGAAGCATTCTTGAACACCTAAGCTTCTCAGTTTAGGCTTCTTGGCACACCAGTTTGAGGCAGAAGCAACAGTGATGGTCCCAGAAAGGGGAGATGGTGGCATGAGGATGAAGTGATAGTGCCAACAGTAGGACGGGACTATTGGCCAGGTTCAGCAGGAACAAAATAGCAGAAGCTATAAACGAGATCAAGATTAGACAACAGACACTGGGCATATCCTCGAATAGTTTTCATCACTGCCTGGGATGAAACAGCAGTAAATTCTTTATACACTTGACAAAAAAAATATTCTTTTGCTATCATACAGGGAGATCTGTACAGGAGACTATTTCCTATATTCCACAAATTTTCTTAATAGCATGAAGACTTCCCTGAGAACAAACATGACTCACGACTCAGTGAATCTTGTTTATTTAATAAAGACATAGTCCTGAAAAAAGAAATCAGTAACTGCTTCAACATTGCGGTGGCACTGAATGAAATCAGTGCACTGTCAAAGCTGCTAGAAATACTGCTGTTGTCTTGGTGGAGGACAGGCAGAAGCTGTTTAAAATATTTTGTTCAAAAGTTTCTACTTTCAGGTGATAAAAATTAATTACAGTGAAGTTGCACATCTTGGTTGTGCAAACTGAATCTCTTACCCTTTGATTCTCAGGCTATACTTATTTGTGGACTTACTTGAGGGTCTGGGTAAAAGTTTTGCTAATGTAACATCTCTCAAAGTACTGAATTTTGGACTGTTTCTTCTGTTCTTCTTTCATAATGGTTTCATCTGCAGTCACTTATTTATGGAAGAAATGTTTCCCTACACAACTCCAGTTATACATTTTTAGAAATCAGAAATAATCTTTGAGCCGCACAAGAGATAAGAGGAAAATATACAAAGCATTGTGTTACTTAAGAAAATAATTTAATCTTTACCTTTATGCTCTCATGAAAGCTGCAGATTGTAAAAGTGCTACTAGACTTCAGTAGCATTGCCAGTTTAAATGATCAAATTCCCTTTAGCTATCAGGCCATGTGTATTAGACATCAAAGTTCAGGTTTGATACCATGTATGCAAGTGTCGTGGGTTGACCCCAGCTAGGTGCCAGGTGCCCACTCAGTCACTCTATCACTCCCTCTCCCACTGGGAGAGGGGAGAGAATAATATTGGAAAAAAAAACTATCACGGTAAGAAAAGGCAGTTTTATTACAGCGGGGAAAAAATAGAACAAACAAGCAGAGAATTGTGCGCGTAAGAGCAGAGGGGAAAGCAATCAATCTCTACTTCCCATCAGCAGCGATGTCCGGACACTTTCTGGGAAGCAGGGCTCCAGCACACGTGATGGTTGTTCAAGGAGGCAAACATGGACCAGCCCTGAGTGCCTCCTCCTCCTCCTCTCTTCCTTCCCTTATATATCTGAGCTGATGTCATATGGTATGGAATATCCCTTTGGCTGACTGGGCTCAGCTGGCCTGCTGGTGTCCCCTCCCAGGATCTTGCCCCCCCCATCCCCTTCAGTGGGGGAAGGAATGTCACAGGGACAGCACAGCTTGGCAGTAGCCAAAACACTGCTCTGTTATCAACACCAGCTACCAAAGCAAAGCACAGCACTGTAAGAGCTGTGAGCTTTACCCCAGTCAGACCCAATACAGCAAGTTACCTGTGCCTGCCGATTACTTGGTGTATTCTTTCTTACAGGAAAATAATTTTATCTTACTTACCAGTGAGACTTCATTTCAGGAAAAGTGATAGCCACTGGGTTTGATCACTACTTGCATAGCTCCACATTCACATCAACTACATTTTAAATTCCCACACCCTTTGAGCTGTGCCAACTGAAATATTTGTGCATTTCAGCTCAAAGCCAGAGCTCGCATTTAAAAATCTGAAAAAAAGTTTAAGAAAATCTTAGATCAAGCATAAGAAGCACCAGATGATTTTAAACCAGCTATGCTGAGAAAGTAGTACTAATACAGAGTTGTGCCTAGATTTTTAGCATGCTGCTATCATGATGAGCTCTCCAGATAGCTGCCATCATGAGAGGGGCTCCTGCCAACATTTCACGTAGCCATCAAGAGCAGAAATGGAGAAAAGAGGTTTGGGATGGGGAGAGTGACTTATTCCTCCTTTCTGTCACAGAGAAGGAAACAGGTGAGACTTGTCAGGAATTTAAAGGAAGATTTATGAAGAGTGTATTAGATGCATGAAATTTTTCCCTGAAAACCAGGATGATGTTTGTTATTCAGAGAGGGATGATGTGAGAAATAAGAGGAGTCACTGGTGTATGTGAGGAGGAGGACAGAAAAAAATGGAAGACTGCAGTCATGCTTGGATACTTTTGACAAGAGTTAATATTTAACTTTATGCCAGTGTTCCCACAGTGTTCCTGTGGTTAGAGGAAGTGCCATTGGCATGAGAAAAACGTTTAATCTTTAAAGAGAGTTTGGCATCTTTTAATTTTTAATACTCATCAGGCCTTGTTTGCTATTTGATCAATTAGGACAGCGAGTTGCATCAAAAAAGCTGGGAAGGAGCACATAGTTTTATAATATTTTCAGGCTTGCTAAAACAGTCATACTTTACAAAGGAAAGCAAACCTTTCAGGGTGTTTGGGGAGGGCAGATCATTTTAAACTGGCCACTGACCCATGTTTTAACAACATAAATTTGTGAATCATGTGTAATGTGTAAATGTAATGTGTAAACATTTGCAATCAAATGAGTTTTGCCAGGGTTACGTGGATGTGCTTTGTTCTTCTCAGGGAACTTGGATTTAGGGCATAGGATTTTGAGGAAGTTATCTTTAGAAGTGCTTTAGAGTGTGTGTGGAGGGGGGAAGGGAAGGAGAAACAAATGTCTTTTGAGACAGGTACCAAAAATTAGCCATTGGTCTAAGCACCCTTATACTTCAGCAGGACCCAAGAATTGAGACAGTCACTGCAGCCCTGGGTTCCACATCCCCAGGGCCCTCAGCCCCAGAGCTGTGCGTGTGTGCACAAGGCTGATTGATCCATGGAGCTGTGCAGTTAGGTTGTTTTTCCCAGCTCCCAGCATACTTGGATCCTGTCCTGCGAGCACCAGAGGGAGATGATTTTACAGGCATGTTTTGTTGGACTCTCTTATACAGAAGCATTCCAGGGACAGAGTGTTCCAGACTCAATCCCAGTGAATGTTGGTGGCTTCTCCTGAGAAGTCAAATGAGGTTAATAGCTAAGCTGCATTATTCACTGCAGCAGCAATCTCCTCTCTAGTAGCAGCTAAAACTCTTTTTTTACCCTCATATTAACATTTACCTTGTCAGATTAGAGGTTTTGGGAATCTTTTTCTGCCTTTTCTCTGGTGTTCCCCAGCAGAACAGTTTTCAAGTGAATGTCATTTGATGAAACAAATAATAATGAAATAAAATTCTTTCTGGGATAAGAACAAATTTTCAGAAAAGGTGTTCGTATAGAGGATACTCCAGCTGTATTAGAACATGTTTCCAGGGATACAGTGTCTCCTTCTTCCTTAAAATATTTTCAATAACATAATGTAGAATTACAATTCAAGACAAATAATAATAGTTTACTGAGAGTTAACAAATGCTTCAGAATCTATAACCAAGGACAGTGGCCTCATATTTACCCATTGAAAAGGTATGCAACTGTGAAGTTAAGAAAATTCATTAGCGTGCAGTTCCTGGACTGCAAGATAAAAGCAGGCAAAATAGCTGTTCTTTGTATCATTTATGCCTTGTATACCTGTTAATTACCTTATCCATGTCTCTGATGCCACATGCATTACAGAAGATGTTCTCTCCTCTTGTTTTCAGGTGATGTGATTTGAAGATGCCAACCCCTTGGCAAATATGCTGCGATAAAAAATCCAGAACTAAGAATGCAAAGGCTGAAACGGACAGTATGGCAGACACAAGTGAAAAAATGCAGATGAAAAAAGAAATCACATTACTAAATGGAGTTTCTTTAATTGTAGGGAACATGATTGGCTCTGGGATATTTGTATCACCCAGAGGTGTTTTAATGTACAGTGCTTCCTACGGACTCTCTCTAGTCATCTGGGCACTTGGAGGGATTTTTTCCCTGTTTGGAGCTTTGTGCTATGTTGAACTGGGAACATCCATTGTGAAATCTGGAGGCAGTTATGCCTATATCCTCGAAGCATTTGGGGCCTTCGTGGCCTTCATCAGACTCTGGTCTTCCTTGCTAATTATCGAGCCAACAACTCAGGCAGTGATAGCAATCACATTTGCTAACTATATTGTTCAGCCAATCTTCCCCCATTGTGAACCACCGTACGATGCAGTCAGGTTGATTGCAGCTGCATGTATATGTAAGTAGTGATTGCTAGAAGTTAAATCTGTAATTGTACGTGGCCAGAAGAGGTTTTTCCAAATTTCTATTTCTTTTCATTTTGTGAAAATAACTATTACCTATCTAAAACATATTTTTAGGAACTAATAATCTTTTATTTGGATGTATTGTGTTTGGGGCTGGAATTACTAGAGGGGAGAGGACAATTATAGCAATTTGGCAGGGAGAAATTGTGACTGCTGATTAAAGATACATATATGTCTGTGGTTCACTGGCCTAACTGGCTGATAGGGCACAGATTCATTTATGAAAATAAAGGCATGTGTGGTTGCATGCTACTGTCCTTACTATATAGAATGACTTCTAAATTATTTTCGTTTCGAGCAGTACAAAACCCTTTTTCTTCCCTTCAAAACTGAAGTGTAGATTATAGGCAGGTTAAGGAAACAGAAGCAAAGACCTACAAGACTTCTATATAAGAAATAGCCCACTTTGATCCATGCTTGAGAGCACTCTAGGTCACCATGCCACATTTGTTTTGCTCTCTTCTCCAGCAGCTGGGCTTCATACCTGGTACAAATGCATACCATTACCTTGCCTCATCTATCTCTGTTTTGAATCTTGGAATTGCAAGAGGGAGAAATTACCTGTGATGCCATGTGTGTGTGCTAGACTGAGAGCAGATGGGCACATGGCTCAGCCCCTGGCTGGACCTGCTGCCAGCCAAGGGACAAACCTGACTGCAGAGAATATGGCTAAAGCAGGAAAGGAAAACAGGCTGATGCCACCTGCTCTCTGCAACCAACTGCTTTGTTATTTTTGTTAGATTCTGTCAAGATGGGAACTTGAGAGGACTCTGCGAGTAAATGCTATGCAATCTTCAAACTCAGGGCCAAAATGTGAATGACACAACTTCTAAGTCATGAGCACAAAATGACAGCATGAAGGCCTGGCTCAATTCAGTATCTTGTCCACAGCGTGCAAACTATTTTTGTGCAGAAGTTGTCCTTATCCTGTACCGAAATTAGAGCTTAACTGAGCATGAAGAAATTTGTGATATACAAAATATAAAGAAGTACTATCATTTGCATGTAAACGACTCTTGTTGAGTTTAATAAAATTTAAGTGTTATTTAAAAGGAGAAGGAGTTAGTCCTAAATTTCAAAAACTGATATGTTTTGTCTTACCTGCTGTCATGAAAACAGTATTCTTCAGAAAACCATTATGTAAATTTTAAACCAAGTATTTCATCTTAATAAATCTGGGTGGTCCTGAAGTGACAAAATTTAATTCAGTTTTACTCCTTGAAAGAGGAGTGGTATCTGGAAAGATGGGTTTGAAGTATGACTTAAGTGATGTTAAACATCTAGTGCTTCTTTCATGCATATTCTTTTTCTCTGCAGGTTCCTTAACATTTATTAACTGTGTTAATGTAAAGTGGGGTACCCGTGTACAAGATGTTTTCACATATGCAAAAGTTATGGCTCTTATCTTGGTGATATCTGTTGGCCTTTACAAAATTGGTAAAGGTAAGAATAATTTTCATTTACCTGAATTCTGTGAAATAAACCATATATGAGTTTCAAAATCAATGTAGGGACATCCTAAAGACTTACATAGTAAGTGTCATTTATTCTGAGAAAAAAAATCTGCCATAGGAAGATCAGACGTATTTTATGACTTGTTAAGCAATAGGGGGTTAATTTTTCAGGCCAAGTCCTGTGCTGCTTGGTCTGAATAGCAAAGAGCAGCTGAGTTAACATCACTTTACTGCTGACTAGTTTAAAGTCAGCCTTGGTGTCTGACTCATTACTACATGTCCTACAACAGGACATTGCTCCTCACAGCTACCCCTACCACTATTCTCACCCCACCAGCACCACCCCCCAGCCACAGCACCCTGCCCAGAAGAGGACCAGAGAGGGTAAATCATAGGTGGGATTTGTGGGAGGGCATGTTTGTTCCTAGAAATAAAGGAGAAGACTGTGACAGTGCAGTTCTGTGAATCACTGCAGTGTGGTGTAACTGTAAGGCATCACAGGGCAGATGAGCCACCTGCTATCAGCAATAACTGCACTGAACGGAACACACTGAAACGCTGGAGAGTAGTTTATTCTGATGCTACCTCAGAGCTTTGCATATAGCAATAGATTTGATTTTATTAATTTGGGCCTCTGGCACAGTGAAGTCTCTTCTAGTTCTAGCTCTGCTGCGTAGGTTACTAAGGTTTTTACATTTTCATTTCCTTTGAAATTCTTGAATTGCATAGCCATTTTATCTTTATTCAGCTGAAATAAAGATGGTTTCCCCACTTCAGTTTAGGAATTATCTTTTTCTCCTGCTAAATAAGCTTATGAAACCTAACAAGCATGCTTGCTTTTCCATGTTTGCTAGCCTCCTCCTTTCCTTGACTGCATCAGCTGTTACACTGTAAAACTACACCAGATTTTAGAAAAGCTTTTTTGTTTAGCCATTACCTCTGCATGTCGGTTGTCACCAGCTGGTTGAAGAAACCTGGACAACCAAACCCAGTCCTAAGGGTAGGGATGTGAAGATTCAGAGAAGAAGCATTGCTTAAGGGTCACAGTTGCATGAAGGAGTAGTTCCCCTCATAAAACGGCTGCAGTTTTGCAAAGGTGGGATTCTGTGATGTCACCTCTGTAGCAACATTGCCCCTTCTTTCAAATTGTTTCCTTCAAAACTCTTGTCCTGCTCACTGTGCTGTTGGACCCATGGGCTGCTCCCTCTGGTGCCACATCCAGCCCACTTTGTTTCCTCTGCATTGCTCTGTGGGCTCAGGGAGGGTTAAAGCCCGCAGGAAGTACTATGGTGAGGCACATGAAATGCTGAGAGCTTTTACTGGTAGTAAAGGTCTCATCTCTGCTTTGTTTAAGCAGAACTGGGCACTTAATACAGGAAAGACTGGGAGGAGGAATGATGTAGATGTCTGGAGGAAGCTGTGATCAGGTCAATGACCCTTTTAAACTCAGCAGCTGTTTTTATGAAAAGAACAGTTATGATGTTTTAGCCCTGCCATATTCTTTCTGATGTATTTGGATACACTTCTTGTATTAAAAGACTGGGAATATATCTCATTTTGAATATGAGCTGGCTTTAGCAAAAACAAAACAAAACAAAAAAAACCAAAAAAAATCCCTAAAACAAAACAAAACAACACATAGAAAAACACCTTTCCTTGATCATTTTTGATTTTTCTTTCTTTTACCTTCCAACCACTTTCTTCTCCAAAGTATGTGTACATCTCATAGCTTCTCTTCTTTAGTAAAAGTCTCCTGCTTTTCGATGACTGAATTGCTTTTGTAGTATCTATAAATTCCTTAGTTGAATAAGTGTTTTCATTTTACAAAAAAGACATTACTTCCTTTCCTAGTTGAGGTTTCAGCATGTTTCTGTCTTCCCTTAATACCTAACTCACTTCCATTTTCATTAGATAATAGACTTTCCTTCTGCAAAATCAGCAAGGCCTTTCTTCCCCTTTCCAGGGTGGCAGTGAAGTCTTATGCAGTTTCATTAACATTTTGCCTATTTTGCAGCATTCTGCAGGTTTTCATCTCAACTGATGGAGCTAAACTACAGCAGAATTTTGAAAGGAGAGATTTTTAAGTCTCGTCTCTTAGTTTTGCGAACACCCTTGTGGGTCAGAACATCCCACTGAACACCATGCTTAAAGGAGGTCCCCCTCTAGTGGCCACTAATTCGTCTGGTGAAAATAAAAGCACAGCTATTAGGAAGAAATGTGAGACAGATTCAGGAACTGAAATTGGGTTTGCCAAGTGCCTCATCCTGGCTGACAGGGTACTGCATGCCCTTGCTATGGCTCCCTCCTTTGGCAGGCTCAGCAGTAATGGCAGAAAAGGACTCTGTGAATTCTGGTAGAATTACAAAACTCATATCCAAATAACGAACATTGGAAAATATGTTCTGTTTTCTCCCTGTGCAAGTGTAGCTGTCTCAACATCTGACTGAAACTCTCCTGTTTGTTAAGTGAAAATGTAAGCTATGCACTTTTAGATAACAATAATGAAACCTGGATGCAGTGGGGGGTTATTTCCTTTTGGTTAACTGACACTTCAGATGTAATGCCCTTCTAAGTCGCAATCCTTGAAATGTAACAGGCAATTGGCACCTGCCATTTGTACAGGGGAAACAGAAAACCTGAGAGCTCCATTCGAGGGCTCGGCTACAAACCCAGGGATGATCGCCCTGGCTCTCTACTCTGCCCTCTTCTCCTACTCAGGATGGGACACACTCAACTATGTCACCGAGGAAATGCAGAATCCTGAGAGGTAAACACATGCTTTTCCTTTGAATTGCTGACTGGTGATGGCAGGACAAGCCACTGTACTTGTTTCGGATTGGAAATTAGTCAAAAAATATTTTCTGCAAAAACTATTTTTTTCAAATGTAGGAGTAAGTAGAAGATCTCTTTCTGATTATTGTGCTCATCTATCCATTGTATCATACTAATGAATCATTTACCTGTATTTTACATCTTACACTTCAGACTACAATTTTTAAAGAAGGAGAACAAATCCCTGCTGAAAGCAAGGAAAAGCAAAGGTCCATCTAGCCCTCTAAAATTCCCTACTTCTTTTCAGTTAAGCAGAATTATTTTTCCAAGACATTTTTTGCCACAAGTAGAGTAAGACTGTGTCAGATTTATGGCTTTTATGATGTGATCTTCAGCATTACTGGTTTTGGGCAAATGTTATCTCCTCCCTTCTGTAGGGATGTCAGCCCTGTGGGAGTTGTGTGCATCAGCCACTCAAGCTGATATTGTCCATCTTGTCTTGGGACATGCATAGGTTATGAATCAGGAAAAAAGTGCCGCAATCAAGAAAACACCTAAGTGTGCGCTTAAATCTCATTGTTTGAGTGCTCTCTTAAATTGCTGCATATAAAAGACAGTGTATTAAATTTACATGAATGAATGTTTTAAGTTGTTTTTCTTTTTTAACTTGTGACAGACACACAAGTAACAAACAAAGCTTTTTATGGAATTGTTTCACACACGGCTGCATGTTATTTTGTAATACTGTGATTCAAAATGATGGATTACAAGACATGATGGAGGTATCCATTCACACACGCTTGAATCTGGGAACAGTCTTCTATTTAAGTATTTCTCATTTAAATAACATGAAATAATTTTTCCATTTTCCTCTTGCAGGAATCTACCTCTTTCTATTGCAATTTCAATGCCTATTGTAGCTATTATTTACCTGTTGACTAACATAGCATACTATGTAGTATTGGACATGTCAGCTCTCCTCACAAGTGATGCTGTGGCTGTGGTAAGTTGTGGAACATAACCCAAACAAAAGACACTACAGGAAAATTTTGGGTAGCATACTTGGCAAACAGCTGAAATACTGTCATGCTGAAGGCTGCTTGAGACATTTTTTTCCACTATTTAGAAAGCATATCAAGAATGTATCCAATAAATATACTCTTGAAAAAACATCTTGTATATTCTGTAAACACTGCTCTTAACACTACGTCATAGGAAAGATGCTTTTGCCAGGATCAAAGAGCTTTAGCAAGTCTGGGTAGTTGGAGAACCAGGTTTTTTTGTTATCATTCTAATGTACAGTTAGTGTAATGTTTAACGCTGCATGACGACAGCAATATTTTCGGTGCAGAAGTGTGCACTGAAGTTTTTCTTAAAACTTCATCAATACTTTATGCAGAAATAAAATGATAATTCGTGGATTACTACAGTTGGGATTTGTCAGAATACTTTAAAGCAAATACATCATCTTCCTTTTCATCATTGAATTAATCTAGGCTTAGAATTTTTTTTAAATATTTTTTAATGTATCTGCCATTTTTATTTTGATGCTGATCAGCTTTTCCAAATTCTAGTTTCCCAAGTCATTATTGGGTGTCATAAAAAAGTATGGGCTATGACACTACATTTGGAATTACTTGCTTTCATGAGAGTTTCTCAGGATTATCTGCTTGCTAACATAGTGGTCCTTGCTATTACTTTTTTTCTGTTACAGACATTTGGAGGTGAAACCCTTAGTCATGCCAAGTGGATAATTCCTATAGCTGTGGCCATGTCTTGCTATAGTGGCTTAAACTCATCAATTATTGCAGCATCTCGGTATGAAATATAAGATTTATTTTAAATAATTGAAAAGGGATCATATATTGTTAATCTGCATTCTTTACTTCTGTTTGGTGAAAGTGCACAGTTAATTTTTGCCATGTCAAGTTGTTAATTTATGACGGAGGGATTGTTGCAACCAGACATCTCATGATCAGCACCATTTGATAAACTAAAGCCACTTACAACCAAGTAATAAAATAATTACTTCTTTGCTTTGTTAGGGAGCAAAAAGCTATTCCTTGACTATATGGTTGAGTTTCCTTAGTCTTTTTCTAGGCTCTTCTATGTTGGAGCCAGGGAAGGACACCTCCCTGTCAGTCTGAGCTTGATTCACATAAAGTGCTTCACACCAGTCCCTGCTCTCCTGTTCAATGTAAGTGACACCACAGCCTCATGCCTGGCTGGGGCACTTGGGCTTTGGACCTCGGGTAAACCATCCCTGCTCTGCCCTGAACTTCTCACGGGCTTCTTTTCTCCTGCCCTGGAGACATCTGAAATGCCCACAACTTCTAAAGCTCATTGAGGGGGTGGGAATGGTGTTATTTTTTCCAATAGGGTTGTTTTGGTTTTTTTTCAGTGGAAAGAGAATGGTTTGATTCATGCTTATACCCTCTCCAAACAATATTAGTGAGAAGTACAATAGCATTGCTGAGAAAAAAAGAATGGCTAAATATGCTATGGTATAGTCAGGAGCTGTTTAAGTCTTTAATGTGAACTTTTAGAGTGTCACTGGAGGAGAATATGTCAGGAACATCTCTCTGACCCTGCCATAGGTTGATGTTCTCCAACTCTAGCTATAACAGGAGTGACAAAGCTCTTAAAATTAAATTTCTACAGCTAGCTGCCTATAGCCCTGTTGACTTTTTTCTGCTGTCACTATACAAATGAGATCTTGTGACACAAAATTATGGAACCTTAAGTTATAGAATTACTGGAAATTATTTTCAGAAATAATCCATGTATTTGAGCATTTTATTTGGTGTCTGCCTTTGCCCTCTATTACATTACTCTATTTATGAATAGAGTATCATATTGATCCTGTTTGATGTCAAATAATTTACTAAAAATTATAATCTCATTATGAAGACTTCTCACAGGGATCCTGTTTGCACTAGTAAGATGATCTATACTCTCTTAATATATCACCATTCACATTTGTCATGTGGAAAGTGGAAGCTTTTTCTGCTCATCTATTAAAATAGATACTGAATTCCTGGTGGTTTAGATCTTTCTGTGCAGGCAGTATAGAACACCTGCAGGGCAAAAAATTTACTCTAATGGTCTCAATTTATGAGTGGACTCGGTCCTTCTTTCAAGGACCTGATATCCTAAGCCCATACAAATAGGTTGGAAACAGGCCAGTTTATCATTTTACTCTGTCTTTATTTTCACATTAAAAAGTCTTTGTTTTTATTATCTCTAGGGCTTAATGACTTTGCTTTATCTCCTTGTGGAAGATGTTTTCCTCCTTATTAATTACTACTGCTTCAACTACTGGCTCTTTGTGGGTCTATCTATTGCAGGACTCATATATTTGAGATATACTCAGCCACACAGACCACGGCCTGTTAAAGTAAGTAAAAAAGACAGGAAGAAAGGTCTAAAAGCCAGCTAATGCATGTGTTTATATGATCTTTAATATCACAACCATAACAGCACCAGTTATGTTATAGATTATTTATTAGCCATAGAAATTCTTTCAAAACACAAGCTGAAGGAGGAAAACCCATCAGAGTCCACAAGAACATCTGTTCTGATAGTTTTGCTGTGAGATTGAAATGATATATCCCATTTATTCTTCTTTCGTTCAGACTTACAATAATTTTTGTTTCAAACCAAATAAGGAATAAAAAAATTTCTGGGGTTTTTAGCCCATCCTGGAAGAATAGCAGACTCCAGTAGAACTGGTGATGGAGGCTCCAGAGAGGTTAACACTGATTAAACCTACATGATTTAACAAACACAGCAAAACCCCTCCAAAGCCCATAAATGTCCACAGCTGCTTACACAGAAGTTAGCTTAAATAATAAAATATATTTTGATTGTTCCCTCCCCCTAAAAAGTGGTCATGGACGGTAAAGTGCAAGTTTAATGATTGACTTAGAAGAGCATTTGACTATCAGTTAGGCAAGGGAGACTGCACAGAAACAAAGTGTGCCTAAAACCTGTTTCTAGTTTTAATCCAGTGATTGTCCAGGAAGCAAGGATGGAAACACACAGCAGGCACACAAAACCATGAACTGGTTCCTGTTTGTTGGCTTCATGACCTGCATTTTGGCTCTGCAGTGATGCAGTAAAAATTAGGAGAATTACAAATTAACACCCCACAAATATTTCTTCTTTGTCAATCTCCCTTCCTAAACTCCTGCATCATTTTTACAAACACATTTTCTTTCCATTTAAGTGTAATATTCTGATTAATAAAAAAAAGGTTCAAATAAAGGCATGAAATAACCTAAGCACCTCCTGCTAGAAAACTTCCCAGTTTTCCACAGCAGACCTAATTTGCCTGAAGCATGTTCACACTCAATTTCCAAACTTTCCCACAAAATATGTGGAAGATGAAGATTAAATCTTGCCTTATTGGCAGTTTTGCCTATGGCTCTACTAAGGATTACAGTCAGATTATACACAATGACTGTTTAATTCCTGTCAGCATTTGCCAGCTTAGTCAACACCACAACTCCACATACACTGTTTCCTTTTCTGAAATGTAGCATTTGGTTTTCATCAACTTACACTTCTAACCTTTATAAAGAAAAAAAGTATTTATACCAGTAAACTCTCACCAATTTCAGCTGGTATTCAAATGTCAACTCTGGACTCTTGAGAAGGCTCTCTACTGGAGACAGTAAAAAAATTTGGTGAAAAATAAATTCATAAAAAAGTTTTTGAAACTTCCATAGTATCATAGAATCATAAAAAGTTAAGAGTTGGAAGGGACCTTAAAGATTACCTAGTCCCAACCATTCCTATCACAGGTAGGGACAATTCCCACCAGACCAGATTGCTCAAGGATTTATCCAACCTAGCCTTGAACCACTGCCAGGGTTGGGGCATCCACAACCTCCCTGGACAACCTGTTCCAGTGTCTCACCACATTCATAGTAGAGAATTTCTTCCTGATACCTAGCCTAAATTTCCCCTCCTTCAGTTTGTACCCATTACTCCTCGTCATATCACTACAGTTCCTGATGAAAAATCCCTCTCCAACTACCCTGTAGGCCCCCTTAAGACACTGGAGGGTTGCTATGAGGTCTCCATGCAGCCTGTTGTTCTCTTGGCTGAACAACCCCAACTTTCTCAACCTGTTGTCACAGGGAAGGTGCTCCAGTCTGCTTATCAGCTTTGTGGCCCAACTTTCCTTATTTGTGGTATGATATTTGTTAAGTGCCCACACAAAATGATTATAAATCAGTCCATCAGTTCTTCAGCATCAGGATGGTAATTGAAGGTCTAGTGAGCTAATTCCCAACCAAAGCTACACTTAAAAATCCATAAATTAAGTTGGAGAGAAAGCTACCCATTACTGCTCAGCTTTAAATTACTTCTTTCAAAGGTTGATCTTTTACTAATTGTAAAGAAACTTGAGTTTATGCAGGCCTGAAAAAAATAAAATAGTCAGATGCTCAGATATGGACCAAATAAGAGGCTGTCATCAGTGTACACAGAAGCTAACAAATTATGCTGATTTAAGCAGTCAAAAGATTCAGTGCATACTTTTATTATTGACATGTCTAACTTTAATCTGTAAAGCCTGGATTTTTACAATAGAGTATTTGTTGCATCTTTTAATAAATGCTGTATTTTTATTTTTTTTGTCTCCACAGCTTAGCCTCTTCTTCCCCATAGTATATTGTTTGTGTTCCCTTTTCCTGGTCATAGTGCCTCTCTACAGTGATACAATCAATTCCCTTATTGGCGTTGCTATTGCGCTCTCAGGCATTCCTGCATATTATCTGGGAGTCTATCTGCCAGTTGAGAAACGACCAAAATGTCTACTTTGGCTCTCTGGTAAGCAACATCATGTCCTAGTCACCATGCCAAAACCTTGGTCAGAAGAAAGAGAGAATAATTTTTCTTAAAATCCTTTTCTTTATGAAATCTTGCTGTGCTTTGGTATGTGGCATGTCTGAGATCGTCTGCTTCATCACATGGCCCTGAAAACAAAACCATGTTTACCTGTACAAAACAGCACAATATGTGGATGTCATATGGTCAGTGTGCTGGCCTAATAAAAGCCAATTAGGATTGTGAATGCTAAATCTGTGCATTTTAACACCCTGGAAGGCAGAAATACCAGAATATCTTTGCTTCACATTCCATACAAGGAATGGAACAATCCTAATCAGAGGAGTCTACAGATTTGCAGAAACAATGAAATAATTAATTATTGTCCTGAAGGGTAGTTGCCCACCCTCAAATCCAGGCAGTCTTGAAAAGCAAATTTTTTATATTTTTATTCACTTTGAATTCAGCTATCAATTCAATGAAAATGCTGATGAAAATCTGATTAAACAAGAGTTTCCATTTAATTATTGACTTCTTTTGCCTTTAGCTATTTGTAACATGTCTTTAGTTCTATTGATTAAGGTGTTTTAAGATTTTCCTAATATCTGTGTAGTGTTTTCAAATCCTCAAAATCCAGAGGTGTGTCTAAGATATAACTTTGTCTCACACATTTTTGCCAGTACAGCTACAACAACGAAGTACGTTCAGATGCTCTTCTACTGTGCTCTGTCGGACCTGGACATAGACCTGGAACCCACAGCAGCTAAGAATAAATAGAGCTGATAAATAATAATAATAATAATAATAATAATAATAATAATAAAAAATAGTTCTCAGCATTGCGAATTGTGCCTTGACATCTCCTATCTGGAACAATTTTTAATCATCTGAAGTTCTCCCTATATGTTCAGTTATACTGGAGCACTGACCACTGTACTGCTCATCAGTTTGATGTCAGTTAAGTTGTGATGGTTTTATAAAACACTCTGTTTTCCAAGATTTCTTTTTAAAATTCTGTTTGTTAATAGTGAGTTATCATGTAATGTTTTGAAACTATAAAGCACTTAATGAACAAACATTTATTAGTAGATAAGTGCTAGATATTAAAGGCAAAAGAAAAGTAAAAAATATTAGGTCAGATCTTTGCAGGATTCAAAGTCTGAGTTTTAAAGTAGAAACACAATATTCTTCTAAAAATAAAACTAAATTCTTAGCCAAAGCGAAAAAATATATAATTCTTGCTGGTAGACATGCTTTGAGTCTTCATATTAGTGTTAAATTATTCTAATGCATAATTCCTGGCATACATAGTTTACCAAAAGCAGAAAACCAAAGGGTTTTTCTCAGAAATTCTCATTTGATGATAGTCTGTATACATTACTCTTTTGTAGAAAAGGTATTTCCAACTAACAAATGATACCATTGTGCAGAAGTACTTTTGCTTTCCAGCAGAAGAGTCTGTCATGGAGCACTTCAAAGCACTGAGTGACATTCCAGCTAGTGTATTCAGGGAAAATACTTCACCTTCTCAGACTGTCCCTTGCTTGCCTAGAAGTATCAAAAGTGTGATCCCATGAATCATACTGTTTTTTTCCACAGTGGAACTTATTTAAGAAATTCACAAGGACAAATAAAAAATTGACGTTTTTCAAAATTCCTTGAGCCCCTGTCTAACCCTTGAGACCTCAGCAGTTTCTAGTGGCAAGGTAACCTGCAGGTCTCCTACTCAGCACACAGAGAGCCTCCAGATAGGTCTTCACACCATGTAGGTGCCTGTTGAACAATACCCAGCACAGACACTTGCACTGGGCAAGCGCCCCCCACCAGTGGGTGCCATGAAAGAAAAGGGCAGTTAAGAACAAAGGCTGTTCTCTTGCACATGAAACTTTTCAGCATGCTACACAGGAATGTGCAACTAGTCCTAATTCTTAGTCTCCTGAAATGGAAAAGACAATAACTGGGGAAAAAAAAGGCCATCAGCCATGCAACGTAGCCCTTAAAAGGTTTCAGTTGTAATAAGGTTTTTTGATGTGTGGTACCATTTGTAATCCTTGTTGCAACTCATACTTCCTTTCTGTTTTTATATTTAAATATAACATACATTGTTACATTCATACATTTGAATTGCACCATTCCTCTTCAATTAACCTTGAGTAAGGTAATTTAATCTTATACAAGCCCCTGTAGCTTCCAGCATTGTTGTGTGTTATTGATGTCTGCTCAGAGAAAGAGCAATGGCATAGGAAATTGTTATTACCTAAGCCTCTCTTCATTTCCTCCCCACACTACAGAGTCATATGGAGGATTACAATTTCATGCATCTCAGGTGTAGTTTAGTTTGCCCAGCTCAGAACATCCCCATGTACTCTTCACACACAACACATCTCTGTTACAGTGTAGCCCCACAGTGATCCTGCCCTATGATGGTACAGAAATTCTGCATTTTCGCCTCATCTCTTATGAAGTGCTGATTAGTGACAGAGCTGTGGTCCCAGTCTGTATCAGGGGACAAAGGGAGTACAAACCTTCCAAGCTGGCACCAAACTGAGCATGACTGTCTTTGCCTCCAGAGAGTTCAGAGTCATGCTTGGTACTGAGCCATGAGTCACACCAAGACAGAACTGTACCATCCTCTGAAGTTTTTCAATGCAGGACCAAAGTTTCTAAATTATTTGAGACTCCTGAGGTGACATCTCCGGTGGTAACAGCAGGCATTACAGGGAGTGTAATAAGAACAATGAAATAAGACCATTTCCAAACAAAATTCTGAGCTGAGAAACTTCTTTTTTTGTCTGCTCTTTGCCAAAATCTCTTTTTGCATGAATCTGTGTATTTGGTCTGGCTGAGATGAAGTTCATTTTCCCCACAGCAGCTCTCACAGTGCTGTGCTGTACCTTGGTAGCTGGAAAGGTGTCGATAACACACCAATGTTTTGGCTACTGCTGAGCAGTGCTGGCACAGCATCAGCATCACCAACATTCCATTCCCAAGCAGTAGCCTGGGAAGATCCTGGGAGGGGATACAGCTGGGATAGCTGACCCAAATTAACCAAAGGGATTTTCCACGCCATATGACATCAGCTTAGCTATAAAAGTTAAGAAAAGTAAGAGGAAGGTGGGGCATTTGATAGTTTCAGTTTGTCTTCTAGAGCAATCATTACCTGTGTAGAAGCCCCGCTTCCCAGGACATAGTTGGACATTGCTTGCTGATGGAAAGTACAGAATATTCTGTACAGGATAGGTACAAAATAATTCTGTACAGAATGTACAGAATTGGTGTTTTTTTCATCTTTGTTTGTGTACACACAAACTTTTGCTTTTGCTTTAGTAAACTGCTTTATCTCAATCTACAAGTTGTTTTCCATCTTATTTTCTCTCCCCTGTCCCACTGAGAAGGGGGAGTGATAGAGCAGCTTGGTGGGCACTGGGCATCCAGTGAAGGTCAACTAAGCACCGCTTCTTGACTTTCTGGGCATGATGCAGAAGCCTTCATTTTCTTTATGGACAGAAGAAAAATAACAGTCAGATACAAGGTTATAAATGTAAATAAAATTACTGAACTTCTCTGGACATTGGAATCTCAGAAATGTTAATGTGATTGTTGATTTTTCACTCCTTACAAATGTAAGTTATTGTCAAATATCTAAAGCAAGTCATAGATGCTGAAAGTGTTTAAGCAAATAAACATTTGATTCTTGGCAAATGCTATAGTTGTGTGGCTTTAAAGCATAAACATATTACTGTGAGAGGAATTTGCCCTGTTCTACATCTCACCAGTTTGGTTGCCAGGAGAGAAGTTAGACTGACTCTTCTTTGTGTTCTCTACAAATCAATTAAAAAAGCATTTATGGAATGAAAAAATTCTAGTTGCTCTCAGATTGGACATACACGCAATTCAAGCACTTTCTTGTTCTAAGAGTTGGATTTTTTTTTCTACATTTTTCACAGATGCTGAATTACAAAACAAGACAATAAACCATTTCACTTTTTCAGAGACAGTCTTGGCACCTAGGCTAAGTATCTCTTCATTAAATATCAAAACATTAGGAGGAGGCTGTTTAAAATCTAGTTTGCCAGCTGGCATCTCTCTGGTGGGACTGGGATGTGGACAACACTGAAGCCTCTGAAGGATGCAGCCCCTGCAGGTGAAGGCTGCACTGCAAGACATATCAGGAAGCTGCCAGGCTGCAAGGACAAGAGACCCTGATGAGCAGCCCACATGCAGAGCTGGGGAAGGGCTTTTTGGGAGCAAAAGCTGGGGTGATACAGTACTAAGGGAAAATATTAGCTCTTATTTAGGAATTAGGAAAATACAGGATTCTTGCATTTTACAAAAAGTCACAGTTCTTTAAATAAAAAGAGGAGAAGAGGATTGGTATCAGACACCATTTCTGTGCCAGCAAAGGAAAACAGAAGCTGCTTTTGATGGAGGAAGCTGTCAGCCATAGCAAGTCTGAAGATGTCTGGGCTTTGCATGAGCCTGAAGAGGCATAAGGGCTGTTGTGTGTTCCCTGGATACAGAGGTGAGGAACAGCCTTCATGCATCAGGTAGGATGAGGATATAGAAGGGTGAAACTACCTGAGAGTTGCACAACCAGACACTGGGACAGGTCACAGCTCTGTTATACCATACAATGAAAGACCTTCACTACATGTGAGACTTGAAACTGAAGACACTTCCTAATATATTTCTTGAAATTGACCTTCATTGTGTAACAGAAACTTAAGAAGTATTATTGCACAATCTTTCAACCTGTAGTACGAGCTTTGTCAAGTCCCTGTTCTGATAAGCTAGCAGGTTTTGTAAATATTCCCATTTTTTTTCTGCAGGATTGATTTTTTGACTTATGAGGAGTGGCAGCCAAGAAACTATGTGAAGTTCTATAATTTTGCAAGTGACTCGAAAGCTCTAAAATTAAAAGAAAGAAATGTGAATAAGAAAAATAAAATGCAAACGTAAATAAGATGCCACACAGTAACGGGAAAATCAGCTACTTTGTCTTGTACATCAAGAGTCTTGATTATTACCACAAGAAAAAATTATAAATATTTTTTTTTAGGAGCACACATTTAATGTATTGGATGTGACTGAAAAACATAAAAGATAAGTGGGTTACTGAAATGTCTGGTTATTAGCTACCTTGAAACGTCAATATTAGAGTCAAAGGAATGGAGTGGGATTTCAGTTACGTGACCACGGGTTTGAAACATGAGAGGTCAACATTAAAGCAAATAATCAAGAGTTGATCTTGGGAAGAATAAAAGAGAATGAATTGGTTCATGCTACAATTCAATTAAAGAAACAGTAGAAATTAGTAAGTGTTTAGACAGGTATTCATCCTAAATGTTCTGTCTGTGAAGTGATAGAAATGAATACAGTTCAGCATACACAGAGAACAAAGATCAATTCAACAATATATTTACATAATGCTCAGAAATTTTCATTTCCTAAAGCCAAAAACAATTGTGAGCCACACCTGCTGGAGGGAGGGAGGGCACAAAGAGTTTACACTCAAAGAAAACCTGCTTGGTGATGTTTGAGAACATTCTACCTACGTGCAGAGACCAGAAGGGGAAAGAAAAGAAAGAAGGAAAGAGCATGTACTGGTTTAAAACTGTAATAAACCCTTCCTCTATATAGAAGCGCAGAGTCATTTAGAAACAGAAGAAAGTCAAATTTGACAGAAATAGCCATAAGTTAAAGGACAAGCTGCTGAACCAGATGCCTGATCTGCAAAAGAATTTCAGAATCATTGCAATTCTCAGTGTGTGTTTGGGTCAAAATACATTCAGGTCTTCATAGTGATATTACCTTATTTCTGATTCGACCTTGCTCTTGCTCATATTGTGCCATCATATGAGGAAACCAGAAAATTACATTCATCTTTCTCTTGTTATCTTAGGAGTTAGGTCCTGTCCGTCTCAGAGTGGGGATCATGGAAGCAGAATTTAAATTTCCAGTGGAGTTACATTTGACTCCACAAGAGGGAGAACTCCTCTGCCTGATGCTCTCAGGAAAAAGAGCCCGCTGTTTTTGGACCTTCTGCTCAGAGCAGCAGAATCAGAGCGATGTGTATATTCCTGCCCACACCAAAAATCCTGAGAAGCAGAGGTTTAACTCCAGTGAAAAATATCAGCTACGTATTCTGAATAATATATATGTACAATAGCCTGCTGCAAATTCCAATGAAGACAAGGTTAAAGTTCAAACATTCCTCTTTCCTTATAGGATTGTCTTGGTGTCTGTATCAGCAGACAGATTTTTTTTCATTCTGTTCCCAAAATGTAACAGCATGAATGAAAAGAATCAAGGACATCCTTTTCAGAATTTCCACATTAAGCATAAATAACAAATAAGCTAATCATAGCTAATAGATAATTAATTAGCTATTTTATGGAAATGAAAGAAATTGTTCTGCTTGAATGTATGAGTAGTTCTCCATCCTTATACTCCCCTTTTTTCTTTATCTTTTTCTCTGATAAAACTTGCAAAACATCCAAGTCTCTCTGCTATTTGGTGGCGAACAACTATTTATAAATACACTCTTTGGAAAATACAACGCTTGTATCAGTTGCCTGTTGACCTGCTGCCAATATGATGTCAGTACATGGGCAGCTATGGCCTTTGTTCTATATTTGCTATTTTTCCATATCACTGTTGAATTCACTTTCACTTTAACTGCCTTCTAGAGCAATCCCCTAGCTCTTAGTGGAATACCAAGCCATCCTTGCCTTTCATCTCAGCTTATGATATCCATCTGCTGGCAGTAATTCTCTCTATACATGAAGGTGCTCTTAACCAGCTCCTGCTAGTAATATCTGTGAGTCAACAGCATGCACAAAGTGGGCAAGTTATCTGTGAGCAGTAGGCAGCAAAAAAAAGGTAGCAAGTGGAGAAGGGTATGCAGATTTCATATTCTTTTCTTCACTTTTCTTATTTTACTCTCAGTCAGAGCACCTAAATTAGTTGTAGTGCTTGCTACAAATCCAGATGGTAAAGAGATGAGAAGAGTATGGGGATACTTCCCAGTTTTGTATGGGCAAGATCAGGAAGGCCAAGATGCAGCTGAAGCTGAACTTAGCAAAGGATGCAAAGATAAATAGAAGCATTGCTGCAGGTGTGTCTGCCAGAAAAGATGGATCAAAGAAAGTCCCATCCTGGAAACATTCAAGAGCAGCTTGCATGGGGCTCTGAGCAACCTGATCAAGCTGAAGATATCCCTGACTATGGCAGGGTGGTAGGACTCTGAAAAGGCCCTTTCCAACCCAAATTATTCTATGATTCTATAAGTCTGAGTCTGATTCTTCATTATGGCTAAATTGCAGAGTGGAGCAGAGGGCGCTCCGAGCTCCTGCACTGTAAGTTTTTTGTCCTGTTGATATCCATGGCACTGTACAATTAAGTTCTAGGTTAGAGAAAGGATGGGGATTGACAGCAGCTCAGTGTCCTGTGTGACTGGAAGATGTATCAGCACAGGCCAGGGTGGGGCAGTGCAGCCTCCTGATCACAGCACAGGCAATCCATTTCTGCTAATGGCTCAGAGCAGGGTGCTTTTGCAAAATCAGTTCCCTCGAAACAGGACATAGAGCAAAAGTTTGTGACAGTGAGTCCCCTTCATGGCTTCAACACCCTGGGCTCAAGCCATGCTGGTTGTCAGCTGCTCTGTGGCTCTACCACATTGCTTTGGTAGAAGGAAATAGGCAGTAACACAAACATGGCCCTAGGAAATAATCAGCTGGGAATGATTTCTATGTAAGTAAGGACACAATATATCTTTATCACCCCTAAGTGCACTGTAGGGCACTGTCAGAGAAATGCTGTGCTCTGGCTGAGCACAGGCATCAGAGCAGTCCTGTGGTGCCAGGGAGATCTGAGGATAAATGCCACTGGCTTGAGCACAGCTGGAGATGAAAGCCAGGCAGACAGGGCAGTAGCAGTGCTGAGGATATGAAGAGGGGCACAAGCAGCTTTCTGCACAAATGGGACAGACACTCAGCATGCTTCAGCCAGAACAGGAATATTCACGCTCTGACATTTACCAGGATATAAATAATCCTAATGAAGTGGCTGCTGCATTGATAGACTGGAGGCTGTCAGCCTTTAAGTGGTGTGAGTTATGTGCTTGTGCTGTTCCCTCTGTGAGAGCCAGCCTGGCTGGGCAGTGCCTGTGGGGAACAAGGGAGGAGGACAGCAGCAGATATTCAGGCTCCCAAATTAATAAACCTAAAACACCCCTCTGAAGTCTAATAGAGCAGTATTGAATTCTTTTCTGTAAGGGCTTTTAGTTTCTCTGTTTATTCTTTAGTTGCATTTCAAACCTTTCACTGCAATAATGAGGCATGGAAAGGGCATTTGTTCAGGTAGGTTTGTTCTTTTATTAGTTACTTTTTGGTTTTAAAAGGAGATAATACTATAGAATCAAAAGATTCAAGTTAGGGTTTAACCAAAAATATGGAACAGTTTGAAGCAGAAATGCAATTAACAGTTGCAGAATGCAGAGAGCTGATATGGAACACGGGAAGAAATCAGCAACAGGTGTGGAAGGATAGCTTCAACCTTTCTGCAACAGCTATGCCAGCAGAAAACCCACAACAATTTTAGAATGCCATATGCCTGGTTTTTTTTCCTTTCTCCTTTCATATACCAACAATTTACTTCTTTTTATTTTCTTTCCTTTGCTTTTCCCCTGCTCTTCCTTTCCTTACCTTTTCACTGCTATATCTAGAATTCACTTGAGAGTGATTTTACTTTGTACAGAAGTATTAAGGACAGCGATTTCTTCTCATTGCCTCCTTTTTCCCCTCCTCCCCTTCAAGATTTGCTTTAATGACTTGTCCTAATTAAGTTTGAAAAAATCCTTTATTATGTTCCCAGATTTTCTGTGGTGTGATCACTTAACCTGTAAATTATAATTGCAGATTTGGTGCCCATGCAGAGTGATTATTATAATTGGTACCTGCTACCTCCCTTTTAGCTTTCATTAAATCTTTGCAGTCACAGAAGCTAAGACAGTTCCATTTTACAAATAAACAGGATACACTAAATAAGAATATGTTTGTCTTTCAAGTGCTTATTGCTTTCATATAATATCATTAACTTTTAAAAAGAGAATCTGCTGAGGACTATCTGGGTATGGTAAGAATTAGACCACGGTTTGAAGTAAAAACACTACTGAGCACATTAGAAATGGATCAAAAATCAAACAAATTCTTGTGGGGTCAAAACAAGCTATGTTACCTGAAAATTTATATATTATTTATATAATGTATTTTCAAAAGCACCTCTGCCTTTCTTGTGCATTGATAAATCAAGTGCTTTTCACTGAAAAGATGAGTGATGGACGGTACAGACCTTCTTTCAGTAACTTAACTTCCTTGCAGTCTTCCTTGAAGAGAACTGCTTGAGATCTGAGCTAATGATTTTGTAGGAATGCCCAGCAAAACAAAAAAAAAAATCAAAACAAATTGATCTGAGTTTGGTCTAGGAAGGAAAGGATGAGCAGAAAATGAAAGAAGGCACTGAAACAGTCAAAATAGGATGGTTGACAAACACTATTAAAATTGCCACTTCTTTTTCATAAAAATTATGCCTCTGTAAGTGTCAGACATGAAAAAATAATCAAGTAATCTTCTCAGAACTTGGCTAAAGTTTTAATTGGTGAGCATTTAAGACTTTTTTCCTTTCATTCACTCTGAACTTGGGTAAAAGGGTAGAAGAAAAGTTACTGAATTAGAAAGTTATTTTAAGCTGTGATATTTTTTAATTACCAGCACATCACTGATGCTGGGTAAAAATAGGAGCCCATTTTCATCTGCTATAAATGGCAGAAATTAATACAAATTGACATTACTCTCTTGCCACTTAATAGTCTGTATAACCAAGACACAAGGATTTAATTTATAATTTTTTTTGTTTTGTCTTTGATTGCTTGTTATATCTCTTGTGCATTACCATTTCATTCACAATAGCACTGAAAAATCAGCCCAAAGGTTTTAAAATGTTATTGACTTTGTATCTGTATCTTTACTGACCTAAGTCAATATCCGTAGTCTTTTTGCTCTGATTTACTTCCAAACTTTTTTCTTTATCAGACCTAGCCTGACAATCCTGCTCTGCATTCTCATTCCTGAAGGTGTTTTATATTTCTGTCTATATTCAGTCTCATGAGGTGTAGATTGCCAATGGAATGGAGAGCTGCAAAGACCTCCTATGGCCCTTGCCAGCACGTTGTTTACAGCATCAGGTTTCTCTTACTTAGTTCTGTGCAGATTTGATTCATATGGGGCTTTTCTTTCTCAGAATGAGAGAATCATAGAATCATTTATGTTGGAAAACACCTTTAAGATCAAGTCCAACTGTTAATCCAGCCCTACCAAGTCCACCATTAAACCCTGTCCCTAAGAACATCTACCATCTTTTAAATAACTCCAGGGATGGTGACTCCACCACCTCCCTGGGCTGCCTCTTCCATTCTCATAAAATTAAAATGCAATGCAAAATACATAAAGTGATAAAAGAAGATAAATTAGAACTACACTACTACAGATACGTAGTACAAATACGTACTAACTGTTTCTATAAAAGAGAGGTATAAATAAGATGTAGAAAGAAATTTCAGCTACTGCCATTGAGCAAGCCATTTAATCCTACTGGTGAAATAGTTCTTGGTGCCAGCACTAGCTCTGCCCTATGGCTGTCTTATGTAGTGTATTCCCAGGCCAGCACAGCTTTCTCAGTGCAATCATACCAGGGACATTCTGCAACTCATCCAGCAGAGCCCAGCACAGCAGTGCTGCTTTCTCCTTTCCACATTTCCTTTTCTGTCCAGCTGTTCTCCCTTCCTAGGGAGCTTGTAAGGAAGCTTTACCTGTTTCTCCTACCATTCCCATCTTGGTTTCCTAATTCCTCCTTGCCCTGATGCCTGCCAGCTATCACACCACTCTCTGTCTGGTATTTCAGCCCTTCTCTTCCCTTTCACCCAGTCTTGATTATAAGCTCTGTGGGATGTGGAAGTTCAGCATTTGCACAAAGTATTGCACTTGTGATTGTTGCAAGTCTATTGTTTATAATGCAGGCAGTCATCGTAAGCTATTCGAGTTTAAAATTCACTATATTGTTGCATATGCACCAACTTTCAGCTAGGAAGCATTTCTGACTGTTGTTACAACTATCAATTCACACCATGGAAATCAGAAATCCCCTCGATGAAGCAAATTGTTTCCACTGGTGATCATGCTACTTTAAAAGGCTAGAGATCCTATTCTATCATAGAATATAGACATATTATGAACACATTGTCTAGAGTAATTTCAAGCTGTGATAGCATAGAATGTGTCAAGCTTTTCACAAAGGATAATGTGCTAAAATAATAAAAATCAGAGGAAGGAGTGAAATCTGCTGAAAATTTTATTTTAGCTGTTTTTACCTAAGGGGTAGCCATGTTCTTAAAAAATAAACCCTTAAGCAATGCTGTGGAGGGGGCTTTCCTACAACCGCTGGCACAGAGTGGAAAGTTCCCTTTGCAACCCAGGGAGGGCCACTGCAGGGACCAGATGAAAGGGAAGTTATGGCAGCCTGGAGAGGCTGGAGGGAAAAATCCCAACTGCCAGGGGAGAAGGAGACATGGGGCTAACAGGTCCCCACAAGTGAGCCACAGTGCCACACCAGCCCTTGCTGGAAATGGGTGACCATCCCAGTCCAGATGAGAGCATTCAGAATGGATTTACACTCTAAGAAGAGCCATGCTATTTTAAATTAATTAAAATACTAATTAATGGAGTAAGACGTGTGCTAATAAATGGTAAAAAATGGCTGAGGAAGGCCTGATACCCACTTGTCTACAGTACAGTTTCCTTCAGAAAGAAGTAGGCTGCTAGGTCATGGAGCTTGGTTTACTGATTGTATTGATGCTGGCTTACTCAACTAATTAAAATCCTCATTAGTGATCTTAACTGAAAATCTGCTATTTTCAGGTCAGGTTTCAGCCTGTGTTCATTTGTCTGATCCTGGGGTTAAAGCACATGGACTCAATAGCAGAAAATAGCTCTTCCCAGCTACCTCACTCTCTTCTGCTGCGTCCTTGACAAGAGACTTGATCTGTTCGACTTTCTTTGCCAGGTTGTAAATGTAAAGTAAGAACTTCCCACTTGTCAGACACACAGAAGCTGATTTCTTAGCCTTTGAAAAATCAGGTGTCTGATAAAAAAGTGTCAGTTGTATTTACTCAGTCACTGACATTAGTCTGAGCAGTGTGTGAGCAGAATCAGCGTGACTGGGTAAGTACCCTGAAGACTTTGTGTTGCAGCAGACCTTCAGCTGTAAATACACAAGTTGCAACAGCACCCTGAAAATCCACGACTGAGATACGCAGCAGTAATATTTTTGTGTGCAGGTAATTCTTGGTTAAACAGGGAGAGTGAAGGATTTCTACACAGAGGTGTGCAGGACTGTATATGAACACCGTTGTAAGTCAAGTACTGAGTCCTCAGCTTTCCCTAAAGCACACTGATGAAATGAGTTTTCTGTGGCTTACTATGTCTTTAAAGGTCTGAACAGCCTTTTGTTCTTCAGGTAATCAGTTCACAGTGCAGTGTGGCTGCGGTGCACTTCAGGATTTCTGCCTTTAAAGAGATTATTCTGAGCCACATGTACTAAATACAGCTGCCAAGATTCATGCTGATTGAAATAAATGAATCCCTGTTAAAGCTGAATGTAGCTACATAAAACAGAAATGGTACACTAGAGTTTATGCCCTCTACCTCCTCCCCATTCTCTCATGAACAAAGATTAAGCTGGGTCTAAGAACATTTGAAAAATTTGTTTCTGTGGTGAAAATCTTACCCTGTTATCTTGTCACCAAGAATGATTTACAGTTTTTTTCACCCGTATTTGAATACATGTAGGCCACATTTGCAAACACAAAAAACAAAATAGTTAAGAAATCTTTCCTTATTTTTTAAATACTGTATGTCTATAATGGACAACAGCTCTTTAAACATTGCTGATTAATACTTCATTTTCTACATTACAATTATTATTATTTATTATTAATAATGGCAAAATGCTAGTGTAAATTGCACTTCTGTGGAAAATGAATTTTTAACAGTTGCTTTACTGGAGAATTTTGCATAGTACTCTCAGCTAATAACACAACAACATGTTTTCTGTTGTTTTCTAAATATGGAGAAAAAAGCTCTTTTCTAGATGACAAATCCTAGTACTTTATAACATTATAAGGGATCATCTGGAATTAAACCATTTTTCTACATCTCATGTAGGATATAATGACCCAGACATATTCTGAATAATGATTTCATATTCTGAATGATGATTTCATAGACCAAAGAGAAATATCACTCAGGGAGGGGATGGGCTTTTAAGCATGGTGGTGACTGGGGACTAGTGTGAGAGGACCCTCAAAGGTCACCCTGGGAGGGAGAGCCTCTGCAGGTATGTTCTTGGGCACTAATTGTAATTTGTTTGTCTTCCAAAAAGCACTAAGAATTTATCTCACGTTATATTTTGTATTAAACATACACCATTAGCTTAACAAATGGCTTTCCAGAATATATGTCTCTACTGGGAAAGAATGAAACAATTCTGGTAGAGCCAGATGGAAGGTATAGAAAACATTGTGGGAAGTTTTGTCATGAAGGAAGACATAATTTTAAAACAAAATATTTCTGCTCAATATTTTGAAATCACACCATAAAGTACAGCTCACAAGAGCCTTTATCCCTAAATTAGTATTCTCTAAACACTGAGAACAGCAGCACACTAAGCCATTATTAAGACCTCAGGCTTTACCATGTTTCTTGTGATTTTGTAGGATAAAAAAAAAATGAAAGGCATTTTGGAAACATACTGTTCTAGCTGCAAGTAAAACAGTTGCACAGTATGAATTGCTTTGGAAGTGTCTGGCTTCTAGCGAGAAGTAGAAAGAGAAAAACTTCAAGTTCAGAAAGCACTGGAGATCAAGAACTGCTGCAATGCCCATGCTCCTTTTTTACTATTATTATTTTACTTTCCCATGGAGAAATGCTACCTTTATCTTCTCAAAATTCATTACTTACCTGAGTGTCACCCCTCCTTTCCGCTGTTTTTAACTAACAAACCCTCATATAAAATACTGCTCCAACTGGAAGTTCCTCTGATCCTTCTCTCAGATGGGACACACCGAGACCATTTTCACTGCCCTTTGCCAAATAATTACAAGCTCTTTCCTCTTGTGCTCCACTAAGGAATATGACGCTTTGTGGAAGTTTTTCTGAAAAGCACTGTCATCTCCAAACCCTGAAGAATTACAAGTGCTTATAGCACCATTTCAGTACATCTTCCAAGGTTTAATAATAAATAATATTGTTGATATTAATTGCTGTTAATTAACTCATGTTACAAACATCACAAAAGCCAATTACCCACCTGTACTATGTACTTGGTTAAACTCTAGAGACTTCCCTCTTGTGGAACACGTGGTAGTGTAGGAATAGAATATACACCAGGAAGTTTGGGGAACAAGGATTTGAGGAAAATATTTGGCTAATGTTCGGAAAGAGAAGATATCATGAGAGAGCTTTATGGGAAACCAGGGAGAAGTGGATTATAAATCTTTACCCAAATAGAGGAGGGACAGCTGTCTGGTCATTTAGACACAGATTGGATTCCCTGCAGTGAACAGGACAGTGTAGGCTGTTCACTTAGACAGTATGGACACAGCATTTCAGCACTGTCACCAAGAAACACCATTGGCAGCAGAAGTGAAAAAGGTCAATGAAGATGAGACTAACGAATGTTAACAAGGCTCATACACACTGATCATCATGTTGGGCTCCTACCTAAACAAAAAGATTTAGGGAAAAGGTTAAATGCAACACTAGTAGCAAATCCTCCCCCACAGAGTGATTCATAAATGTTGTTTTAACTACAGTGCAATCAACATTCTTGACACGTGGTGATGCAGACTGTACAAAAGCTAATCTTAACATCATTTATCTTGTTTTGTTGATGTTAGGACCTGTTTTTTTTTTTAAAAAAAGCAAGGGCGTATTCTTTAGGTTTCTACCTATTAATAATATGTTTTATCAGACTGACTGCTACAAGTATAAAAACAGGTCAAACTCTTGGACATGCACAATGTTGCATGTGGTAGCATTATGGTAGCAGATCATCAAGCCTTTAAGCATCCTTCCCACTTGCAATTTCATGTGCTGGAACACACATATGAGCATTGAAAGATGTATTAGAAAACAATCCTCTTTTGAAATAGGGCTCTCCAGATCCTCCCTTCTAATTGCACAGGTCCCAACCTCACTAAAACCACTAGGAGAAGCAAGTTGCCTGTGGCCAAAACAAACTAAATGTATTTAAGCCCTTCACAAGCACCAAACTTAACCAACATCTCTCCACTACCAGCACAATAAACATGCCTTAACACAGGACAATCAACTCCTATGCCTGTAATTCTGTAATTCTGGGGACTTTTTGTCAGGTGCATTGAGTGCTCTCAGGGTAACTATGCAGGTGAAACTAAGCAACTACTGGGCACAAGTAAAGGACAGAAGTTCCCCAGTTATCAGGGAAAGAGTATTTCTCAGAAAATAATCACTGCATTTTGAATATCATAGGCCAGACCCTTGAGGATTCCTACAAAATTTTCCAAAGAAAAGCTTGTGTACTTTCACAAATCTGCTGGATACCAAAACCCATGAATTCAGAGACAGTGCTTTTTGCGAGAGAAAAACCTCCCACCTCCCCCTTGATGTATCTCTTCCTCAGACTCTTCTTTCTCTTCCTCTAACTTTCCCTTTGAGATGGTCTGAGCACAACTAATGTGATGAGACAATGTGCTCAACCTGTACTTAGCTTTGAAGTCTTCTGCTTCTATTTCAGACCAGAAAAAGGACTCACATGCCCAAAAACTTGTGTAATTTTGGCAGTGATACAAGCTGGTCTAATAAAAGATACTGCTTTCACCAAGAGAATCTGTCTTGATTATGTCTTTAAGCTGTCATAACAACTGCACCACCACCATTATTCTTCATTTGACACAGTCAATCAGTAGATATTTTTTGTCTTTCCATAAGTGATCTATAAAGCTAAAATAAACCAGGCACTGGGCTTTTTTTTTAGACTGATGGCTCAGACAGAGAAGGAGAGCACTGCAAATAGTACTCCAACCAACAGAGCCATAATTAGACAGAAAGTGTGTGTGGGAAATGAAGGGGCGGGGGGGGGGGAACTTGTGGTTTCAGAAGACATATACAAACACCTGAATTAAAAAATTTAATTCAGAACCACATTATGGTGACAACAGACAGATATGGTCAACCAATGACATCTAAAAGTCAAATAAACTCATGAATTAAATCAATGTTTTTTGTGGGAAACTTATAATGGTGAATTAAACTGATCATTTCTCTTAATCAAACATTGAGATTGAATACTTTTGCTTCCAAATTTCTTTTTATTCCTTTTAAAGACTCACATCTATCAGGAGTGTCATTTTGAGAAGAAACAGAAGAGAAAAAACAGATATAACAAGAGAAGGAGATCATTTGCCAAACAAATACAGGGCTGGATACAAGCACAGAGTGGAAAAGGACATAAGCAAAATAAGGCTGCAGAGAGAGGCAGCCTGTCAAGAGTGTTTGAATAAACACAGGGGGAAAGGAAAATGGAGGAAAAAAAAGACATGCAAATATTTTCACTAGATGTCCAAAAAGGCAAAGAATTGGTGACTCTTAGAAACATGATGTAGATCAAAAGTACCTGTGCAGAGACAGAGGGAAATGACAGACATCTTGATCAACAAGAGAGGAAGATAATTCCTGTTGCAGCATTGTAGCCTTCATAAAAGACCACCCAGCAAAAAGAAACAGAATCAATAGCTTTACTAATTCTGTATCAGAAACAAAATTTCAAGAAAGCTGATTTTTGTCCACTGTTTTCATATAATTTCTGTTATAAAATGTTAAAATTTGATCTCAAACTACAGCACTTAAAATAAAACTCAGTTGCTTCTAAACCTGATAACTGTTTAATAGATTCAGATTAATTTGCTTTATTAAATGCCTGATCTGCTAAAGATAAAGCAAACACTGTCACATCAAACTTTTTTCATTGACTACTGCATTGCTTTCAGGGAGTAACAGCAACCTGTTTCCCAAGTATCTATTTCCTTGAAAAAGATGCCTATTTAGAGAAATGCGTGGGGAGATCTTCACATATATTTTCAGACTTCCAGCTCGGATCCATCAGAGTTTCAGTCATACAATCATTCTTCAGCCTTCTCTAAGGACAGTCATAAGAACCAGACATCTGAATTTCAGCATAAGAATTTATCTCTACTGAGCTTCATCTTCTACCCAGGTGCAATTGTACTCAATTGTCATTGTTATAAAACGTGGGTAAGTCAAGAATGACTGTTACAGTGCTCCAGTCCATGAAGACATGGAAATCACAACAAAAGCTTTGAGATGTGCATTACCTATTGTATCTACTTTATGTTCTTCCTCAGGGTATTACTCACCACCTGAGCAGCAGGGAGGGTGTTTCGAAAAAGACACAACTGAGCAGTAAGAACATGATATGGTGACAAAAAGTTCTGCATTGTTTTCCTCTGTCACATAAGGCTCTTCAGCTGCCCTCTGTTGGGGTTTCAGGTACAGTGACCTTTGTCTTTGATCTTGCTCCTTCTCTCAGTTACTTTGAACTACGAGGAGCATATTTTCTTTTCTCATTTCTATTTCAAAACACAAATCATGCTTACTAACTCTCTTGCATCCCATTTACTTTTTTAAAGTTTACATTTTTCCTGTTAAACAAAAAGAAACACTACATAAAAACCACAAAATACCACAACCTTAATGTCCTGGGTCCAATTCCCCTGGGGTGTGGATAATCATCAGGAGAGGTCCTGCTGAAATGTACAGAACTGAGCTAACCACACAGTGGGTTAATACAAACCACTCAGTTTTCTTCTCAAGAGGCTCAACAATTGCTAAAGATAGAGGCATGTTTCAGAAAAACATCTAATTGCCTAAAATAATGCTGCTATTTCTTGCATTCTGGTTTTTCTCTACTAATAGTCTACTTATGTGAGTATTTTCCGTAAGAATTCCTGTTGGATTTTCTGGTCATGCTTTTAATTTTCTGTTCATGTAATCACATTAATGAATTACTCGGGCAGCAGCTTTCCTTCTCAAGAATGAGGTGTCAACTGAGTTCATTTGTAATCTGAAATATGTCCACCTAGCAACTAAGCTTAAAAAATGCTGCATTCAAATTCCAAACTGGGTATTCAAAATTACTTCTGAAATTCAGCAATCATGTCAGCTTATTACATAAGTGGGAAGTCTGAGTGCATGATGTCAATTTAAAACAAAACGATTTTGGTAAATTTTGTATTCAAAAATCAAACGATTTTTTACATAGTTTTCATATTAAGTACTCTCAAAAAAAAGAAAAAATAAAAAATCAATTTTTTGCTTTTTAGTATCTCTGTTAATGCTGAACATCTACATATTGAGCAGTCTTGTAATTTAATATTTATAGAAATTAAAGTAAAATCTAATAGTTCTGCCAATATAGTAAACTTTGTACTGTGCAAAATTTATTTTTATGATCATTTATATCTTTAAACTGTGACCTATGACCTAAATAATACACGCCAGGCAACATGATAAAATCTTTTATTAGCTACAACTCATTTATGTATGAGCTCTTTCTTGATTAACACACATTAAAGCAATTAATGTGCAAGAGAATTTCTCTTTGCTCATTGAATTGCTCGTTTGTAGTAAGACTACTGAGCTTAGGTAACCAAGCCACAGCAATGAATTCCCTGTTTTTAAAAAAAAAAACAGGGTTTTTTTGGGGTTTTTTGCAAATAGTGTCTGTTCACACAGTAACAACGTGGCCTCTGATGAAAAGACCATTACACTAAGCCTGTAATTTGCAGTGGAAACCTACTGCAAATACAAGGAAAAAAAATAGCCTGCAGTGGAATATGTCCTTGCCCTCAAAATTCATCACTTTCTGTTCTAAACTGAATTATGAGTAATACTTCCAGAAGAGTTACAGCTCTTCTAAGTTACAGCTTTTCTACCTTCATTTTGACGAATTTGTTGGCATGAACAAGAGTCTTACATAAATAAGGCTTGTGGACTAAAATCTGAAAACATTTGCACCACCAGCATATTTAGGTATTAGCATTTGCACAGCTGCCATCCCATTCCTGTTTCTAACCATGAGCAAATCTTGCAACAATGCATTCACCAACTAGATTATAGGTCTTATTTGAAATACAACTTATGATTAGACTCTGTTGAAGGGTGTAGACAGTTCACTGTTATCGGGTTCCTACCTGGCTGTGTGTACCTCTTTCACTAAAAGAGTGTTGTGTTTCTGCTAATAAAGTCTTCTGGAGAGCAGTGCTTAGACACAGTTATTTATCCAACTGTTCTGCTTTCAGACAAGAGCAGAATTAAAATCTGCCCACACAGGCTATGAGCAGAGCAAACACACACCAATTACCACCTGCCCATCTGGAGATACCATTTTATTTTTCTACAGTGACAGGAGATGCTTTATGCACTATTAATGTTTGGGGCTTTTTCCCCCACATTTGGCAAAGCATTAAAACTGAGAATCAGTAAAATAATATTTTAGGCATAATAGGAAAATTGTAGGAAAATAGGAACATAGTAAAATAATATTCTAACTTCAATAAGGACATCTTGTACAAGCATAATATAAAGTAAGACTTATGAGGCTGATAAGGCTGATAAGATGGAGAATCCTTGCAAAAATGTAGTTGCTTAGACTAGCAAATCTGATATGGATGTAGTTTTTATAACACTGCTCAATTTTACATGCATAAATGAAGTTCTGGCAATATTTTTCACCCAGCCAAGGGTGACTTTCCACCTTCAGCTCACACTTTGTATCACATACACTTATCATCTGATTAAATAAACAGCTTAGGTTATATATTAGTGGTAGTAAGTTTTGGCATGAAGCTATAATTTACAACTAAACTGAGCGTGGATGTTATTTTTTCCCCATGGATCTCTACTCCAATTTGATAACTCTTTTCAGCAGACAGCATTTTTGAAAAACAACTAGATTGCAACTGTTTCTACCAAAAGAAGGTCTGGATTCAAGGAAAAGAAAAAAAATATTTTTCTAAATGCCAGTTACTACCAGCTCCAGATCTGGTAATTTAAGCTGAACTCGGTTGACTTGAATGAAACAACAAATTACAGGCAAGAAAGGTTTCTCACAAATCCCTGCTCCCCAGCTGGATGTTGGCTATTAAAGCAGGGTCAGTGGTTTGGTGAATGGTTCTCCAGAAGACAGATAGAGAAGTAAAATGAGAAAGAATGATATAAATTTTTTAGCAAAAGCCTTCCAAAAAAAACCCCTGAAATTTAACATACAGAGGAATAATGGCTGGAGCAAAGTATGCTACAATTTATTTGTAAATTATTTCAGACAGTAGCAATTTGAACCTAGATTTAATAACAATGTCTACACACTGAAAACACAGGTGTGCTGACTGACACCAGGAAACTGAAGGACTTCAGTGTAATAAAAAGTATACAAAATACAGATGAGGATGTATGTTCTGCAGTAACAACTCCACTGCAAGTAAGACACTCCAATATGTCCCAGAAATTATGGAAATTAACAAAGTCTCCTCTGCTTAAAAATTATGTATTCATTTTGCAATAAGTGTTTTGTGCTTATTTTGCTAAAGAAATTAATTGAGAATTTAATAAAGTATGTGAAGTGTTAAAATGGCATATTAAGAACACTCTTTTTATTGACCATTTGAGCAGCATGTATTACTTTGGTTTTCTCTTTCTGGGTTAAACACTACTTTACTTACAAGGTGAATGAGTGGCACTTGTGGACCCATCAGTTGAATAGCCCTGTGATCATAAGATCAGAGATTTTCCAGTTATTTGAGTCACATTAGTAACAGCTCAGCTAATTAGCAATTTTAAAAGGATCAACTCACTAACAAATTAAAAGAAGTATCTGTATACAAAGAGAGATTGTTCGATTTGGCTCCAGTCTTGATAGTAATAAATAAAAGCATCTATTGTGTGAAAGCGGGGAAATGTCTCATCTGTAGTGATAGGGATTCATTTTGGATGACACATCCACAGTTTCTATTTTCTCAGTGTTTTGTGGGGTATGTTTTGGTTTCTGCTTATTGAGAGTGAAATTTAAGGTCAGAGGCTAAATGATGTCAAAATGCCTTCCAATCATTTGATGTGACAAGGCAGCTGAGCTATTCAGGATGTGTCCCGAAGGCCACAAATATGTGGTAATATTTAAGGGAACACTGTTGGTGGACTTACTGTTTCTGCTTGCAGATAATTTTTCAAAAGTAAAGTTAACAAGGACATCTTTGGAAATATTGCCATACCCCTCTAGAAGTAGAAATGCTTTTATTCTAAAACAATGAAACTGCAATAGAAAAAGTGACTCTAGAGGCATTGGCTGAATGCCCCGTTGCCCCAAGCACTGTGATGTCTTTTATGGATGCTATGAAACATTTCAGTTTGCCTTGGATTAGGACCCTGGCAGTACAGAGCATGTGATCCCAGCCTCAGCAAAGCATTCTTTCTCTTCGGGATACAGCTATGGAGTGATTTTTCCTAGGAGATTAGATGAATCTAGCCTGGGCATCTGCAATACTTTTTTCTCTCACATAATGGAAAGCTTTTAATCAGAAACGCAACACAAGCCAGTAACAGGAGCCCTCTTGGTTTTCTCAAAGCAAAAGCAAAGACATCAAACAAAATAAAAAACTCCAATGACCTTAAACTAGTACCCTAAATATTCAGCACAGAACTCTTACTACTCAGAGAAAACAAGGAACCACATGTTCCAAAAAGAGGTTGTTACTGCAAGTTTAGCAAGTATTCTAAAGCAAGCTATTTGCTGGCATAACATTATCCTCGTATCATAACTGGAAAAAAAACTGTTAAAATTACTTCAGAATTGCTAGTCTGAACCTGTCAGGAGTACTATGAACACAGTGCTCTGACTTCCAGGGAGCTGGTAGCAGGCACTGTGGAAAGAATAGATGGCCAAAGCCACAGGGCTTTAGTGTGTGACTATGAAGTCAATAGATTTTATAAGTGAATGCCAGGACAAGATGCATAGACTACAGTTCAGCAATTTCTGAGAGGAAGATTATGAAAATACACTGCTTTTAATGTATTAAAAGCTCTGGTGATCTTTCATGCAAAAAGTTCTGTCATGATCTGTCATCCCTTGAGATGAAGCCTTTTTGTCATCGTTTCATACTGAGCACAGTAGCCCACTGCTGCCATAAGTAACACCACACTAGAAAAGGTAAAATTTTGGCTGATGGATCTCCAAGGATTGATTTTAAACTTCCCAAAAAGAGTCTTAGGACAAATTAAAAGAGTTCTGTAGGTTTTGATTGTAGTTCAAATGACATACAGTTATATATATTCTGATAAGATAATTTCTTAAAGTGATGGAATTTTGTTGTTCTCAGTTGAAGCATTTCTAAACAATGCATTAGATAAATCACAACAAGTAAAAATAAATAAAGGAAAGGTATCAGCTTTTACAAAGAAATTAGCTTTTACAAAGAAAAGCCCTGTAGGAAAAGTAAGAGTTTAATAGAAGCAACCTGAACACTGGTGTTCATTTGCTGGTGCTCTGAGGCATGAAGTGTCAGAGAAAGGGTTTGGAGAAATTAAAATAGTTTTAAAGCAAGAAAAGAAGGAAAGTATCTGACATCTAAAATAAAAATAGTGCCATAAGTATCTTCAAGTATTTAAACCAAGGTCATGAACAGCTGAATTTAAGAGGGACATTTTATTTTTAATAAAGAACAAAACTTAAGAGTGAAAATAAATTAGTGCATATCAGAAAAGGCAAAATCATATAATAATCATATAATAACCATGCAATCAAGAAACTAGAGGCAACCAAAAAAATTAAGGTTTTCATACTAAAAATTATCAAGAGGAATTATTTTAATAATAACTAGTGACCCATACTCAGAGGAAAAAAAAAATCACAAAAATTTAATTCAAAACATATAAAGCATTGCTTTTCTCCTTCCCATCTCTAATTTATTTTACACCAGATTTACAATGTAGAATTTACAAGCACAAGCACATCAAGGACCCAAAAGGACAAGTACAAAAAAACAGACTCTACACTATTTACACCACAATTTGCTGGAAATCCTTTGCTCAGTTATCAACGCCTCTGCACTACAGAAGAGCTGCATAAGTCAACACTAAATAGGAAAGATGATGCTTTTCCCTAAACCATCTGATACAGCTAGCATCTGACACAGGCAAGCAGACCTGACTGGCTCCAGCTGATGCAGGCTGCACCTAACTGGGCTCTGCAGGCAGCAGCTAGAAATCATTCCTGATTCCAGTTCCAGGTGGGTCACTGGAGTCTCACACCTTCCTTACCCTGTCAGATCAGTGTAAAATGAGCAAGGCGAAATTCTGGCCTAGAGACTCTGGAGTTTCAGAAACAATGTCTTTACTTTCATCTGAATATGTGACAGCAAAATTGAAACGTATATAACACATTTCCGAAGATGAAGTCCCCAATACTGATCGCTCGGCAGTACCAGGGCTAAGTATTCAGATCCCTCATTCCCAAGTAGTTGGGCTGGATGTGTACTGAAATGCTAAATGCTTGCAATTGTTTTCTGCAATATGCAAGGGCCAGTTGGCTGGCATGTAGAACAGTTAAGCCTTTATTGTTGCTAGACTTAACATTTTCAGCAAGGTTGAATAACGCTATTATCAGTGAGACTTCCATCTGTTGTTTCAGGAATATAGCATGGGGCTTTTTAAGCAAATGCAGAGACCTATGCGCATTACTGAGGCTCAGCCCAAAACAAAGGTACCAGAAACACTAAGCCCCTTAAGAACATGGGAAATTAAGGGTCTTGTCTGCTTCTGTACCAATTGTTCACAGGAACTCGTCCCCAAAGATTTTCACGAAATCCCAGTGAGGAGGCAGACAACTTTATTTCCCTCAGGCATTCATCAAAAAATACTCCTTGAAGATGCAAATCAGTACATCTGGTCACCAGGAAAGTATATTTGACTACTGAGATAAATACTTCAGGGGTGTATAATAGCATCTGCTTTTACCTGGTACTGAGCAGTGCTTATTTATTTAAAATATAAGTATGCCTTTATATTGTAGTATTCCCACTGATTACAATCCAGACTACAGTATAACAGCACTGTATGCTATAGAAATAAAGAAAAAAACACTATTTTTCCCTCAGAATCTGTAGAATTCAGTACTGGAGTGACAAAACAAAGGACAGAGTGATGAAGATCATCCTACAAGCACTAGAAAAATAGAAACATTTGTCATAAGCATTTTAAAGCATTATTATTAAATAGCTCTTAGATTTTATTTCCCTAGTTTCCTTCTCAAAGTAATTGCTGTTGTTTTCCTTCAGACATAGCTAAGGTGAAGCAAGTCTTACTGTTGAGTGCAGGTAATGTGTCACAATTCACTTTGATGGTTTAGATTTTCTTATCTAATTTTACCATCACTCTGTTACTCACGCAGATTCAATGAAAAAATCAGATAGCCCATTCAAGGTGGGGTTGCTTATACCTCTTTCACTTCTTCCAAAGTGATTTGCTCTTCCACAGTTGAAGACTCCCTAATTCCATAAAAAGTACACACATTTCAGCCGTGAAACATGTAGGAGGTGGCCAAATGTTTAGCTTTTTTTACAGTTTGCTGGAAAAAAAAAAGATTTGTAGTGGTGAAGCTGCTAATTTAGACAGACAGAAGAGCTCTTAATGTCCTTATATAATACTGACCTTAAAGTATCGAAAGAGCAGTTTCTTTTAAGATTTTTAATGCTTATGTGGTCTGTGATGTGGTCAGTCTTCTGTTTCAGAAAAAGGAGACCTTAGCAAATATTTCCTACTATTCTATTATATTGAGGAGTTGGGCTCAATGATCCTCATGGGTTCCTTCCAACTCATTATATTCTATCTTTTTGTTTCCATCAGATGGGTTCTCTAGCTTAAAAGCATTTGCCACTCCTCACCTTTGATATTAAATACCCTTCGGTATAAAAGAACATAACAATATGGAGTCAGGTAATTTGCTTGGTTTTTAACAGCTGTTTTAAAACATGAAGACTTTAAAATACAATTTTAAGATAAAATTTCATAAAATTAAATTAAAATATTTCAAAAACATGTCTATATCACTCCACATCGGATGTACTCATTACTTAAACACACACACACACACACATATATGATTTCTCTTTTAGAAATTGTGATGGCAAATTTTACTTTTAAAATCTAAGAAGAGAAACTGACAATATTTGGATCCAAATTTTGATATTTCTTAAGAAGCAAAACTGCATGAAAAAAAATGATGTCTCTTGGCATTTCATACCAAGAGGTCTGTGTTTACTCTCAAAATGTGTCCTTGAAGTTGTAATACATTCTGCATTTTCTCTATCATAAAGTAAAGAGGAACAACCACATTGGAATCTATCACATCTTATGCAAAATGCTGCTGAATTTGCAGCAACGAGAGAGGAATAATCACACATTCAAGCAAATTATCCTTCAGCCCATGTATAAGGAAATCAGAGAGTGGGAGGTTTAAAAAAAAGATTGTGGAATAATCCATTTACTCTTAGATAGGAAAACATATGGTATGCACTTATTTATTTATGTGCCTCAAATTGGTCCTTAAAAATGTCCATCTAGTACAATGCATACTTTCTTTAGGAAAACACACAAGCTATGAGTGCAGTTATTACTGGCAAATGCTTCCTAACATTTTGCCAAGTCACACCCCAAGACAAATGCCATTCTCTCCTCAAGCACTTGTAAAACCAAATGCAAGCTGCACACCATTCCTGCAGTCTGCAAAAACAAGACAGAACACAAAACAAAAGACTGGGTTACAAAAGAGTGAGAAAAGTTATGGTTAGGCAGGATTACAAGAGGCTTGATAATATATTTGGTATTGAGCAGAAAATCCTTTTGTTGCTTCTAGAGTTTTCTGCAATATTTGTTAATGGTCTGGTTTTCTTTTCGGACTGGAATTTGTTATTCTTTTAGGACACCTATATATAGTTAAAGCACACACAGAGGCACATGCATGATGGGAACACCATTTTGGTTCCCTCTCCTGTAACCTGCAGTCTCTGCTTTCCACCTACTTACCTTGTTACAGACTGGTCACACCTTATTTCACTCTTTAAATTCCAAGTTTCATTCAATCTTATGCCTTTTATAGACAGGAAGCAGTTAATAGATGTGACAATTAAAACAGTGTGACTTAAAATAATGAGGCACGTTCATATGAACTGCAAAGTGTGGTTGAAGTGTTGTTGCTATGGAGGTGCAGCTATAACCAAGCTGTCAGTGAGTACTGGGCTGCTAGAATACAGAAATCTAAAGAGAGAAAAAGTTTTGTATGGCTGTTCTTTTGTTTCCTTTGGTGCCTAATGTAAGGAAAGGCAGAAAGTTTGAAATAAGCATATGGTGGGAGTTAGACACAGTGAGAAGTGACTTCCCTTAATTTTCAGCAACTGCATCTCCTATTCTGTGACAAAGCTGCAAATCACTGGCAATAGAGGGGAAAAAAATCCAACATTTGTGACTTTTAATTATTATAGGTCAACTTTAGGAAATGAGAGTATTAGAAAAAAACAAAGACTAGCATTTTGATCATTTTGCAGCAGAATCATAAAAGTACTGACAGTCTTAACTACACTAAAAGGGAGACTGACTGCTATATAAATTTTAGTGAAATTCCAAATCAGCAGTAACTATCATTTTCATGAAAATATTTTCATCATCTCCTATTTTGTGGGGGTTTTTTTTTTTCATTCTCACTTACTGAATTTGGTTTACTGCACAAGTTGAAAAGCCTAATCAGAAACAAGGCTCCAGGACAACAGTGTCTACCCAAGCACACACTGCTCTCCTAAGAACACAATCAGAAATAAAATACTACAAATAGACGTGGCAGATAACAGGAAATGCAGGAAAGAAAAAAACAGCTGTTATTCTAAGACCAAATAAGTAACTACATGATCCAATTCAGTAAATGAAAGCCTTTGTTTTCCTTTTTAATTAAATATCTTTAAGAGTTATTTTTGAATGCTCCATCTTTTACTACCTGATATCCTCTCTCCCATAATCTCCTTCACTCCCCGCTTGGGCAATACAACCCAAGTATGATTTAAAGAAATGTGTGAAGTAACAAATGCAATAGGATGTTTATGTCAGTTAGATTTTTAATAGATTAAAGGAGGGAGGAATGCAGAAGCCACAACAAGAACCCTTCAGTAGGTTGGAGTGCAATAAACTTCAACCTACAGTAACTGAATAATTTCAGCTCTTTCAACCCCTGGGGTTTTGTCCTTGTTTTGAAAACTATTGTTGTCATTCTTTATAATATTCTTCAAATCCCCTGGGCCTTTGTTTATGCCAGCCTTGACCAGTTTGTTTGGCACACAATCTTCTCCTTGCGCTTTTCAAACATCCATGCAAGTACACAAAGCTTCCCCATGGATTTGGCACTATCCCTAAGAGACACAACCTGACTTTCATAACAGGCAGCCTCGGCAGTGGCTGGGAGCAATCAGTGTTTGAAAACAGAAGAACTGAGAAAGATGAAATTAACATGAATCCAATTGCAATTTTGAGACTTCTAGAACTATGTTACTTTTTTTTCCAACATCTCCTATGACATCTCAGTCCCCTGCACAGTGTGCCCCACTGGCTGAGAAGGCAGCACAATGCATCCACTGGATACTGTCAGGAGCAAGCTGTAAATTCTCACGTTTTATATAAAAATGCTGTTAGTATCACAGTGCTGCATTTAAAAGAAAGCAAAGCAACACAATAGAGATAGGCCCACCTATTTAAGAAACTATAAATCACACTTACAAAAATATGGATTGGAAATCCATTTATAGTTGAGTTACTTTTGGCAAAGTTTTTTCATAATCAGAAATATGACTGAGACACATTTTACATTTTTTGGGGGGATAGAGGATTAGATGTAATCTAAATAATAATTTATCTCTAGGAGCTGTACTTGGGCAAAATAACAAGCACAAAGAAATATCTGGCAGAAATTGGGAGGGGAAAATTCTATTCTTCTAAAAAAGTATGTTTTATAAATATAAAAACTGAGGAAATAGGAAGTCTCTCCTAATTAAAAATTGCAGATTTCTTCCCTAGAAATCCATGTGCCTCTTGATTGTTACGTGTGATATAAAGTAGAATTATTAGTTGCTAGCATCAATATTATCAGTGATCTTAGATGGGATTATTTACAGAATAGAACTTTAGGCCACTGTTTGGGAACTGGCTTGGCATTGTAGAGCAGATGGTGAAAGGTTGCACTGTGCATTACTTTTGTATATTCTTTTATAGTTATTATTATTATTTTCCTTTCCTTTTCTGTCCTATGGAAGGAAACCTGTGAAAACTTATCTCAGCCTGTGAGTTTTACCTTTTTGCTGATTCTCTCCCCCATTCCGCCAGGACAGTGAGCAAGTGGTTATGTGGCGTTTTAGCTTCCAGACCAAGTTAAACCAATGGCAGAATTCTTTGTCTCTACTTTAATCACAGAATACTACATAGACACCTTTTGGGATGTTCAGGCAAATTGCTCCCTGAGGTGCAAAAAGCCCATAAAACCATCCTCTCAAAACTACTATACTAGTAAGATAATTCTTTGACACAGAAATTGTTGCACCTTTATTCTCAAGGAAGTATTCTTCCATTAGCACTTCGTAATATCTGAAGAGGATCACTGAAAATAATTTTATTCAGAGATGATTAAAAGATCCCAGGAACCTTACAGATCTGCTCCTTTAATTTTGTTTTATAAGCATCTTTTTCTTGGTTCCTCTTGACAAGTATCTTGACTTTCTGACAGGATTTGTTACAACTGCAACAGAACTTCTTCATTGAGATTCCCCCATTTGTACAATTTGGTTTTTATAACTTGCCAGGCAGAAAGTTGTTTTGCAGCAAAGCTTCCTAGTTGCCACCTTGCTTAATACTATTGAGAGCAAATAAACTCAAGCCTTCCTAATCTCTCCTGGCCTTTTTTCAGCACCTCGTGCTTCGGGCTGAGTGCCACAGGCTTGTGGCAAACTTTCTATTTGCTCATCTCAGAAAATGTTTCACTACACTGTCACTTGCTGGGCCTTGCAGTTCACACACCTTTTAGAGTCATTTGATGTCACAGGGAGCAACTTTGCTCTTGATGAGACATCTGTCCTGGGTAAGCTCCAGAACTGATACTGCATTATTCATTCAGACAGAGTTGATCATATTCCTGTAGTGACATTTGAAACCTTGCAGGTCTATTTTCTACTGAGTTTGTACTTTAATCTCATATTGCAGTGGGTGAGGGCCTGGGAATCTTACCAGAATGTTGCAGTCACTTTTCTTGGTTCCCATGCTGTATTACAATGTGCAGGTTGTGTTCAGCACATCGTTGGTGTCATTCTTCAGCTGCTCACTGACCATGACATTTATACAGAAGAGGACAAAGTCCTTTTTTTCCATGCTGTGTATCGTGGTCTGAGGCAATAGTCTCCTGTTCTGATATTCCCACCTCAGGCAGGATTTTTAAGAATTCTGCAGCATCAAGTCAGTACTAAATATATTTAGCTACCAGTCAGTTGATGAGGAAAAACTACAAATTTTGTTTAAAATACTCTTGTGCTTAACAAAAAGCTATTGAATGCATTTTCCAACATCACTGGTTGAAATAATGACATCCTGAATACTTGGGGAAAAAACATTTTCATAATGTTTAAAAAAAGATTATTCTTGAAGAAATATACAATTTTATTACCAAAATTAGTATTGTGAGTGTTAGCAAAAGAAAGTAGATTTAAAATAGCTAACTGGCTAGCATGATTTAAAACATAAAGATTTTGAATAAAGCTAACAGCCAATAACTGCCTGAATCTCTTTACAAAAATGAACTCAACAGAAAAAATGGGTCCCTTTAAAATGTGAGGAAATGTGTGCTGTGGCTTGGTGTGTTTTAGTCTCTTCCTATTTGTTCCAACTGTAGCGAAAAAAACTAATACAAATGTACATCTAAAGAAAATGCATTTTATTCTGAGACATAGAATTGAAATAAACTCCAACCAAAAAAACTAAGACATTTGAAAAATCCAGGTTAAGATGCAGAATTTAAAGGGAACAGAAAATTTTACTTCTGGGAGAAACACATAATTAATAGTATTAATAATAACTAATAGGACATCTATGCAGAACATAATTTCCAGAGAAGTCCCATTAGTACTTTTTCCAAACTACCTCTTTATATCACAAACATAAGGTCCAATATAGTCTTTTACTTTTAAATGTGAAGGCATGATGGGGAAAAACATGTCCCAGTCTTAGATGTGGACACAGGTGTGTTTGCTTTCCTTTTCAAGTGTATATACATAAAGATAACACAAACTAATAATAGTGCCAGTATAGAAGAGGTTCTGTGTTATGCTCTAGACAGCCAGATTTGTTTATGGGAGGAAATAAGGGCAGTAATTAAAGCCAAATAAGCTTAATACATCGATTTTGAAGTCAATGTCATCTAATGCTGCCACCAAGTAGCTGGTGAAACCCCAAAAACTTCTGCTTGGTTATAGCTAGTTTCCTGCAGACATGGAGTTTTGTATCTGAGAGGAGGTTGTCCTGACTATGAGCAAACTATTATGTGAAAAAAATTAATATTCTCTTTCAGTTTCTGTTGTAGTTTACAGCAACTCATTGAAAAGCAGAACACAACTTTAATAAAACACTATGAATATTCAAATAGTATGAGTTACCTGGTCAACATAAAAATCATTCACATTGTTTCCTGGACTAAAGGCAGTATTTTTGATAACAGAGCAAGCTAAATACAGCTTCATGTTGTTAATTCTAGTCCAAAGGCATGCTAGATCTGGTGCTGCACTTGAAGAACAATGTGTTTACCTGAATGTGTTTCGTTATTTCAAAATATAGATTTTATATCAATATTCTGTATTTCCTCAATGGTACAACTCAGCTCCTGTGCTCTTTTGCCTTAAGCTTTTACAGAGCACACATCTAATAAAGTCATCCTTTGTACTGGAACCAGACCAGATTTATTAAACAGTAATTATTCTCTGACTACAGACTACAGTCTGTTGAATTAACAACCTTGCGGTGAACTGGACTGTCAGCTCCCAACAGCCACTTCAGACACAGTAACTGCACAGCTTTGTATGATCTTCATATTGTGGATTTATAGAACAGATTCACAAAAACATTTCTAATTGTCAAGTTTAACTTTGGGTGGAAGGCTGTAATTGTTTAATAAATAGACACAGATTTTACTGGCATTCACTCTTATTGTTTGATAGACTTTGAGAGAGAAAAGCAGCGTAAGACATGGGTGCCTCAGATAGCAGACTGACTGCTGTCAGCAGAGACTGAGAAAGCTGGCACTGTTCAGCCTGTGGAAGAGAGGGTTGGAGGGATCCTTAATCCGTAAATACCTGATGGGAGGGGAAGAATACTTTATCAGAAGATGGGAGGGAACTCGGTGGTTCCCTGGGAAAGGATGAACCAACTGGCACAAACTGAAAGGCAAGAAAATCCACATGAACATAAGGAAACACGTTTTCATTGTGAGAGTGGTCAAACACCTGAGCAGGTTGCTCAGGGAAGACATGAATTCTCCATCCTTGGAGATACTCAAAACTCACCTGGCCATGGTGTTGGGCAGTTGGCTCAGGGTAGCCCTGCCTGGGCAGGGGGCTGGACTGGATGACCTCCTGAGGTCCTGCCAACCACAGTCACCGAGACGGGTGTGACTAGGGAAGGAATGCTTTCTCCCCAAATAAGCATCCCTGCAAAATATTTATGGTAAGACACAATTCAAGGCAACTAACTGATCACAGATGAGGCATTGTTCCCGAATAGGCGGCTTTTAGTCAAAACGTACGTCGAGAAAATTTTAATTGTTTGGTTTCTGTCAATTTCTTCCTGTGCATCTCACGAGAAACCGGCTGGGGCCCAGCAGGGCGCTGCGGGCCGGGAGCCTCGCTCGAGCCCCCGCGGCGCGGTGCGAGCCCCGGGGAACGGCAGCGGCCTCACGGGGCCGCCCCGCGCCCTGCGCCGCCTGCCCACCGCCCCGTGCCCGTGCCAGGCCGGGCTCCCCGCCCGCCCCGCCCGCCCCGGGGGAGGCGGCGCAGCCCGCATCCTCCTGCGGGAGCGGGGCGCGGGGCCGAGGCAGCGCCGGCGGGGGAAAGCGGCACTCTCCGCCCCGCTCCTCCCCGCTCCGCTCCTCTACTCTCCGCTTCGCTTCGCTCCTCTCTGCTTCTTTCCTCTCCTCCTCTCTGCTCACGCCGCCCGTCCCTCCTCCCTCCGGTGCTGGCGGCAGCTCCTCCTCCCGCGTGTGACCCGGTGCCGCATGTGAGCGGGGAGGAGGGACCGCGCGGCGCGGGCCGCACTGTGGCGGCGGCAGCAGGAGGAGCAGGAGCCGGCGTGCGGTGTCCCCCCGCAGCCTCATCGCTGGGCCCCGCTGGCGCTCCCCATGCCCGTGTGGTGCTGCCGCTGCTCCCTGGCCGGTCACTTCAGGTGAGGCGCTGGGGCGGCGCGGGAGCCGGGCCGCGGGGCGGCGGGCGGGGGCGGTGCGGGCAGGACGGGCACACCGGCGGGGCTGCGGCCTCCGCGGGGCTGCGGCGGCGAGCGCGGCGCTCCCGGCCCCGCACGGCCCCGCCGGGAAGGGATGGCGGCGGCGGGGCCCGGGCGGGCGCGCCGTGACCTTGGGCAGCGCCGAGGCGCAGCCGGGCCGGGGGCAGCCCGCGGCCGCTGATGCTCGGTGTCGCTCCGGGGCTCGCAGCGCTGCTCCGCCCGGGATGCTGGCCCCGACGGGCGCCGCTCCGCCCGCTCACCTGAACGAAATCCAACAGTCTGGCGGTGTTAAATTCGCTTCTCGAAGTGTCAGCTTGAGACCAAGTTCAGATTCCTTTTATATAACGAGTTTTCTGTCAACCGCCCACCACAGTCCGTTTCTTTCTTCTTTTTCTTTCTTTTTTTTTTTTTTTTTCTGAAAGTACGCAGTGTGTTCTAGGATCTTTCAAAACGGCTACCTGGAAAAGGTAACCGTTTATTTTAATAACCTGCAGCAAATTAGGAGTCATTATCAAAGTGTTACTATTAGCTTCTTCAAATGGGGGGAAAACTGTTTTATGTATATTGTGTTTTCTGTCTTAATGGAATTTTTACATTAGAAAAAAAAAGCAAAACCATGGATGCACATATTTGCACATGTTCAGAATCTGGGCGATTGACAGAACATAGTTCTCCAGGTTATTTGGTGTGACCAGAATAAAATAAACTAAGCTGTAGTGTTGAAACTGACTCATTCCCACTTGCATGTCTGCAGGACTAGAGCCGTAGGTAATTGTGCCAAATCCCCACCACTGCAAAGCTGTCTACCTTGAGTTTTATCAAGATAGAAACTTCTGGTACTTGGTGGCTTTCAGTGTCTTTCAGAGGTTAGGAATGTGGTGGCCCCTAAGTTCAGATCTTGCCGGCTTCCGTTATGATGTTCTTGCAAAACGAGAACCTGCTCCTGACAGCAATCCTTCGTATGCACTGCATTTTGTGTGCAGGTGTTCCTGTGCAAAATCACCAGTTTGGTAGCTTCTGATACACTAAGCTACACAGAAGCAACATTTTTATTATTAAAAGCTTCTTCTGTAGCCTACAGCATTGTGCATCTATCCCTTAGAAGAAGTCTTGAAGTGTTTCTTTCGGTTTTATGTTCAACGAAGCACAGCAAGTATAACAAAACCACACTAAAGCATGCGTGCTCCTCTTAAGCCTGTCTTTTGCAAAACAAGGTAGTATTGCCTTAGTCAACTTTAAGCAAAGGCTGGAAAATAGAACAGTCTACTTGTTCCTTTCTAAAAGCAGAGGTGAAAAAATGAGTATGATAATTAGATATCCCCTCTCTGACTCCTCATCTTCATCTAACTCATATTGTTTGAATGTTGGGTGTCTGTAAGAGCTAATGTGCAGCTCTAGTTAAACAGTAAGCAAGTAATTTGCTTTTTTTTCTGTTATACTGGAGGGACTGTTGTACTTTCCAAAATAAATGCAACCTCAGAATAGCTCCCCACCAGTTTTAACAATGCCATCAGAGAGGTGTGTTACAGAGTGTGCTAGTGCTGTTGTTACTGCACGGTTCCGTCTCTAGTTTACTTCAGACTTCCCCATTGAGGAAAGGCTTTTGAAATGGAGTCTTGGCTGCTGTGGGAGTTGAGGCAGTACATAGTGTACATTGGCTTCTTGAAGGCCCTGGGATCAGTGTCTTACAGTTTTAGTCCTGTGTAGCAAATAATTGCTGAAACACTAGAAAAAGCTATTCCTAAGGTATGCAAATTCTTAGGAAATATATGAGTACTTTTATTTATTATTTGTAATTAACCATATTTGTAAAGAGAAAAATTTTTAGAACTGTTGATAGGGGTATTTTGAATTAAAAATTGGTTGTCCTTACTTTACAAAAGGCTTGACAGAACAACTGCAGTAACAGACTATTTTTAATTTGACTCTGTCTTTCTAGCTAGACTGATAGTTTGTGTGCTTCTTCAATGACCTGGAAAGATTTCAGAAAGGACTCCTAAATAATTAAACAGAAAACATTATAAGACAAGTCTTTGTGTTCTAGAAGCACATCTAGATGATGAAGAGTTGCAAGAGAAACTTAAGTAGATTTTGCAGAGAAGGATCTGAGAAACCTAAGAAAATGGCTAGTGATGAAAGGAGTCTGCTGTGCAGGAGCTGATCAGGAGCATGGCAATTCCTTCTGTAAAAACTTTTACAGAAGTCTGGTAGGATGGGTTATGTCTAGGACTTAAAGGAATCACTTCACAAGGATTCATCCTTGCACCACTGCCAACTTTTACCAGCCTCACTTCTCTCTGTCTGGAAATTTGTTGAGGTGAAGTCCTGTGTGCTGCTCAGCCAGCAGGAAGGGATATGAACACTGCTGTTGCACCTTAGCTGCTCCTTCAGCCTTTGCCTGGCCTTAATGTTGTTAATTGGCTAGGCAGTGTGTATCTCCTTGTTTGATAAGGATAATGAGGAATGAGTTCTACTGTGCGGGATCAAAATAATGCTTGTGGTTATACTTTGGCTTTGTATAAACTGAGATTAGAAACATGCATTTCTACAGAGCCATCTGTGCCTTTTTGTTATCTTTCTGTAGACTTGCTAGGAGAAAGTGGACTTCTAAAAATCTTCTGTTAGAAAAGCTGTGCCGAAGAGTAAAACTCTGTAGATTGGATGAAACGTATCTGTTTTGGTCTCGATTTTGCCAGTTTCGTCGCTCTTAAAGTAAAACATCAAAGGAGACTGTTTTTGAAGAGACTGTTCTGACAACAGTTCACTGTTTCATTTTAGTTTTCTCCCATCTGTCCATCTTAATTAGAACTTACAGCGGCTCTGAAACCGAAGGACAGCTTTTGAATTCCTTTGTTCAGTACTTTGGTGACAGCCTTGGGAGGAAGATTAAAAGAATGCCTTTAATTGAAGAAACTGTTCTGCCTGGGGACTCCCTTCTGACTCTGCCTGTAGTAATAATAGGTGAGTTTTTTCACTTTTTAAAAGATTCACTGTCACTGCCATTGCCTTTATAGACCTGCTGCGTGAAATAATGTATCATTAAATAACTAATGCTTAGGACTCTTAAAGATATTTATTAGAGTAATACAGTTGTTATAATTAACAACAGTAGCATTAAATTATATAAAGAGACTTGTTGGAGTATATTTGAATTCAAATTGAGCTTTTAAAAAAATGAGCTGCGTTATTTGGCAGCAGATATGGGAGCATTAACAGAAGAACAGTATTGATTCTGGTGTTGATAACATGGGGTTTGATTAATGTGATATGTCTGTTTCAGGATGCATGAGGTTGTCGATGGTACACCAATAGAAATCTGTGGGGTCATGTGGAAGAGTGAAAAGCATAATGTAAAATGTGTGCTCTGTGTTGGTTAGGTGCTAACCTCTCATTAATTGCCTTTTTCTCTGTTGCATCCATCACTGATGTCTAAATATTCTCCCATTTTTTCCAAAATGAATCCAAGTCAATTCAGGTAGTTTAAAACAATAAATTAGTAGTCTTGATTGACTACTTGTATTTGTAAAATGTTGCTGAAGGACAGGATAATGGAGGGAGGAGGTTCCATAGGTACACAACTTAATTGAGAGTGCCTGCATAATGTGTATTGGGCCAAGGTTTTGCAACAACAGCTGGTCACCAGCTCATTATCGCCATGACTTCATGAGGGGATAAAGAAAAGATTTGAAGTAAAGAAGGTTTTCAATAATCTAGTCCAAAGCTGTCGGGACTAGAGCAAGTACCTACCTGCAGACAAGCAGAGATTTTGGAGATTGGTATTACAACATAATTGTGTTCACAGTAAGTCTCCCCAGCTTTGAAAGACTAGTTTATACAGTGCCTGTTCTCAATACTCTCTTTATGATAGTTTAAAGTAGTGCTCATGTAGCAGACTTACGGGTATGTGACAGAGGTAAATCACTTGATGGCTTCTGCATCACAGTTGAAAGGAGCAGTGTCGTGGCATTTTGTCAGCCTTAGTACAGGTTTGCCATGTGGTTTATGACTCAATTTCCACTGTTTAGTTTTGCAAATATGCACTATGCAAATACCTGTGCTCAATACTTATTTAGTCTAAAGCACCTTTCTAGGTGCTGACACCAGACACGGTTGCCTTGACCACTTCTCCATCATCCAAATGCTTTTTCACAGATATGTTTGAGACACCTTGCAAGTTGATCTTCTCCATTGGCAGCCTGTTATCACTGAAGAGCCTTTGAAGGGATCTAAAATTATTTTATTGTGTAGTAGAAGAGTGTGAAAATAATTGTCATATCCCCCCCCCCATATAAACACACTGTCTACTGGTTTTATAACTTCTGTGCAGTACCTGTGTTTGGAAGAAACAGATGCATTCCATCAGGGTTGAACAATTTCATGCTGAAACTCTAAGTTTAGAGTGTATTCTGTGCTAAACGTTTTCATCTTCTGCAGTAGTTTTGATCATTACTGTATAAACAGTGTTGTCACTTCTCATCCAAATAACAAGGCTGTTATGATCCTTGAAGTTGAATATTTGCTTTAAATTTAGAGACAGTGTAAAGGTGATTGTACTATAATTTGCTGTTGATCAGGAGAAGATTTTGTTGATACTCAAACTTCTAACTGCTTCTTAAATTAACAGGGCCATAGGGTTTTTGATTATACTGATTGTACAACTAAAGTTTATATAATAGCAATATCTCTTAATTGCAGACAGAGGTCTTACTGGAAGCACTGTGTGTAAATAAAGAACCCTTGGGTATTAATTTCTCATTTCAAAAAGACATTTTTCTCCTTTTCCCAAGAATTTTCTGAAAAAATCATAACAAGTCTAACTGCAGACCTTGCAGCTGAATTTTCATCTTCTGCGTTCTTGACAGCACATCCTCAAGGGATTTCCTTTCCCTTGGACTCAGTCTGCTTAAAGAATAGGAAGTGGGTTTGGATCAGCTCTCTAAATGGTTCCAGAAAACTTCAGGGAGCTCAGTGACAGTAATTCACCTTAACATAATCCCATCCTCAGTAATCTCCTTGGCTCTTGCCAGCCTTCGTTTGGGCAACATTTGTTACCCATTTAGTTTTTTTAGCCTTACTCAGTAGGAATGATCTGTACCTTGGCATCCTTGGCTATGGCACACATTTTCCTCTTTCCATTGTGGACTAGCTTTGTTTATACCACAGCAGGAAAAATTCCTAGCTGTGCAATTGTAAAAAGATAGAAAATTCTTCACTGTGTTCAAGTTGTAATTCTAAAAACTCTTAAGAATTTACTCAGCCGTGGGAATGCTTGTGAACTACTGGTATGATTAAAGTGTTTTCATAATTTCATTTGATTTTGTTATGGATAATTTTCCTATGTTGCTACACTTCTCTCACGTCCATCTCATGGGAAACGGGTGACAGGAGGGGCTTTCATCTTCTTTAAGATGCACCTGGACTGAAGCATGTCCAGCTATCTCATGTTGGTCTGTTTGTGGGAGGGCAGAACAGTGTGAATGTAAGGAAGAACTTTTTCACTGTCTTTAGATTCTTTAGATGATTTTCTTGTAGCCTGTGGCAGTGACCAGTCTATGTGCACAGCATTGTAATAAAGTATGAGATATTCTGCCACTGGGGACCAGGTGTGTATAGCCTGGTGAAAGAGGAAAAAGAGATCCCGTGTACGAAGAGACTGGGTATGAACATGGCCTCAGCGAAGAAATGGGGGATTTAGGGACTGAGGAATCAGAAAAGAGGGAAGAGACAGGCATTGCAGAAATGGGATTGTTAACAGGTGATGAAAATAGTGTGTGCAAAAGTGTTTCGGAAAAGTAAACGACCTGTGAACTCTTGACATCAAGAGCTGAAATGGTTAGAAGTAAGAGCAAACATCCAACAATGCCTGCTATTTAAAAGTATGAATAAATTAGTAACTTAAGCTCAGAATTTGCATAGTGTGTGCTAAATACCATGTGTGCAAACAAAGACAAAGTAGTGACAAGTGGCTCATTAGGAGAACACTGTGCTTTTCATTCAGTTAATGAGGAAGAGGAGCTATAGAAATAACAATACATAGCCACATATTTAACTTCTGTATCATAGCACATACTTCCCTCATTTAGCTTTCCGGTGCTTTTGATATGTCTTTGCAACATGAATGTTACTTCTGTATTTGCATGTGATAAATATGATCCCTTTGTTTAATACTAGTCAAATGTTGACCTTATGGTAATGTTTTGGTCCCATCTATCTCTTACCTTTAATAACATTTTAAAAACAAGTGTCTATTAAAATTGCAGCAATACACATATACAAATTGAAGATGCTACAAAATGGGTAAAAGTATTCAACTTGATACTCTTCCTGAACAATGAATGTGGTCTTACATGAGTTTCTTGTACTTTACCAATAACCTATGTTCACTTAGCTTTTATGTTGCTGTTTTGCTGTGTCTGTAACTTCTCAGCTTTCAGTGTTAAGCTTTCTGCTTGTCTCTTTCTTCCTTTTATTTTATGGAGAGACCTGAAAAGCATATATTCCAGAATGTCTTTCTGCTCTGTGTTGTACAGTGCCTATGGGCATGCAAAGTTGTAAGATGGCAATAATATTCAGATATCACTGTGACTGACAGGCAGACCATTATCTGTCAGGCCATTTTCACACAAGAATAGTGAATTTGATATACTAAATTAGGGAACTTCTTTAAATGCATTTTGTTTCCTGGTGTAAAAGTCATACATCTGTTTCTTTTTACCTGAAAAAAATTTTCAGCTCAAAAATTTTTTTTCAGCTCTGTATATTTGGAGGATGGTCATAAAAAGCTCTCTTCTACTGCAAAGTTTATAAGCTGCTTTGAATCAAGACAGTCTAGCATTATACTACTTTAGTATTATTTTGTTGCTGTGTATGTAGTGATTAACAAACTGTAGATTATACACATTTTTACTAAAGCAGTGTCTTTTTTCTTTAATAGGAAATGGACCTTCAGGAATTTGCCTTTCTTACCTGCTCTCTGGGTACAGGCCATATTTGTCTCCTGAAGCTATACACCCAAACCCCATCCTACACACAAAATTAGAAGAAGCTCGACATCTTTCCATTGTTGATCAAGTAAGCTTTGGTTGCCATCTTGTCTAGCTCTATTCCTGCTGCAAGCATTAGTGCATTAATAATTAATGCACTAATTAATTAATAAGTTATTTTGTTATTCTGGTAATTTAAATAGAATCAACTCATGACCATTAGATCCGAACCTAGGCTGGGTAGTGTTGTTTGTTCTTGAAGACTTTTAGTTTGTGGTATTTTTTGATTTTACAGTCTGCTCTTTGTTGTGTTCTTACTTCTTGCCAGGAGTGTCTAAAGCTTAACTTTGTCAGTGGCTGATGCAGGAATTTCAATTGTTGTGTCCTGGGATGTTTGGGCACTATCACCAAGGAGCACATGCTACTAACATACTTAAAGTAAACATAGTTCAAGTTAAAATATTCGTAAATACTGCAATTCTTACTAAGATTTCATTTTTAGTTATATTGTGGACATATATCCTCTACAAATACAATCCATTTTTCTTTTTGGAACAGTATGCATCCTTCAGTGTTTGTGTTGTATTGACAGTTGCTCTTGTGCTGATGTTAATACAACCAGTTTTTCCATCTGATTTGATTAGTTAAATCTTCTCCAGCATTTTTCTTTCCCCTTGTCCTTTTGTTTGCCACATTAACACTGTTTTCCACTCACCTCACAGTGCTCCTGATAGATTACAGACAATGCTATCACTGTATTGCCTTTGTGACTAATTTATTTGAAATACAAACATGGATTTATGTTTGTAGGGGGTAAATAGGGGTTTGTTTGGCTTTGGATTTTGAAGAGTGTTTTTGTTTCAGTTCTGTGCTGTTTGCATGTAATGTTTACCCTAGGTCTCAAGGTCTTTTTCTTTTGCAGGAGAGTTAGTTGCCTAAGTTTTGGCTACAGATGTTTCATGTACTTCATCCTCCCCTGACCCCCTGATATTTTGCCTAATTAGAAAAATAAGCTGTACTGTCTTTTTCAGCTAAAATTGGTCTTATGTCCAGTTCTTTCTTCAAATCTGTATTTTCTCTTCAAGTATTTGCTGTTCCATAATTTTTGCAATTATTGCAATTTTTAGAGCAAGACTGGTTAATAGATGCTGAAATGTGAACATCTTACAAAGTTCTAGGAATTTTTCTCAATGTTAACTGCTGTGTAAAATAACCCTAGTTTTAATTTTTTTAAAATGATGCTTATAATATCTCCATTATGTCAAGATATAAGACAGTTAGTGTTGGAACTGGCTAAGAGCTGTCAAAAGAGACTTTTCACCTTGATGTTTAAAGCTTAATGTTTTTAGATACCAATTTTGCTTTATCAAAATGGGGCATCTACTGTCTATAAATATAGATGTTACTAAGTTGCTCTGATCTCTGACTTTGTCCACATACTTCTTGTTCTACAATGACTATCAAATACTGATTTGTCCCAGAATTACTGTTAACATGTAATTTTTATATGAGTGAGATGTATTATTCAGAGTTACAAAGAACTGAATCATAGCAGTTATTTCTGAAAAGTGTTTTGATTTAATCTCTGCATTAAATACCTTTACCTCAATTAGTTGTGTTTTCTGTTGCAATTCAACTTCTGTACATCAGAATAGCATGATGAACATTAAAAGTTGCATGAACATTCTTCAAAATTTGTCATCCTTCAGGATCTGGAGTACCTGTCAGAAGGCCTGGAAGGACGCTCCTCAAACCCAGTTGCAGTGCTTTTTGATACCCTGCTTCACCCTGATGCTGACTTTGGCTATGACTACCCACCTGTTCTGCACTGGAAGTTAGAACAACATAATTACATTCCCCACATAGTGCTTGGAAAAGGGCCACCTGGTGGGGCTTGGCATGTGAGTAAAAATTTCATCTCACTCCTTGGGTAACTTGATAACTGTGTTTTGGGATTTTTCTTACTACTTAGGGCTATTTTAGAGGGTAATGTCAGTTGCAGTTTCAACTGCTCATTTACCAAAGCTCAAATAAGTGGGGGATATGAGAAAGGAAGAAGTTGCCCTTTACTTGGGTTTGTAACCATGACTGCTGTCTTATATTACCAGGTTTTTTGTTAGTTTAAATTTAATGAATTATAATGAAAAGTATTTTCTATAACTTTTTTTCTTGTCTGCATTGTTTCCAGGTGCTTTTATACAAAATCTTGAATCTTGATGTCTTTATATGATGCTGCTTTCACATGTTTTTCTTCCTCTTTTGTATTTTAAATAACTTGCTTTTAGTTTCCTTTTCATATGCTCTCTCTTTTATTAGCTCATATGATTGCGTATTATCCAAGTGTAACACAGAAATAGTTCTTCATGTAATTTCCTGGTTTTATATTGTGTTCTGGTACTTTGTTGCTCTAAATTAGTACAATGAGAATGGCTTCACTGTTTTTTACATGAGTTTGAAATGTGTCTGGTCATGCATCTTCATGTTTTCTCCATAGTCCATGGAAGGCTCTATGCTAACCATCAGTTTTGGAGACTGGATGGAATTGCCTGGCCTCAGCTTTAAGGAGTGGGCAGCTAGCAAACGCAGGTAAAGATACTGCAGAATCTGTTTGGGAATCCAGATAACTGGAAAATATTCAAACTTCACTGCTCACAGGAAGGCTTCTTGTTTAGTTTATTAAATTGCCTGATGGCACTGGAAATTGTTCTGCTGTGTGTACTCTGATGGAAAAAAACTGGACAATGGTCAGGCAGAATAATTGCTCATGAGTGCACCGAAAGCAAACGTACAGGCAGCGGTGTGTTCCAGCAGCATTTCACAAAGAGGCACTTACTCAAAGCAGTTCTGATCAGAAGTGAGCAAAGATGTAGAAAGGAATTTCAAATCCACTGAAGGAAGTATTGCAAGTTCCTCTTTCAGCATAGGTACAGCTGAAGTTGCTGCGCACACCAGCTTTCTTGCAATTCAGGAAGTTATATATTTCAACATTTGCTTTTACAGGCAAAGCCGCAGCAGCTGAAATCTATGAATTTTAATTTTAAGATAATAATTCAGTATTTCAGTGTTAATTTGTAGCAAGTTACTCTTGTGCAAGCTCTCTGATTTTACATAAAGATCTGTGTTAGCAGATGAACCTAGGAACACTCTCCATGAGCTCTTTCTAAAATTTTAATTTTTTTTTACTTTCTAGCAAAATTAAAGGAAGCTGGTTTTGTACTCTGGGAAAAGAAGAAGTAGAGTTACTTGAGCATATGTCTTTAAGGGCAGACTGTTACTCATTTCAGGACAACCCTTGAAGTGAGGAAACTGTAGCTTTGTTCTTTAATCCTTATCTTAGATAATCACAGCAATCTTGCCTCCTTATTAACTGAAATCCCATAAGCTGCTTATTATCTGAAGCTATATATTATGTTTTTCACCAGTGTTAAAACCAGAAATGCTGACCTGTTATACTACAATTAAACAAGCTTATTTAAAACGCTTGGTGATAATGTAAAATTCTAGTTATGTAGAATAGTTTCCTAAGTTTCCTTGCAAGAGGTGTCACACTGTCACGTTATTCTCCTCCAATAAATATCTCATGAGGATTTTCAGAGTAGTAACCTGAGAATTTAAAAGTACATGTGCTATTATCATGTTAGTCTAAGAAAATGAGTTGCCTGATTACTTGTAAATATGATTCTAAGTGTAATTTAGTGGCAATCCTGATGTTCACTACTGTTTATTTTGCATTCGTCCTGCACCTTACTTCCAAAGAAGCAGCAAAATTCATGCAACTGTTCCAAATAATTGCAATGTCAGGTATTTTTCTTATATATGAGACTGCAATAACCATGCGAAAAGCACAGATGTTATTGCAGGGTTGCAGTGCAAAAGTGTTTTTTATTGAACACTTGAACCTCACAATCCTGTTTACACAGTTGCATTAACATACTGTGTCATGTTTGCTTTGCTCATTCATGTGACACGGAACTACTTCATTTGATACTTAGTGAACCTTACCCAAGGGAGAGGTCTTTTGTAAATGAATTCTTTGTTCCAGCAATGTATTGAACCTAGAGTTTCAAAATTAGCACTTAACTATGACATTTAATTAACTCGATTGTAAGTAAGTGTATTCTCACTGGGTACAAGTTTAGCTAGTACTGTATTGTTGATAGTTGTGATGTTAAGCTTTGTAAAACACTTCCATAGGGAGCTGCTGTGATACTCCAGAGCTTTGTTACACCTGATTTGTTAATCACCATAGCAATTTACTTTGTATAAGGACTTAAAACTATATTTTAAAAGTTAGCTTTTCTTGTGTATCAGAAAACAAGAGAACAAATAAATGCCTTTAAAGATGCTGAACTCAGTGTCAGTTACACTGAGCAGATTCAGTCCTCATAAATTTGACCTGTCATGTGGTATGTCATATCTGATACTCAAATTACCAATTAGGTCTATTTATTAACTGGAACAATTCAATTTTCTTTCAGAAATACAAAGAGTGATCGAGTAATGCCAGAGGAAATAGCTTGTTATTATAAACACTATGTTAAGGTCATGGGCCTCCAAAAGAACTTCAGAGACAATGTTTACATAACATCAGTGTCCAGGCTTTACCGGGAAAAGGATGATGAAGGTAGAAGTCACCAAAATGAAGATATTTCAACACAGCATTTGGAAATGGAAGATGGACAGAAATCACTTACTAAGAGAAACTGGGAAGTCAGAGGTTACCAGCGAGCAACAGATGGTTCTCACGTGCCCTTCTGCCTCTTTGCTGAGAATGTGGCTCTTGCAACTGGAAGCTTTGATTCTCCTGGCCGACTGCAAGTTGAAGGAGAAGACTTTCCTTTTGTCCTCCATTCCATGTCTGACTTTGGAGCTGCAATCAGCAAAGGAAAGTTACGTGGGAAGGCAGACCCTGTGTTGATTGTGGGTGCTGGACTGACAGCAGCTGATGCAGTGCTATGTGCCTATAACAACAACATCCCAGTGGTCCATGTGTTTCGTAGAAGAGTTACCGATACAAGCCTAATTTTCAAACAGTTACCTAAAAAGCTTTACCCTGAATACCATAAGGTCTATCATATGATGTGTACTCAGTCTCATACCGTGGACTCTAATCAACATTCTGCTTACACCAGTTTCCCTGAACACAATGTACTTTCCTTCAAGCCTGAAATGAAATGTGTTCTTCAGAGTGCCTCTGGACTGAAGAAAATTTTGAAGTTTTCTGTAGCCTTAGTTCTGATAGGTTCTCACCCAAATCTTTTCTTTTTAAAGGACCAAGGACATAGCATAGGTCATCACTCTAATCAGCCCATCACATGCAAGGGGAATCCTATAGAGATTGATCCATACACTTACGAGTGCACTAAAGAAGCCAACCTCTTTGCTTTAGGGCCGCTGGTGGGAGACAACTTTGTACGGTTTTTAAAAGGAGGTGCGCTGGGCATTGCCCGATGCTTGGCAATAAGACAAAAGCAGAAACATGAATTGATTGAAAGCGGGGATGGAGGCGATGGGGTACCATAAACGAGACCTTAGAAACTCTCACATCCAGGATTACAGATGTAGTCTTAACAGAAAACTCACTGGCAGCAAAAGTTGATAGCAGTCACATTTCTGTTGTGTACAAGTAACCTGCGCTTGTATTGCTTGGTAAAGGATGCTGATACTACAATACTTCACTCTTTAAAAATACAAAAAATTGATCTGCTATTTCAACTGATCTCAACTGGAATTGCTTCCAGATAAACAGAAAATGAGACTATCTTACCTTGGCCTGCCTGTCATCTCTTGCTCAACTACAAGAGCAGACTTCGTCTGTGAAAGGCAATGCCTACCAGAGTGGCTTTACATTTTAGTGTCAAATGTGACAAAAATACTCTTACCGTGAAATTAAAATAACTTCTAAAAGCAGAAAGCTTGTTTAGTACAGAGTGATTCTTTGTCCCAAAGCGAATTTGGAGCCTTCTGCTTGAAACAAGGGTTTTATTTATTTGCCACAGTAATACTTGGAATGAGCACTTAGTAAAATGGTTTCTACTATAAGAAGGACTTCTGTAAGCAAGAAGTATTCCTCAACAGTTTTAAATTATCCTGGTAATTGGAATAAAATAATAAGCATTCCCATTTAATCTTTAACAACGATTTGACACAATCCATTTATGTTTTTTCACACTATGCATAGAGTTGGGTGAGTGCACAAAGACTAACAAGAGATGTTCCCCTACAGCGATATGTACATTTCTGAGAATACGCATTACCATAAACAATAAAGTACTGATGTAAGTGCTCTTACTACAGTGTCAATATGAATATCTAGTGTACCACTGAAAAATTAAGTACATGAGAAAATTAAGGGGCTTTTGTTTCCAAGCTCAGGAAGACTGAATGGGATCACTGGGCTGATGAAGGTGGGGTGGGTGATAGATATTTTCATCTCCCATTTGACCAAAAATTGGTTCCCTTTTTTTTCTAGAGCAGCACATGATGATAAAGTATTTTAGCCTGCAGTTTTTGAAACTTAAGATAAGGCTTATATTTTACAGCCAGCTAAAAAATAAACCAATCTCAAAACAAACATGCAATAGCTCCTTTAAATCTTAAAGCTTCTTATGAAAGACAAAGACTTAACTTGTACCTACCTCTGAATCCAAGTTTGACCTTTCTGCTCCATAGTGTAAGACATAAATTTCATTTGCTGGGTTTTACAGTAGTTAGTTTACCTAAACACACCTGTAGGTTATGTACCAAAGTGAGGTTAAGTTAGGAAAGTGATCTCCCAGAACTCTCAATAGACGAAAGTGATTGGTTTTAACTGGTTTTTACCAGATGTTTTAAGTCAGGTTCAGTGTGATGGAATAGATGTTATTTTTCTGTTGGGGTTTTTTTGTGTTAAAGAATGTTCCATTAGTTTAAAGTACTTTGTTTGCATGATTAAAAATCTCCATATTAAAACTTCAACAGATTTTAAAAAGGAAGTTAGGCTTTGTGAAACTGCTAGTGCTTGCTGGTTTCCCAGCTGTCTTAACTTTCCTAAGTTGTAGATAGCTATATTCAATAAATACCTGTTTTCTGTACCTACTGAATTACAGGGTTCTGTGGCTACTGCAAGTCTTTATGCATCTGAGTAAGTTGCTCAGACTTTGGACGTAGAAGTTGAAAAGGTAAAGTATGGAAGGATTAAAATGACTATTTTCAGTGGAACTCCAAAATAATTTAGGAATTTATGCAACCACTAATAAATTCTAGTCTAGAGCCACTTAGTAGCATAAACACAAACAAAGGAGCATTTCTATCACTTTCTGCATTGCCCACATGGTTGGCTTTAGCCATGCATTGTCAGTACTCATTAAGGTACTTTTTTATACTGATACTGAGCTGATTTTAATTCCACTAAAGTCTAGGCTTGTTTTCTTCATATTTTAATTGAGATTCTACAATTTGCCTTCTCTGGCAGAAACTCTATATATAGAAACCAATTCTAAACCTGTGATACCTAATAATTGTAACTGTTACAAGTGCTAAATACTTGATTATAGAACTTTATTGCAGTTAAGTTACTGGGAATACATCTGCACTGTGATTGAATTCCTGCAGTCTTGTATCAATATAAAAGTCCAAATACCACATATGGCATGTTACTGCTTTTTCATTTGTCACAGGAGACATTTAAAGTGCCAGCAAAACAAAGATTTACTTAGCAGTTACTTTGCAAAAAGGGGAAAAATCCTTCAGCCCCATTTCTAGCCTCAGCTTCTGGAGCTACTCACAAGCTGTGTGTGTTGTAGTGACAATTTTGTAGCAGAGATTTTTGACCTGTTATTACACAAGTATCTTTCACTGCAATCTTACAGCACCTTGACGTTTAACTGCTTTTTTTTTTTAATCAATCTTGCCAGTATTTTTGAGATAAAAAGTTGCATGCCCTAGTTGGGCAGAGCAATCTCAGTGGTCATGTTTATTAAGCCAGTATAAAAATACTTTTTTCAACCAAAGGTTTGCTAAAAGATCATCTTTTGTCTTCTAGGACTTGCTAGATTTAAGTTGTAGCTGGACTTTTTCATTTTCACATTTCTGATTTTGAAAGAAATTTCTGTTTCCCTCCTCTTTAGTATTTTGAGGAACTAGGTGATAGAAAAGTTTGGGCTTTGCCTTAAGATAGTTGTACCTGCAGCACTGCATTTATTGTGAATTAGATGTTGGCACTGAATAGTTGTCTTTTGGGGAAACACCTTGTTTCTCAGATTTAAAAAAACCCCAAGCATTTGAATTTCCTGTGTAATATAATAATTTGCAGAAGGGAGACTGCTTCTTTCAGTCTTCTTTCATTGTGAAGGATAAACTTTTAAACATTATGGATTTTAAAAGGATACTTAGTACTTAAGATTTATTATGAAAATAGAGACAGGAAGAAAGTAATTTTTTGCTGAAGTAATTTAATTTGGGTTTACAGAATTTGTAAAGCTGTGTTAACCCATACTGTGTATTTTCTAATAGTCTAGTAGAAAAATATCTGCATTTGGATTTGGTTCTTAATGCTGTGACTGTGTCCCCTAGTTAAATTATTGCTAAGAGTATTTCAAGTAGTATCCAGATGCTGAACTGAGAGTAAGATTTCTCCTACTAGATTTTCCTAACAATCTGCCTCTTTCCAGTGCCTCTTCTGGCTGAATTGTGCTTAAAACTTTTTCCGTAAAGGAGTAAGCCTGATTTTCATCCAAGTGAATAAATGCAGGAATCCTTTCTGCAAATAATCTAGAGAGAGTGGTGACAACACCACCAGATTCTTCTCTCTCAGGAAAGTGCTTTGTCTTGGACTAGAATCCTGGGCTTGCCAGTGACTGCCTGAAAAGAGTATGGCTCCCAGAAACAGTGGTTATCCACTGAGAAAGGGACATCAAAGTGTATCCCACAGCTCCAGGTCCCTAGTCCTCAGCACTTAGGGAATTGTTGGGGTATTCTTGTATTTTAGTTTGGCCTGGTGGATGTAGGCAACTTCTTTTTAATAATTTCATAGAGTGATGTTTGCATAATGAAAAATACTAATTTTTTAGAAGAAGGTGGCTGTAGCTTCTTTCTCTTGCAGCTCAAGAACTAACAACAAGGCCAGAAATCCAGAATATTTGCTCAAAGCTGGAAGAAATCAAACTAAAACCTCAGCTTTGAGACAGGCCTAACCTGCATACCCAGTTGAAAGAAAAGGCCATTTTTAGACCAAATGCTCTTGAAAGAGAATGAAAGGAAGTTTGCAGACTTGTAGTGAGTCTTCACTGCTGACAAGTGATGACCAGTGAGGAATGATGGGAGGAAAGCTGTGAAGAATGTGTGCAGTATGAAGTGCAGGTACAGGTGCTGAAGTGCCTCTGCACAGCATCCCTAGGCTGGGAGTGTCCCATCCTCTTGGGTGGAGATCTGGGCCTGTGACAAGAGCTCTGCAGAGGAGCTCTTCATCCAACACCCTGCTGGGTATTTGTAACTGGTTATTAACTCAAGTACACTGAATGCAACACCTATGAGACATTGTCTTTGCTGACTAAGCTGTAGGACTGGATCAGGAACGTGGCATGCCAAGAGATAAGGCTTTGTTACTCTGCTACCATATTTTCTGCTTCTGAAAAGCAAGCAGGTATCTTCATGTTAAGAGCAGGATCTGAGCTGTACAGTGCTCCCAGACATTTCTGAACAGGAAGAGGTAGCACACATATGCCTTAAAGGCAGCTGTTTACTCAATTTTATTATTGTCCATAAAGTAATGATTTAATTTTGAGTAAGTTATGAACCAAAAATGCCAAAAGGTTTATACTGTTACACCTTAACTTAGATAGTGCATTAGAACCTTACAATAACAATGTTCTGTCATAATTTTTGGATTCTTATTTTAAGGTGAGAGCAAGACAGAAGTGCTCAATGGATGTGAGAGCTTTTTGTACAAATATTTCCCCCATTTCCCCTTGCCCAACCTGAAGAAAGTTTTGCTTTGTTTGAAATAACAGTTGATTCTGCTTAGCAGAAAGAATGAAAATTGTGTGGTCAAGGATGAATTTGGTGTAAGGAACAAGGATTATGGGCAGGGGGAAAAGCATTTCTAGTATTATTTAGTAGCTATAGTGAAGCTAAGCACTGTTTTAGAGATGGTTTTGTCTTTGTAGACACTGGAACATTTCAGCTCAACCACATCTTGAACTTGAGTTCAAATTACACCTGTCTGCATGTTAGGTCATTTTCTACATAATTTTGTACATTCAGGGCATCACAAACCAACTCTTAAAACCTAGGGGTAATCAGTAGTCATTAAAACCAGGAAACAACTTGTTCTGGAGACTAAGGAACTCTAATTTGCACTTCCCTCCTCTGTGTCTTTATTCTGAGATCACTGGCAATGTGTAAGTACCAGCCTACAGCGGATAAACTAAAAATCAGCTTTATGTCCCTAGACACTCTCCATAGACTTACATGCCAGCATAAAGAAAATTAACAACTAGGTTTGCTATGTATTCATAAAATACTATAGAATCCTGGCATTTCTAGGTTGTTTTTTAAACTAGATATACAAATATTTTTCATCAGTTTGGATGCTAGGACCGGCTTCTATGTGAACAGTGAGCTATTGTTCAAGAACTGATCCTGCTACCTTACGTGTCCCTGGCACAATTTATTGATCTTGCCCATTTCTCTGGTATGCTTGTTGTATGCTGGAATTCCAGTTTGAAGTTACATCAAGGACTATATTCATCTACCTATATGTTTGTTCACACACAATGCACTGGTCTTGGAGATACTGTGTAAATATCATTTCATTGTGTGTGGCAGTGCCTGTTTTCATCTTTTGCAGGAGTGTGCTTGCATCATACTTTTTTTTTTTTTAAATGAGCAATGTAAACACGTACAAAACATTTTCTGTAAGCAGCTTGTGAGCAAAACCTCTCTTTTGATTAGATGATAAATATTCTTGAGGTTTGCGTGCTAGGCTTGTTTTATCTTAATGTGTGAAAACTGATTATAGATTGAAGGCAAAAAATTAAAGTAGTGTCACCTGGAAGTCAGTTGATTTTGAGAAGCAGGGAACTCAAGTGAAATGAAAGATCAAACTGTGGAGGAAAAGGCATTCAGAGAGCTGCAGTATTCAGAATGAGAGAGAAGGTGTTTTGCATGGATCTGGTGCCGAAACCAATGACTGACAGAGATTCCATTAGTAAAAGCTGCAGCAGAGCAGTACAGGCAGAGTGCTAAAGTAAGTTGTAGAGAGAGTTGCTAGTCAGGGGTATCTGATTTTGTGTACCATTTTTGTAACTATCTCATTGGAATGTGAAGGTTGCAAGAGGAAGAGGGAGGAATAATGGTAAGGAAGAGGGTTCATTTTTTGGCACATTTGGCTTGAATTGTAAGGAGATACCAGAACAACGAGAACACAATTGGAATTTGGAAGTCAAACAAAAATCAGTTTGTGAATTCGTGATTCAAACCAGATATGGCCAAATGTGATTGAAGATTGATTCAAGAAATGGAAAAGAGCAAGAGAAGAGGGTGCAAAATTCCCACAAGTTTTATGGGAGAGACAGGAAAAATATGGACTGAGAAATCATTTGTGTAACATGGACTGGAGTGAGAGGGGGGAGTGGGTTGGAGGTAGGTCTACAGTAGAAGCTTCAGCTACTGTCTCAGTTAGGAATTAGCATGGAATAGAGCCTATCACACATCAGGAATGAAGGAAGGGGACTTGGCATTTCAGAGGAAGTTGATGGGGAGGGGACTGGATAGAGGAACTGAAGCTGACTGCAAACACACTTTCCACACAGACGAACTGCTGCGATGACAAAGGAGAGGCCAGCCCTGACGCACAGCCCCCACCATTCTGGGAGAAAACAGGGGAGTAAGGGTAGGAGAAAAAGGGACAGACTCATAGATGTGAATGGAAAGAAATAGAAATCACACTTCAACAGTGAGAATATCTTGGTAGTCTTCTCAAAAAAAAAAACCCAACCCTGTGGCTTCCCCAGCTGACATAGAAAATGGGAAGTCAGCTGAAATTGGTGTGAGTTGAAAATTAAATGTTTTCATGAAGGGATACAGCACCTATCCACTGTTTTAGTAGTACATAAAGTAATTCAATCTGCTTTAAACTGTTTTCATCAGCTAAGCTGCTGAATGCAAGACTGTATGTTAAGAGCCTTGATAATAAAAAGTGTATATAGTTTATATATTGTGTGCATCTCCTTCCTGTAAGCAGTGTGAACAAAGATAATAAATGTTACAAAAAAAGCATCCGAAACCCTCAAACTGCATTACATACAAAAAATGCAAGAACCAAGATCTGAAGTTTCTGCTTAGATGTATTTTTAAGGTGAAGAGCATAATGTTGTCAAAAAGGTGGGTATACTTACAGATCATGGGTGTGGCAGATGAAAGAAACCTTAGATATCATCTCTGATTTACTGAACTTTTTTTAACCTTATAATCAGCACCATGCAAGCTTTCCCAGAAATTGAACAGTTGAAACCACAGAGCACAAGCTCCAGAGTGAAAATAGAACATGCAGCAAAATTTCTTAACTGCAGAATGCAATGTTGATTGCCATTACTCGTGCTCACAGCTTTTGCTTTACCTATAAAAATGCCTCAATGCATGAGCTCTCCCTCTTTTCTGATTCTATGATTCTCCCATCCTGCTGGGGAAGAGTGTGTGAGTGGCTGCATGGGGCGTAGCTGCCTACTGGGGTTAGCCTACAGGAGTATGTTCTATACAACAAAGGAAATACCAGGTGAAGTTAACGCACTAGCTCCAGGGTAATGCAGATGATGTAATTTATTGGAAATTTGGATTTATTGGATCATGTCATCATGTCCTTTATCATCTAGCCTCAGAAACTTCAGTAACAAAAGGCCAAACCAGTAGGCCAACAAGCATGTTTCCTCTAATGTCTTGAGGTGAAAATCATGACAAAGTTTAAAATGGAAGCAAGACTTCAGAATAATGAATAGGACTTGTTACATGAATTTAGTGTTACAATTCAAGACATGGCTAAGGGGTTTGTATGTCTAAGCTTTTTAATACAAGCCTACCTTCAGTGAAATAGCAGAAGCTCAGGTGCACTAATGTGCAGGCTTTTCGTATCAAACTCTATCACCTACTAGGCACCAAGTTGGAACCCTAGAATATTCTGAGCTGAAAGGGACCCAAAACTCTTAAATACTAAATTAAAAAAAAAAGTATCAAAGCTGGTAAATTCAGCTGTCTGGGAAACTGGATTTGAAGAGCCCTAAATCATAAAATGTGAACAAAAGAGTGCTCTCAGTTATGCTGCCAGGGTTGCTTGAGCCCTAGCAGACAACAGTCTGAGCAGCAAAGGACTTAGCCTTTACTGTCTTGTAGAAGACCCCTATACATTGCATGTTTTGTCCTTTCACCTCAGAAATTCTCCAGTGGTTTTTCACAAGTGCAGATACAGTCTTCCTGAAGAATCTTGTCCATTGATACTCTGCTATTCAAGCTATTTGCTTGAATTTATTAACAACAATCAAAAACCTCAGCAGTCTACAAGAGCTCCGTTGGATCAGTAGGTCTTCAGCCAGAAAACCTGGAAATTCTCACAGTGCTAGTAGAAAAACTCACCTGAGGGTGAAACAGTCAGTACATCCCCTCAAGAAAGAATTTCAACTGCTTAAGAACAGTCTTTTTTAAAGTATTTGGTGGATAAGATTTGATGTGCCCTGATGCAAACGCTCTCACGGCTTTTGTGGAACTCAGAAGTATTGGGCTGCACTTTGTGTATCACTTTGGACATTGCTGACCAGCAAGAAGATGCAAAGACAGACCTGAGAAAACACTGGCTTTGGAAGACCAAGTATTTTCTGCATGTTGCAACCATGTTGACTTCAGCACATCTGCTATCTTGATATACACAGATCTCACAATGCTGTTCTTTAGATCTGATACTGAACAGAGTGGCTTCCAACAGTGCAGCTCATCTTGACTGTGTTGCTCAGAGCTCATGGCAGAGGAAGTACTTTTGTTTGTGTCAATTCAATTACATCAACCAGATTACTTCCTCACATGAGAAAGGAGATCCTCCCTCTTGAAATGGGATGCAATAGATCTACTGTCCATCTTTATCTGTATGTGATGGCTTCATACAGTTGAGCAAAAGTCTGGAAAATTTTTCTCACTGTACTTCCAGGGGAGTCTCACAAATTGCAAGTTCTCAGATCATTAAGATGAGCTCTCCTAATCCACAAACACATAACAGTTTTATAGCCTTCCCTGTTAAATGAACTATTTTGAAGGCTTTTTTTTTTACACAGTAATTGCAAAAAGTAAAGGCATGAGAGAAATAAATGGGTCATATCATCTAAAATACCAAACTGGAGTGCAACAGCTCTTTAAAACTTTGGCTTGGAAGTAGGTTTTAACAAATGAGCATTGAACCCCACTGATTTAAAGGTGTAAGTGAAAACATGTTTAAGCAAGAGAAAAAGAAGCTGGTTTTTTCAGTCCCAACATCTTCTGTAAGAGTAACAACAGTATGTGCTCTACATAATGAACCACAGAGAAGTGGTTCATTATGAATCATATCATGATCATATCAACCATATCATATCATGATCAAATACCAGTTGCATCTCAGCCTCAATAGATTTTCAATTCTTAAGATAATACCCTTGAAAATACCTAATTAACAAAGCCTTTTTGAAAAAAGAAAAAATAGCCCAATGCTAACTTCCTTTTTTCCCCAATATAGTACTGATAACCAAACATTAGAAATAGCCTAAAATGAAACTCTTAAGTATCTACAGTATTTTACTGAGCATTACTCTGAAGTGAATAATGGGAAGGTCTTGACAATGTGCAATCTGTAGGTACCAAGAAATGAAAGGAACTTTTCTTTTTCTTTAATAAAAGCAAGACTTAGAAAACATGTCTTACAATAGCAGATATTCCAATGGTCAAAAATAGGAACATCATACACACTGTAACCAGGAAACCTAAGGAACATAAAGCAGGTTTTGCCAGAGAAACACTGTAAAAGCAAGCCACAATTTATCTTCTTCTTTTCACGTTAGGATCATATCTGCAACAAAAAAATATAATTTGTCACAAATGAGTAAAACAATGATATTTCAAATTTATATATATATATACAATGTGTGTAAATACCTTTATTGTGTTTTCATAATAAGGGAATGGCCAGTGTTCAGTCCTTCCCCTGACTACACTCCTATAATTAACTACAGATATTACTATTTGACTGAAGGATGTATAAGGTAGAACTTGCATATGAACTTAAGATAATCTTTAGTAAAATGTTCAGATTTCTTAACTACTTACAACCTTTAAATCTGATGCATGAACAAGCTTCTCCAAGCCTTTAATGTCTAACACTAGGTTCTTTATAGGAAAATGACACAAAAGAAAAAACAAAAGAGGAGGGAGGGAGGAAGGGAAAAGGGATCATGTATGTTTACATTGATGTACATTTGGCCACAACTCATTCAGACAAAACCTTTCTGCTGCTTCCCACTCCTGCATAAAGCAGATCCTTGCCCTGCCTTCCCCTTTATACAGCTTCTGATTGACTGTTAGAAATTTAGAGCTACTTTCTGGATACACTAAATAGTTACCTGATTTGCTGCAATATGCTTACAGTTTGACTCTACTTGACACCACTATCCCTTGGCTCTCCATTTGTGCTTCATCTCCCAAAATCCTGTCACTTCTTTGAAATTCTGATGTGTTTTGTACTCATGCATGAATAACTTACAGACACAACTGGATGATCACACAGCTTTACTTCCACTAATTCTGCTCTCATTCATCAAGACTTTTTGCTTAGACAGGAAAATGTGACAACTTGTGAGCCAAATTACATCACCACATAGCTAGAAAGGTATTAGAAGTCACTGTTGTTGCCACACAACTCAGACTTCCAGCACTGTTACCATACAACTCAGATTTCAAAATTGAAATGTATACCCTTTGAAAGAAATGCTCCATTATTAACTGTTAATGAACAGAGCAAGTTGTTAATGCAGTAAGATTTTCTGAGTGCCTCTTACAGGTATTGATATGTAGTATCATGTTTGTTTGATAGTGATTTGTAAAAAAACATCCTTCTTCACCATATACATTTTTCTACCTAAATGCACAACTTTGGTGTTAGTCAAATTCATGACAGGTGAGAAGTCAAACACTGGTCACTTGTTTCTTCACATAAAAAATATTGAAAGTAATGAAATTTTTCCTAAACAAAATGAGATCCCTATATTAACTCTCAAAACACTTACTTGATTTTGTTGTTATAGCATTGTAACATGTTCGTTCTAACACTTAAATGTGTTGTGGACAGCAAATTCTGTGGAAGATTCTATGGATTGGATATGGATTCTATGGGCAGGGGGAGTGGGGAGATAAAGCAGATGGGAGTAGGGGATGCTACAGGATAGAAACCTCGCATCAGCACAACAGCAGCTTCAACCCTGTCTGTGACTGGCTACACAGATGCTGACACAGTCATGAACATCTTCTCATGTTATCTCCTCCACCTCACCTCCACCCATTTTTCCATGTTAAATGAAGCCTGAATAGTGGGGTTTTTTCCAGAGAAATTGCTGGATCACTTTGACTATATTCTATACACAGAAATACATGAAATTTTGAAAAGTGTAGTCGCAAGTAGTCTTTTCCAAAATCAAGATTTGTCCAAAAAAAGATGTGATGCAAAACCACATATTTTTCTAAGTACAAACACAAAACTCTTACCTAAAGAGATCATCAGCAAGTGATTCTTCTCTTGCATGTCGGTTCTGTTCCTGAGGAAATTTTTTAAATATGTGATTGTTAAGGATAATTCTAATGAACAATCTAGACAAACAATATTCCTGCACTAACACAGTTTTCCCCATAGAAATGTTTTCTCTATGTACTGCATTTAGTTCATATTCACATGAGACAAGTTATTTCACTACTCAAATTTGGCTACTGCTACCAACTAATGAAATGGAATAGTTTTTGAAAGGTCTTTATTTTGGTCAGAAATGTGGGGGCTTGAGTATTAAGCACCATTATCAAATAAAGAAATTTTTATATGATTATTTGTATATAAAGGGAATTTTAAACAGCATTATCTATATTCAGGGATTAAAAAAAATGAGATAAGAAGTGTTGATGCAACTGGACCTCAATCAGGCTATGGAAACAATATGACTCATCAGCACGTATTTTGAAGGAAACTATCAGAAAATGAATGAGGTAGAGAACTGCCATGATAAAATATTTTTTTAAGACTTTTATATATAAAGGTGAAGATTTGCACAAAAGAAAAAATATTAAATTTATTCTTACTACATCTCTTCAGTATACTCCAACAGAATTATACTCATGAATTTTCTGTTCTATTCAAGAGTTGATATTCTACTACCTTCTACCTCCCTGTCACATTTTTAGAAGTCACAAGTTCACGAAGTGGTTATTATACTTATCAGAAGTTTGTTCTCATTTATGTTACTGATTTTGCTTTCTATAAGTATTTCTGATTATTATGAGTGTTGTGTGCAAAATGAATTTAAATAACCAGAGAAAGATGAGTGTTACCACTGACCCCTGACATTCAGTAACTTGACTACTTTTCATGTTCACATGAGCATGTGTGGACAACTAACTTGCTGAGGTTGTATTTAAAAAATAAAATCCTGAAATATTTCAGTAATGATCACAGGTTGGTATGACCACTTACATTAGTCAAGTTTTTATCTGATCACATTTAAAAAGTAATTTCTTACCTCCATTTCTTGCCTAAACCATTCTTCTAGCTCTGAATTCTTTTTAGCATGATGAGCGATCAAATCTGATCCTCCAATAATGTGTGGAAGCTGTCCTGCCCCTGGGTAAGCTACCTGTTGGACAATAAATTCTTACAACTACAAGGCAAGCATAGTGCAAGTAAAAGATCTGTTTTAACAAATTCAGAAAGTCTATTCAGATATCACAGAAGAAAACCAGGCAGTCTTTCTTTGAATACCATTCAAAGATCATATTTAAAAGTGACTGAAGTTAAAAAAGCGTTTACAGAAAGCTGGTAACTCCCTCCTTTTACCAAAAGAAACAAACAAAAACACATCTGGTAAGTTAAATATACTAAATAAATTTGATAGAGCGTTAAATGGAGTTTGACATATCAATACAAATCAGTTTATACTTTATTGTCAGACTGCATAAGCATCTGTTATAAAATGGTAGAAAAGAAAATGTTATCAGAAAATTAAAATATTATCTAAAAATGAGAGCATACTCCCAGGAAGTAATATAATGTGATCACATTCTACACATAGTATTTTACTGAAATGCCTTTCTAGTAATCTTATATAATATTATTTTAATTTTTATTTTATTTTTAATATAAGCTGAACTGGTACTTTTACACTGAACACTAAGAATCATTTTGAAATTGCCTTCTGGACCCAAGCAAGCAATCATCTTATTTTTGTATGATATAGATTTCGTTCTACTTAGAAATCCAAGACTTACTAGTTAAAGTGGAAGATTGTTAATCAGCCCATGCTGTATATATAGGTCTTTGGAGAAGTGAAATTGCAAGCTTTTGGAGGTACAACCTGAAGTTATGGTAGCCATCACTTAACAACTTATTCCAAGTAACAGCTTGGAACAGGGAGTACAAGTATCTAAATAATCTAGCACGAGATAAGCCTTTGTCAACCTGGTACTTCTTCAGTCAATTATCAAAATATCTGTTTACAGTATAATATGGTATTTAAATAGTTTCTTTCTTTAGTTATTATCAATTTATAAAAAATCTTTAGTAACATATTTCTACAGTCTGAAGGCAACACTTTTTATTATTTTTAAATAGTGCCATCTTGTGACCATTTAAAAAACACTCTCACCTTTTTGAACATTTTGAAATTTTTCTTTCCCCCATAGCTGGTATTTCCAGGAAGACGACTGTTCTGTCTTGGATGGCTGACAACCAGCGATCTAAACTCTGTCAACAGAAGCCTGCTAGGAAGATTGCTGGAGTCATCTTGCAGTTTGCTGTGGTTCTTATGCAGGAAGAAAAAGAAAGAAGTATTCAAGTGTGTGAACAGACATACAGCATATCTAACAGTACAAACGGAGATTATTGTGAGCAGAGCTGACCAAAAGTTAGAATTACAAAACAGTGAGGGGAAGCAGAAGCAGTGCTAGAAGCTAAGAAGATGCGTATGAACTTCTAAGCCTCCTTATATACCATGAGTAGAGTAAAACTGTTTCTCTTGTATTTAAATGTGTATTTAAATACTCCACAGCAAAACTGAACATCTTCAGCTCAATTCTAGCCTACAGATATTTGGCCAGTTCTAGGGCTGTAAGCTAAATTTGATCAATGCATCAAATTTTTCTTATCCATGAGAATGCTCATATGCCAGCAAGAAGTCTGCATGCACACTTTGCTGCCCAGGGCTACATCTTTGTGGATTCCAAAGGAAGTCTGGGCAAAGGAAAGGTTCGAAAGTAACGTTAAACTGTGTTCAAGGACAGCACCAGCCCCAATGCAGTACAGTTGTTTTAAAGCAAAATATAACTAAAAGTCCTTTAATCTGAGCTGACCCTGCACTTTGGTACATCTGCTCAGCATTCCCTCTTCCTGGGCTGTTTTTTGTATGTAGGTGAAAAGATGTAATTCTGCCTCTTGTTGACTGGCTACACTCTATCTCTTCAGAATTTTTTTATTTCAGTTTCGTTCAGCCTAGTCTCCTTTGCCTCACTGCCACTCCACTCAATTCTCCTCTCCTTCCTTCCTTGATCTCATCTGCAAAAAATTAGCAGGCTATCTACTGTTAATCACTGTGTATTACATCTATTTTCCTAATGCTCCATCTCTTCCATTCAAGTTGTGATCTTAGAGCAGACAGGATTGCACCCTTGTCAGGTCTTCAAGTAGTAATCGAAGAAAAAGATCAGTACAAGTATTAACCACATTGAGGGCTTAATACAATTACATGTCATTTCAGTCACCCTTAAGTATCCACCCAAATGCCATTACAGAAGCACACAGATGAACTACAAATGTTCTTTTTTTTCACAGTCTGTAAGCTGAACCACACTATTCAAATTTACATATGATTGTGTTAATGAGTACAATCTTCCAAACCTCCTTTACCCTGAAATAGGATTCAAAAATACCATGTACTATTTTTAGATAGTATACTATGCATATTATCTAAAAATAGATGTTCGTAAGAGCAAAATTTTAATGTGTTTTTGTAACGCCTCTTAAAGTTCACTGTTCAAAATTACAATTAGCTGGCTCCTTACCAAGACTGGTGACTCTTGCTTGATATCACTATTCATTTCTGAAGTCAGAACTGACCCAAGCTCCTCTTCTTTCTATTTGATTAAAAAGTATTTTAAATATAAAACTGAAATGAAATGGAAATTTAATTAAATTGTTTTCTGCTCATTATGGTAGAATAAACATATTCTAATCAATATAAATTTTTAGACAGAAAAGAAACTGCCCTGAACTTTACATTTTTTTATTATTTTAATGCACTCTGTAACAATTGTTGGAGGTTTCCTCTATTAAAAAATCACAACTATTTGTTCACTTGGTTTTTTTTTTCTTATACACAAGGAAGTTTTGTCCATCTGTACAATTTTCAAAGCCCTGACAAGTTCTGGAAAACTGTAAATGCTTCTGAATATAAAAAGTAGCATTTTCAATTTGATATTTGACATGTATATTTGTGCAGAAAGGACGTTTCATTACCAGGAAAAGAAAGTATTCTGCAGGTTGATTATGTCCTATAGTTTAAAACAAGATTTACATGACATAAATTATTTTCAATAGTTGATAAATACCAAATCAGCTTAATACACCCTGTGGGTTTTGAGTCAATTACTCACATTCTTTGTGAGTGTGATCACAAGATGCATCTATACTTACAGAAAATAGTTATCAAATTTGCTTGGGGAGCTTTATCATGAAATCTCCTTCCTAGTCCACTGGAAAAATATTTTACATTAATAAAGTAGGTGATTATTAAACTATGAGAAGACTTCTTTCCAGCAGAAATCTTTAAGTGCGTATCTGCTGAAGTTCCAGTTTAGTTGCACATAAGATTTTTTTTTCTCCTTCAGAATCCTGACAAGAAGTTAGACTAGAAAAGTTTCCCAAGCAGCAAGCAACAAAATTCAATACACTATTCCAAGCACCAATTTTAGTCTGACAGTATGGTCAGACCTAATAAAAAGTACCTACTGTCTGATAGAATAACAAGTAAGAAACAAAATTCTCTAAATCATAGGACTTGTCTTTCAAACTTTGCCTGTTAGTAATACACACACAAAACCAGCATTATAATGAAGTTAAAGTTCACACTTCACCAGGAGCAAGCTCCAGTAAGGCATCAACAAAGTGTCAAGCTGGTCTGACCTAAGGATGCACAGACAATTACTAATTCTTATATGGCCCAAGGAATCTTGCAAATTCCAGTTAATCATGTATTCAAACTTTTAAACACTTAAAGAGTGCCTACATAGTAAATGGACTGGACAGTAAGCTTTAATGTATATATTTTAAATAAACAAAAAATAAACTTATGTTCTCTTATTCCTATTGTGTTGTTAATAGTCTAGACCTCTCAACATTGTTTTCCTGTACAAACCTGCTTTTCTTTTTTTTCAACAAAGTTACAACTGTTAACTCAAGGTGTATTGTTTACTTCATATCTCTTAGAAAATTCCTTTAGTGCCAAAAACAAAACCAGAAAAATAACCACAAAAACACAAGCTGTGTTTTGGTTTTGCTGTTGCTTTTGTTGGTATAGTTTTAAATTTTTTCATACAGGAATTTTAATAATTTTTCACATGATTTCAAAAGATTCTAACTAAAAAGGCATTGAACACTACTGTGGTATTCAACAGAAGAGGTCAACTAGAAGTTTCTTTAGAAAATTAATTACATAAAGATAATTGAGTACTATCTTAGTGTAAATAATAACATTATAATTAACACAGCAACAAGCAATCTGAGAAGTTTTTCTTGGACCAGGGATGTATTTCACTATTCTACTTACAGTAAATAAAGTGAAAAAAAACATTCAGAATACAAGCAGCTTTCAGTTCACAATGAAAAAATGCCCAGAAGAAGGAAAAACCATTTAGACAAGTGTAAAACTGCAATGTTCATATGCAAAAGATGAATCATTCTGAACTAAAAATTGATGCTCGAGATTTAAGCAAACAAATTTTACAAAGCCACCTTCTGTGTGCAGGCAGCCTCCTCCTTAAAGCAGCTACCTGCATCCTTCTAACAGAGTTGCAAATTTCAAGATCAGGCACATGAGATGGATATAAAACTTACCAATGTTTTACTCTCCTCCCTCTGATCTACATCTACTTCTTGAATCCTGCTTCGTTTGGCTTCCAAACGTTTTTTTAGCGTATTTCCTTGAGCTTCTTGGTCATGATCTGCCATTTGATCTTCCCAGTCTACATCTCCACTTCCAAACACAATTTCCAGTGCTTCTGCATCGTCAGATAAATCATCTAATTCCTTTCTCTTTTTTGGTGCATGATTTTCACTACAAGTGGTTTTAGTGTCTGCTCTATCACTAGTTAATTTGACACTTTCCCTCATATGCATTTTACCCATGTCTTCTACTGCAAAATTTGGGTTTGGGTCCAGGATGTTATTTTTCTTTTGATGCCGTTTTGCTTCACTGTTGCATGTTGATGAAGTTGTGGATTCAGTGCACTTGGGAAGAGGCAATGACCTTTCATCCAATTTTGCTAGTTTGGGTACTGATGTTTCTTCTTCCTCAGCTCTTTCCCTTAGCCAGAAATAAATTACAAAAGAAAGACATTATAAAAGCATTTCTGAGTGTGATTAGCTGCACCCACAACGTAACAGCTTCTGGGGTTTTAGGGACTGCATTGTGAAATTTAAAGTACCCTTGAGGAAAACTTTCCATGCTAGGAATTTGATCTAAAAATTACCTTTTTAAGTACGTGTCACATTAAAAGTACATTGCTTAAGTTAAAATTTTCGAGAAACAGCATCAACATACCAATAAGGGAAATAATGTCAAGAACATTTCAATGTACCTTTTTCTAGAAACCTGGAAGTAATTTGTAATGGAGTTTGACTGGTGATGTGAAGCACTCTGACGAGGTTTGCCGGCTTCTGAAATCTTAGATGGTGAGACAGGCTGATTTCTTTGGCTTAACCCAGATGCTCTGTTTCCTCTAGGTATCAAAGTTCCTGCATTTACACTGCCACTTGTGCTACTGTTTTTCTTTACAGCAGTTGTGTCCTGGAAAGCCATTTTCCCTTGTCTATGCACCTGGGAAGTATTCTCTATCTCCATACTAGATTAGAGAGAAAAGAAATACTAAATGACACACAGGAAGTTACCAGAGATACACCAAGAATAACACTTTTTAAAAAAGCTACACCTGTACTTTGAATAAACTTATAAATAATATGCTAAAAACAAACTGCAAAATCTGCTATGATCAATATATTTTTATAATTGTGAAATGGTTTGAAAATTTGTAGTAGTTCAGACAGTGAAGACAGATATGCACTATCTACACATGCATCTGAAAGTCATCTAAATCCTATGGGATGGTTTCTGTAATCTAGTCCTCAAAAGCACAGATTATGTCACTGCAGACAAGTGACAGCAATTCAGTAATTGCCATTTCTAACACTGTACATCTTTGCCCATGGCAATGACACAACTCCTCTGCCACAAAAGACAGCTTTCTCTGTAAGTATTAGCTTAGGAATTTCCATGAATACTTTACCATGTCTGCTCTTCTGTATCAGCTATGTACAAGGTGCTGCTATCTGCAGCAGTTGGCATTATAGTTTCATTCACAGCCAGACTCTGGGAAATGGCTCGGCCTCCGACAGCTGATGCAGAACTTTCAGGTACAGCTGCAAGACCAACACAAGAGAAGATTTAGAAGGTTAATATTAAATCTGTGCTTCTTTGCACGTGCTATCACACATTACTACCTGACCAGGTGAGATCTTTGTAAAATTATCTTAAAGCAGTTTTAATTAAAAAATACACACTTTATTAATTTTAAAAAATTGAAAGAAACAGTTTTAAAGGACCACACTCTGGAATTCAGATTTAGTTAAATATTCCACTGGTTAAGTAATGGAATTCTGTTTAAACAAAAATGAAGTATAATGGAAATCATATATCAGTATGTACATAACGTACTTAAAAAATCATGCGGTATATATTTTACGCAAAAAATAAAATATATATCATGCAATATATAATTTCTGCAAAACTGTCAGAGCACAAAATTCCTTTTATTTACTCCTTTATGATGATCTCTAACATGATTGTTGTATCTGGGATACCAGTTTTTTCAATTGTAAACACAACTTCCTTTAAAAATCTGACGTACAGTTTGTTTACACAATTTCAGACAAAACTTTTACCCAACTGAATCATTCAGACTGGAAACAAGAATCACCATCTCTGCCAGTACTGCATGTATGTTTTTCTCTATTCAAAATATATTTTCAAGTAAGTAATTTTCCTACATGTGAAGACAAACTGATGGGTGTTTTTTCTTTGATTTTTAAAATAATGGCAGAATTTTTTAACTGATACAATATTTTGTAAAACAAAACAGAATCTATACAATAAAATTCTGAAAATTTTACAGCAAAAAGGTATAGAATAACATGAAGAGACATGAAAAGAGAATTAGGCAAACAAAACCTCTTTCTGTCTCTCAAAGACTTTTATTACTACTGCATTAGCAAATAGAACCTTAAAGTCAAGACTTGGAACGTCCGACCCCAAACTACTACTCCAGCATATGTGGCAATCATGTCTCATTGTTTTAACTTTTTATGGAAAGATTATTTTCAGTTTTGAACTGTGTGGGAGGTGACTGTATTTTCCCAAAGCAAATTCTGTTTTATGCGAAGGGGAAAAAAGAAAAAAAGCAAGTCTTAACAAATTAATCCCATTCTTATTCTCTTGATTTCCGACATTCATCTTTTACTTCCCAATTACCTGTCTTTTATGAAAAGACAAAATTGTATGGAATTCAAACTACCACATACATATGAATTCAGTGGTCACTAAAAATATGAAAGTTTCTAAAGTACCTTTCCTTTCACGTTCTATGTGTCTGCCTTTTAGGCTAGTTTTAGATCTACTTTTTTATTTCCATCTAAGAGTCATATAATTTTCATTGCAATTTACTGTAAGACCATGAAAAACCAATTACCTCTTTGAAGTCCTATACATCTTCCATAGAATGTCACTCTTTTTTAGTGGTCTTGCAAAACAGAACAACTTGAACATCAGTAATTGGTGCTCCTACACAAAAAGAAATACTGCCTCCTTGAGGCTGTTAACTTATTACTACCCTTCTTCTAATTACCTTTGGAAGCAGGCTGCTTTTGAGGGTTGCAGTATTTTTCAGTAGACATGAAGAGAACTGCCAATCCAATTTCTGCCTCTGGAATAGCCCTAAGATTCTTGCTGTTAATATACAAATAAAATAAAAAAGGTTTTCAGTACAGATTCAAAGGTGAATAGGTAAATGAGGACAGGTATGGCAAAGTATATAATGTTCTATTCCTCCTCCAAAAAAAATCAGCCTCCAAAAAACAGTACAGTTTGGCATTTAACCAATTATGCTCTTCCTCTGATTCAAAAATGTGTCAAAAGAGACTTGAAAGATCTGACCAATTCTTACAAGTCAGGCACCCCCCTCATAAGGAGAGATTGAGTAGTGTCTTCTCCACTAAGAAGGAAATTTAGGGGAACTACGTTTATGTGTTAAGGATTGAGATTTTGTTTCATTGTATCATTGGCATAATGATAATCCTAACATCTATAATACAAGCAGACTGCCCACTCAAACAAAACCTACCACCAAAACAAAAACTAATTTTCATTAAACAGAAGCTGTTCTTCAAAAACACTGTATACAAATAATTACACAACAATAAACCACATGATCTCAAGGTGCCATCTCATCTCTTTCTGATGAAATACATATGATTAATATACTATCATAAATTATCTATTTTGCCTTCTTAAAATATATTAATTTTAACTTATTTTAAATAGTAGAGGAGAAACTACTTGCTGTCTGTAATTTTAAAGCAGTTTCACTACAATGAATTTTTGTAGAACTGAGTTCTACAAAAAAATAATAAAAATAAAATAGAAATTCCATCAAGTCCTCATAGAACTGCCAAGTCCTTTCTTTCCTGCTTCAATAAGTTTTAGTTACTCTGCTAAGTACTTAAAACAATGAAAAAATGCCCTTTTTATAAGCAGCCTCCTGATTAAATATGTATTCAAACACAATGATCAAGTCTCTGTAGAAGTTCTGAAACTATCCTACCACTGTACAAGAGAACAATGCTGCACCTTTCCAAGACAGACAGAATGGAATCAGTCCAGTTTGTCATAGAGTCAGATCCTGAGATCTGAGAGTTTGTCAAACCCACATCAACTACACAAACATCAGGAGAAAGTAGTAAATGCATTTCTTTTCTTCCTTCTGTCATCAACTTTGCTTCCCCTCCTCCAAGAGTAACTGCTGGACCCAGTTTCTTGTGCTAAAAAGAGAATGTAAATTAAAAAAGAAGTCTTAGAATGCAGTCAGTTTAGAGATATCAGAATAAAAAACTATCAATTTTATGTAGTGCTTCTCACTGATGCACTACTGCAGATGTAATATGTTCTGATCCTCCTCTACATTTTATCTTGCTTAGGCCACTGTAGTTTATGATAAATACACAGAAATCCTTCTTTCCTGATGAACTGAACACAGACTAAGTGATTTCAGAGTGAACAAATCTGTACTTAGCTACCCCTGCAATATTTTTGCAATGTAAAGCCTGATTACCTGCTTGGCAGTTAGAAATACAAAAGTTTTTCCATTGAATATTTTTTTCCTTTCATGATGCTCAGATAAATCCAGGTTTTCAGTGCCAATGGAAGGCTCATCAACTAGAGGATAAAAGCTGCAAGAACAGAAAATGAAAGTTACAAAATTCAGATTCGCTTATCAGTACTGACTCATAGTCCTGTTAGTTCTGTTTCAGAGTAAAGTTCTGAAGTTAAAATCCCGCATTTCTCTGTTAAAACTACTTACATAAATAATTTTCAAGAGACTGTTCGGAAGAAACAGAGCCCCTAATTTCTCAACATCAAAGATAAGACCAAGACTTTCTCCTTCAATAACGAAGAAAATAACGCTTTTAGAAATGCATTCAACCAAACTGCTGTGCACATATCCACATTCTTACTAACAATACTGACAAATGAGACTGCAACTTCATTCTGCACTTACTCTAGATAAAACTCTACACAAAATCAGTCATCCTGCTCCTCTACCCTCCACATGGGGACAGTCACCCCTCATTCTCTTCTACTGCATCAAGAAATTGTGTACCACCACACTCGAGAACAGCCTATAATAAGACAGCAGACAAGTACACTGTCTCCCTTTTCAAGGTAAATGAACAGTAATATGGGCTCAGATTAAATTATCACATAAAATATTGGGACTATTTTACACTTTCTCACATTGAGAAAATAACCATAAGAGCTATTGTGCAGTATTTACTGATTCCAAATTAAGAATTCCCTTCTGAAGTTAATTTAACCATGAAAACAATGAACATTTTATTCTCACTTAGTGAAGGCCAATTCACATTAGTCTCACTTCATCTGTCAACAGATAATTAAAAACCTCTTCTATCTCAGGAATTCAATAGTCAGGCTAACTCTGTTCTGACCAAAGTTTACAGCAAACTCCATAACTAACAGCACAGTGGGAAAATAAAATAAACTTGATACAATTTCTTTTATTAATGTATTATTTCTTTATTGTTATGTATCAATTCCCAGAAGTGTTTGAAGCAACATTTGAACACCAACAAAACAAATTCCTTTTTAGAGACAGTAACTTCTCTAAGCATACAGTCAATTCCAAGAGCTCATTTTATAACTCCAGGGATGAGAACAACAAAATTGCCAGAATATTAAAATGTTAATCACAGTAAGCATTCCTCCATAAATAATATTACTGTGAATCACATATTATGTCAAAAATTATCAGATAAATATGTAGTTATTTGATAATCTCCCATAAATTTAATTCTGCAACACAGTAAACATGATGATTTGGCAACTTACCTTTCATGATTTGGCAACTGTTGCCTGGACTGAATAGCTTTGATTAATTCAGAAAAAAACTCCGGTTTTATAATTGGTCGAGCACAAATCAAAGCACATATAGTCTGAAAAGCCAGAAAATACAAATTTACTGCATGGAAAATTCAGAATATGGTTCAACTGACATTAGTTTTTTAAGATCTAAGATGTGGAAAATGTCACAGAGACAAATAAAACAATACTGATTTGTGCTTCTGGGATTGTTTTGCTTCTAACGGCCTAGCTTTTAATTGGTGTCTTGACTAAAGTTATGAAAATGTAGAAGACAACTGATGAAAATCATTAAGTCTTCAAAACTGGCTTTTTTTGTTTTCTTTCCCTTCAACCTCATGTTGGACATCCACATCTTCTAAACTTGGAAAAAGAAGAGCTGACTACGGTTTTGTAGAGAAAAATCTTGAACAGGTCTAGAATTTAATTAGCATTTGTGGGAAAACTGCAAAGCAATGCTATCAACAGGCAAAAGCTCAACATACCTTAACAGTAACTTTAACTGATACCATGACAAGGTGGGTACATTCTCTTGTCCATTCATTCACTACAAGGCCTCCGAGCTGCTGGATGGCTTGATTTAAAGCATTTTTCTGAGCTACATCTAAACATGAGGAGCAGACAACCAAAGGATCATACTCCACTCTGCAAAGAACAAGTAAAAGAGAATTGCATAAGTTAATTCAGCCAATGATTATGATGAACAGAACTGACATAACTATCACATTTGTATCTCATGGAAATGTGAAGGAATAAATAAAAGAACCGTACTGTAATCTAGATCAAAGTCAAATCTTCCTGCCTTTAAATTTCCTGAAGAAACAAAATACTAATTTTTGTTCAGAAAAATTTATACCAATTTGACCTGATGTCTGAAATATTTCTATGGACTTGTGGGTCTTTTACAAGCATCACATAGAATTAGTGCTTCAAGAATAGTGCAAGGTCTGGGAATATCAAAAGAAATTTGAGTGTATGCCTCCAAAAGCAAAAGTATGTTCAACAGGACAGTTCACCAACCACTCAGTATTTAAAATATACAAGTGTCATAGAATGCAATTTCAAGTAACATTTTCCTAACATTGCAGTTATCCTTGACCATAAGCCTTTATATATATATTTTTTAGATCTTCCGTATAAAATTCAAAACCTATCAAATTCCATGATATAATTTTTTAGATTATTTATATTTCTTTCTACTTTGCAGACTTTCTAATGCAACAGTAATGATGTATTTCATCTCATGGTCTGATTCTTGTACCGTATTTCAGGTATGTTTACTTTAAATACAAAAAAGTAATTTATTATAGTACATGGAGGAGAATGGCAAGTTTTTTCTGAGAATAAATAGTAACAGCAGCAGTGATAAAACTGATTTAAATTTTAAGGCACAAAGTCACCTTCTGGTTACTGTAACATTGATTTTAATGGTCATTAGGCATTTTCTATTTATCTGCTGCTTCATTTCCAGAAGTGCTTCCCATAAATAAACAGAGAGCACTGGCTACCATGTTAAATTTGGAAAAAAATATCAAGCTGGGTTCACATCCTCCTGCAATGTCAGTTCTTTTCTCATTACATCATGAACATCTAAACAAGGGCTCTGACAAACACTAAGCTTTTCTCCTTTCTTCTCATTTGGTATAGGATTTTGTTCTTTGCCTAAGAGGGCCTGAAAATACTCACTGTACATGACAAATCATCTTCTAAAATGCTTTTCTATCTACAATTTTAATCTCCTAGTGTCAAAATAAATCATATAAAAATACAATGGAAAACTATTTCAGAAGCAGGTGTGGAACACAGGCAAAATACTACTCACCTCTTCTGCTTTCTAAAAATTTATCATTGCTGTATCACTTGTAAATCACTGTATGATGTGCTAAAATACTCTTCTAAAATATTTTATAATCAAAACACTTACCTAAACTTGCTCTCAAAGACTCCAAAGTTGATTCTGTCACCAGACTGCAAAGACACTGAAGTACCATTGAGGTTTGATCCATTAACAAAGGTACCATACTTAGATGTATCTCTTACTGTTAATATAGGCACTGAGAGAGACTGACTCTGAAAATAAATGTAAATAAGCCATAATAGTTTATCACAATGAGACAGCTGTATCAGAAACAAGTTACTATCATTGTGGATCAAAGCAATGGATAAATAAGAAACAGCCCACAAAATACCATCTTAAATAAAGACTTTGGACAATGAGGCTTGCTATATGTAATTATTTATCTTCTGCTTTCCACCATGAAAGAATGAGAGAAAATACACGTTTTCAGCTTTAGAACTTTTGCACTTCTTATACTTAGCCTTTTTGGAAATTATACTTTGTCTTTCTGGAGGCTGTGCACAGCAGTCATTCATTGGCCCAAAGCCTGCACTAGAGCGATCTAGCAAGGCTCTGAGATTTATTATTTATGTTTCTACCTACCACTCAGTCCTATCCTGGGCATTGGGCTGAATAGTAAGTAAAAGCCTAAGGTCACCTGAGGGCACTCTCTCACACTTCATTCCATAAGGAATGCTAGTCTTCCCCAAACTGTAGGACATGGAGACATCTCTTGAGAAGATGTTAGATACTGTCAGATTTTCAAAGTGGTTCGCAAGCCAATAAGAACATTGAAAGATTGTTTTTATGGAATTCTGCCATGCATTTATATGCTATTTCACAGAATGGATAAGGTTGGAAGGGACCACTGGAGGTGCTCTAATCCAACCTGCCTGCTGAAGCAGGTTTCTTTATAGCACATTACTCAGGATTGTCTCCAGGTTCCTTTGGAGTATCTCCAGAGACAGAGACTCCAAAACTTCTCTGGGCAATCTGTTCCACTGCTGTCACCCTCACAGCAAAGTTCTTACTCATGTTCAGGTGGAACTATCTGTGTTTCAGTTTCTATCATTGTCTCTTGTCCTATTGTTTGGCACCACTGAGAACAGCCTGGCTCCATTCTCTTGAAACCCTCCCAACTACTGATAGACATTGATGAGGTCCCCTCTCAGTCATCTCTTCTTGAGGCTGAACAGGCCCAGATCCCTCAGCTTTTCCTCACAATTGAGGTGTTCCAGTCCCCTCATCATCTTCACAGCCCTCTGCTGGACTCAATATATGCAACATTAAAAGGACAGATACATTTTACATATTTTATTTTAAACACTACATAAGGTTATATAAATGAAATTTCCATTGACTGGCTTCAAAACATCCATAAACGTCACAGTAGTAAATTGCTGACTGCTAATTCTCCTTGGTACATTTTCTTTTCCGTGCCCTAAGCAAATACAGAATTAATGATGTGAAATGAAACAGAAACTAAGTCTGCAGTAAAACAACTGAAGCACCTCCCAGAACCTAAAATTCGTCTATGTAATGAAACTTAATTGCATAATTTTCTTGCTATGATTATTTTAATACAAATTCCTAGCAAATCTTTGCTCTGGGATAAAAGGAAGCTAGAACCACTAAAATTATGCCACTAAATTCCTCAACGAAAGCAAACAAACCTAAGGGAAAAAAAAAATTTTCAAGATTAAAAAAAAAGCTTCTACTCCAAGCATAAAACTGGTGAGAGCAAAATGAGAATATGCATGGTCACGACAGCCTTAATTATCCCCAGAGTGCACTGATAATGCAGTAAAATGGTGGCTACTTACAGGGCTTGTTTCAGGCCGACTTACGGTCAGAACTGCATGACTTCGACTGATAGACTGATCATCCTGAATTAAAATGGTGCAGTTTTTGCGTCCAACGACATATTCTACACCACTTAAAAGCCGATATGGCTCTCCTGGAAATAAACAACAGACAGAAATAGATCAATTTACAAAAAACACAAAAATACCTGAAGCACATAGTAGACACACTGAGCAGTTAGTAGTACACCTGAGTCTCAGTTTTGCCTTGCATCATTTATCCTCACAGCATGGTGCTAATAATGCCAAGGTTGTGGGTTTTATCTCCATGTGTGCCATTCACTTAAGAGCTAGACTCAATGACCCTTGTGGGTCCCTTCCAACTCAGAAATATTCTATGACTCTGAATTCAGTGATTCTGATTAGGTTGATTAGAATTATACATTTAGCTTATAGACAAAATCTCTTTCTTCCTTGCTCCCTTGCTCTGTCCATTATAAAAGGACACATTTTATGATAAACAAAGCAGTTTCAAAAGTGGCACCACACTTTTTTCAAGAACAATATATCTTTATCAATACTTCCTTGAAGATTAAGTGTAATATTTAGAAGAAAAAAAAACACAATATAAGACCGGTTTTCTAAAACACCTTTGTAAGGGTACATAGGGTACTTTTTGAGGTTATATTATTTATTCACGTAACTGATTAGGAGGCTCAGAGGAAAATGTCCTCCTAATGAATGCAAAGTGATCTGCATGTAAATCAAATTGATACTTAGTAAGTTCAGCCTCTGACCAATGCTCATGCTTTAGCTAATGTTTTGTACCTGTCACCTGGACCCCAGGGTGGCTTCCCAGTGAATGGCTTGACTCCCTCCCAAAGGTGTGCTACCACTGGTCAACAGAACCAAAAATATTTCTTGATGAAAACGAGTACGTAGAGATAAAATAATTCCAGTTATCAACTTACAAATAACTTTCCAAATATGAACTGTGCAAAAATGATCATTCTGAATAAAATGACCAGTGTTTTTTTTCACTCAAGAGCTCTCCGGGTAGTAAGAGGCAAGTCAGTTCATTTCAACAGTTCATTTCCTGGTGCTGCATCCACCAGGAAATAAATAAAACATCCAAAATTTCCTCCCAGTGAACCAGGAAATAGAGGGCAGATGCAGTTGTGTTAGGTCTGTTCCTTATAAACACTTAGGAAGAAATGCATGCATTATGTGATACCTATTACTAAAGCTCCTAAGGACAAGAAAACGAAACGTATAGGGGCAATTTAGTTTCAAAACTCTGCATCCAAGAAAAACCATGAAGTTCAACACCTGGTCCTTGAAACATCAACACAATAGTTACACATCGTTTCTGAGGTTGCTGCCTCAGAGTTCAACAGTCCAGGTATTTCAAAGCAGGGCTCTGTAAGCTGCAGCACCCCAAGACATCTCACAGAGGTTCGAAAAGAAACCCTACTAAATTTTAACAGGCCCTGTGGTCTGCAGTGCTCCAGGAGGCTTCGCCGTGGACGAGCGCCCAGAGCGACGAGGGCTTAGATCACCACGGTTCCGAGGCAGCAGGGACAGACAAACCGGGCCGGAGCGGGCCCTGCGGGAGCCAACACGCCGGCACACCCGGGACCCGCGCAGGCGCCGGGCGGGGAGGGGACGGGGGGCGCCGAGCCCGGGCCCAGCCCGCCGGAGCGGCGGCGGCATCTAGCGCTCCCTCACCTTTTCCAGAGGCGGGCACCAGCTTCCACATCCTGGAGCTCCGCCCGGCATCCCTCGGCGAGCCGGGACGAGAGTGGGCCGGGGAGAGAAAACCCCGGGAGCCGCCACCGCCGGGATCCCGCGCGCAGGGCCGGGCCAAGGGAGGGATGCGACCGAGGGCGCCCCCTGCTGGCCTCGCCCAACCGCTGCTGCCGTGGGCCGGCGCGCGTGCGCGGGGTGGGGCGGGGCCGGGGCGGGGCTGAGGTGAGGCTGGGCCAGGGCTGGGCGAGGCCGAGGCGGGGCCGGGGCGGGGCCGGGGCGGGGCTGGGGCGGGGCTGAGGCTGGGCCGGGGCTGAGGTGAGGCTGGGCCAGGGCTGGGTCAGGCCGAGGCGGGGCCGGGGCGGGGCCGGGGCGGGGCCGGGGCGGGGCCGAGGCGGGGCCGAGGCTGGGTCAGGCCGAGGCGGGGCCGGGGCGGAGGTGAGGCGGGGCCGGGGCGGAGGTGAGGCGGGGCCGCGGCGGGGCTGGGGCGGGCGCTCTCCTGCGGCTCGCCCTGGTGCCGCTGTCGCAGCCGGTCCCCTTCGCCCCATGTCAGCATGGATTGGGGCTGGCATTCCGGCCCCGGGGGCAGCTTCTCACAGAAGCCACCTCTCTTGTCCCCCCCGCTACCAAAAACCAGGCCGTGCCAAACGAATACACTCAGTCATATCATCTTGATCGCTTTCACCATAGAAATACAAGGATTATTTCACAGGTAGCTGTTTTGCACATTTGTATTTTCCAATGCGTAGTTTGCAGTTTGTTTCCTTTCGTTAGCATTGTTCCAGTGAAGCTTTCTAAATTTTGTAGTATTTGGTAATTTAAGAGTTTCTCTTGAACTACATTCACTCTGTTTCTCCAACTTTCTTTTTTTCTTTTTTGTTTTTTTGGTGGTTTATTTCTTGGGGTTCTTTGTTTGGTGTTATGTTTTGTTTTGGTTTTTTGTTCAGTGATTACAGATCCCTTGAGACTCAGTGTGTTTGGATTAACTGACTGTAATGAAATGTTACTATGTAAGCCTTAGAGCAACTCTCTAACACCTACCAGATATTCCACAAGTTGCTTTAATGATAAAACGTGGCAACTACTGCCCAGCAGTGTGGCACTGTTGCTTCATTGCCTGCCAGATGGTGTGCAGAACTTAGGAAGATACTGCCTACTCTAGAGCTTACTACATTGAATTTTTTTTCCCCCTAAATGTTGAACATTTAGAGAAAATGGCTGTTTCACCATTTTTGTACAGGGCAATGACAACTAAGCAGTAGGATTTAAATTCTGCTTCCTCTGAACTCCCACATCTGTGTGTAATCAGTTCTCCTGGAATTCTTAATTCAAAAGTTGATAGTATAGACCCACTGATAGATGTGTTGTCTTTCATGCCAACTTTTGTAACTGCATATTCAAGTGTGGTGTTCTCCCCTCAAAACCTGCAGCTTTACTAAATCTGTAGGTTCTTAGAGTTACTATGCTACTCCCCTACCCCCTTACCCTCTTCTTTCTTGTGAGTAAATATGACTGCAGGTTTCTTTGTGTGATTACCAAGGCTGTGCAAATGGGTGGGTATCAGTCAGTCATTACTTCTTCCATCAGCCAGTCTCTGTGCTCAGCACAGATAAATCAAGTGTCTTGTCATCTCAATGTAATCCCCTGTAGCTGAATATGATCTGATGTTGGCAGACTGCTTAGGCTGTTTCTGAACTCCATTAACAGCGCTGAGTTTGAAATGAGGACTCCTGATCTTTCTGGTAAACCTTGTTTCATGTCAGTCAGCCAGTGTTGGTGTGTGTGGTAGAGCCAGCATGGAGCCTCTCTCTGCTACCCAGGAGTGATCTGGGAATGCACAATTTCACCTCAAATCAGGCCCTGTGTTACCCACTGCATTTGAATTGTTCATTAGCAGACAGCTAATATTCTCAGACACCTCTATTCTCTCTCTGTTTCTTAAATAAACAACTCCTCTCCCCCCAAAACGCATGGCAAGAACTGGCCGCCATGCTATGGGTAAAGCAATTCCTGGGTTTAGATACCACAAAGAAAGCAAACAAGCAAAAACATCAAAACCCCCACCAAAGAAGATAGGTGTTTAGTATCTTTTAAATAGCACTTAGTAAATCACTTGCAATAATACAATTCCAACCCAGTGAAACAGACAGACTGAACCAAGCATTCTCCAACCTTCACAGCTGGAACTGGATGCACCAGGGGGTGGCAGTGGCTGAGAAGGTGCCCCTATGTTGTTCCAGAATAGGTTCTCTCACCTGGTGTGCAAGAGGCCAATCCACATTTGAGTTATTTACAGTTCTGTGCAAAAAGGCGTGTTGGGTGATAAATCCACAAAACTGGCACAAGGACTACCAAAAATTTTCACTATTTAAATATTTTAGCAAACAAGGGCATTTGTGTTCATTGGCTACCAGTTACCTAGTTCTCTTTTTAATTAGTATTCTATTGGTTAATGATTTTCTTGCTTCTCATGCTGTTTAGTCCATATGCTCAGTCTTTCTCTTCTTTTGGGTCAGTGGGTGATCTCCCCCATCAGAAATACCTGTTACCCGGTCAGAGCTGACTTGGGCAAAGTTGCTGAGTTGCCTTTATTACTTTTTCCTTGTCTTGGGGATTCTGCCAAATACCCTTGTAGCCTGCAAATTCTGCATTCTTTGTGTCCGCTGTCAGTGGTACGTCCTTCTTCCCAAGTTTTGTTAATCTCCCTCTAGGCCTGACATGATTGAAACATGTCAAGCCCTAAGCCTTAGCAAGGCAATTCCACCGACAAATAGTTTGTAGTTCACCTGGTCATCTCTTAGAGCTTGTTTGCTCCTTTCTTGTTGATTTGGCTTGAAAGTATACAAAGATCAAACTTCAGAGAACGTCCTTTCTTAAGAAATTTTTTACATAGTCTATGTTTTGCAACACCTGGGGAAGGGGCGGTCTCGCCGGTTCCCCGATGCCCGCAGCCAGTACCGGGGCGGTGGTGGTGCCTGCCCTGTGCCCGCCTCGTCCTCGCCCAGTGCCGTCCGGCGGCCGCCGCTCCTCCCCGCAGAGCAGGCGCAGAGGCGGCGGGGGAAGATGGCGGCGGCGGCGCGGCTGTGGCGGCGGGGGGTGCGCGGTCCCTGTGTGTCCGGCGCCGGGCGGGTAAGGCGCTCCCTGTGCTGCCGGGGCTGAGGGCGGACGGACGGCGCCACAAGGCTGCTCCGCCACCTCCTGCCCGCCGCCCCGGCTCTGCCTGGGTGCCGTTGTTCCGTCAGAGGGAGGGCACGGCGGCTCAGCGGTTCCGGCTGGGGGCGTTGGGGAAACAGCCAGGAAGGGGGCACCCCTCGATTCTCTTCAGCTCCCGGCCCTGTCCGCCGCGGAGCCCTCGCAGAGGTGAGGGCTGAGCTCCCGGCACTCGGCCTCCTTCCCCACCGCCGGACACTGCCGTGGCTCCCACCGGAGTGGTGTCGCCCTTTGGCCCCGATAGCTCAGCTGTGCAGGGCCGTTTAGGAATGTTGCTGTCCAAGCAGTAGTGTGGCTTGACTTGTGGCCGAGTTGCCCTTAAGGCAGCCTTCCAGTACCTGATGGGAGCCTGCAGGAAATCAGGAGGGGAGCTTTTTGCAAGGGCGTGTTGTGACAGCACAAGGGGGAATGGATTCAGACTAAAAGAGGGTGCTTTAGACGAGATATGGACATGTTGCCCAGAAAAACTGTGGATGCTCCATCTGTGGTGTTCAAAGCCAGGTTGAATGGATCTCTGGGCAGCCTGTTATAGTGGAAGGTGTCCCTGCCCATGGCAGGGGGGTTGGAACAAGATAATTTTTAAGGTCCTTTCCAATACAAACCATTCTGTGATTCTGTGACTGTGTTTGTGGAGGCCATTTCTAGTGAGTTCTTGCCAGTGGCTGCTTGTGTGTTTCTGAGACTCCTTTCTGTAGTAATTTCACAGTTCACTTCCATCCCCTGGGTGAGGCTTGTTTCTTGGTTTGTCAGTGATTTGTGTGTTTGTTGTTTGGTTGGTTTTTTTTAAAGCTGTTTACTGGCTTCTTTATATCTTTGTTTACACCTGAGATTTAATTTTAAACCTCAGCCTTAGGTAGTGAAATGATTACATTCCATGGATACTGTCATTGAAGCCTCTTGTGCAAACCAGTAAGGAGACAATACCAGTCTGACTAAAAGATTGCTCAATTCTACCAACTTTACTGGCTGGTTATCATTGCTGTACTTTATTAGTCTTGGTTCAGCCTTCTGCTTTCCTCTGCCATGGTATGTCCTAATCTTCCCCCTTCCAGCAGAAGGAAAGCTGCTTGCAGTGTTTCTTTCGTGGTGAGCAAGAAGACTGGACTGTGTCTGTCACTAACAGAGCACCTGATCGGGGAGTCTCAGTACTCATAGGGGTTATCTCCAAATCCAGAAGGAAGGGGGAGTCCAAATGCCATCTTGATTTGCAGTCTCTTCTGTGAGCTGAAATTCTCCAGAGGGGGCTTTTATCCTGAAGAGAGATGAGTAGGGGACTACTAAGAAAGTCCTAAAAGAGAACCTTCACATTTCCCTTTCCTGGAGGCTTAATAGTGTTCTGGTACTGCATGAAAGGATGCAAATTTTATTTTCACTGGGAGAATTAAAAAACAGCAGTCTTTTACAAATGTGATAATTCTAGCTTTAGTTCAAGCTTTGCTGAGTTTTGTTCTATGTAGTGGCTCCCACTCTTCTTCAATTTTAGTTTTTCACAGAATGTTCTGAGTTGGACAGGACCCATATGGATCATCAAGTCCAGCTCCTAAGTGAATGTTCCATACAGGGACTGAGCCTGTGACCTTGCTGTTATTAGTACCATGCTTTAAGCTGTGTTAAATTGTCAGTGTAATTCCATGATTGTTCTCTCTGTTTTCACCTGAATTACTTGTGCATAAGTATTACCACACAGAAAGATTCATGTGTACACTTCTGCAGGCCAGCTTTAAGCTCTGTGAAACCCCCACTGCATTGTAGCTGTGGGAAGTATAGAGTAATCATCTACCACTAAAAATATTGTCTCTTAATTTTAGTGTTCAAAATGTGAATTAGTAAACAGAACAATAAGTTGTAACTTTTTTACTATTTTAAAACTACCTTTCTTCTTCATGTCAGTCTATTGAACTATTGCATGGTTTTATTAACAGCACCACACAAGAGTAACTGTTCAGTCTTCTTTCACAAAATTGTACTTGATTTTTGTTTGGTATTAAAATAAAAGCATTCAAGCCTCAAGAACACGTTAAAATCAGAGAAAATTTTTTCGCACATCAAAAATCTAGTTTTGTCATACTTGGAAGCGTTTGCAGCTTCAGGTTAAGGAAACTTTTGTATTTTAAATAATAAGGGAATTTCTGAATTATTGCTGTAATGCTGCTGTCCCAAAGCATTTAATTCAATCCTAAGATTAGGGCTTGAGTTAATTTAGCGTATTAGGATGCTAGGAATACCCTGTTAGCTATTTTTACTGGAGCTTTCTTGGTGACATCACAAATTTCTCATTACATTAGTAGGGTGTTTTCTTACCAGCATAGTTTCCTAGATGTAATACTGAATTTTCTTCTTTTTTCGTGTGTGTTTTTAGACACGTTCCATATGTCTTTTTGCAGGGACCAATCCTTCCAAGGCTAATTTACTGTAGATGGTATTTCTGCTGGGACAGAGTGTGATGCTGATAACCTAACCTTGCCCAGTTTTGTCTGGGAGATGGTCCTGGTTTCCTTAGCAGCTCCAGTGGCCATTAGGGCAGGTCTTGTGAAGTTTGATTTTGTCCTGTTCTACAGTAAAGAAGAAGGTTTGGTTGGATGCAGTTGTAAAGGATCAAAATCATAAATCTATTACTGAAGATTTAAAATTTGTTAATACATGCATCTGTAACCTAAAATCACATGGATTTGTTTATGCATAAATTACAGTGCATATATCAATCTGAAGCCCAGGTACTTCTGTAATTAGTTGTTAATGGTTTGCCACATGCTTTAGTAAAAGTTATAGACACAAAACATGAACAAAGTAGCCAGAATCATGACTGAAGTATTTTTTCAGTAGTTCTCTAGTTGTAGTAGAGTATCTAAGAATAGCTCATGTGCTTTCCTAGTCTAGTGTTAGCATTTAAGTAAACGCCCATGTGTGTTGCTATAATGCAATTTTGTCATTCTTATATATATTTACTTATAATAAAGCATTTATGATTATGACTTCCACTGTCATAGGAAAATCTGATATTGTGTAGCAGTCCTGCATACAGAAGGGAGAAAAAGCTAACTTTTCTGGGTTTTTTCTTTCAGTTTTTCAGCCGTGGGCCAAATGTGCTGCATCAAGACAGCAGTGCACCACAAGCTGCATTCTTCTCACCTCTTCAAAAAGTGATGTTACCACCAAATACCTTCCAAGGGAAAGTGGCCTTTATAACTGGTGGAGGGACTGGGCTTGGCAAAGGGATGACAACAGCTTTGTCCAGTTTAGGTGCCCAGTGTGTTATAGCAAGCAGGTAAATATTAATGAAGATGTTTTAGAACTTTCATTTAGTACTGACTGCTGAATAGATCTGTTTTCTTCTTTACGAACCAGAAAAAGTTACTCTATTTATTCTGTTGCAATACACTTTTAAATTACAATGTCATATTGTGGATTCTAGAAACTTGCAGATTTATCTGCAAATGTTTAATGGTATAAAAATCAGGAGAAAGAAATAAGCTAAGCACATTTTCATTAATTATGGCAGCAAAATAAACAACCTCAAATATTTGGCATAATTCAACTAAAACCTTAAAGAGAGCAAAAATTTGCAGTGGGCGTTATTGAACAGTATTAATACGTTATTGCAGGTGTTCTTGATACAGATTTGAATTACAATAAGGAATTAAATCCATTCCTCTTCTGACTTTTGACAAGAGTCCTGATTTGCCTTTAATGATGATTTTCTACAGCTCTCTTAAGTACTGCAGTAGAGTCTAGAAGCACTTCAGTAAAGTCTAGAAAAACAATCTCATGTGAAATCAAAATTAAAAAAAGCATTGTGACATTCATCCTAACAGTAATTTGTTCAGTTTTAAATGTGAGTATGTATATCTCTTATTAATGCTAGTAGAATAGTAGCTAAAACTAAGTTTGTTATGATCATGTGCTTTTTTTCTGGCTTTTCACATGTTGGTTAGCTTTAGAGTCTCCTTATCATTGTCACTTCTGAGTTGCTTTAAAGTAGCAGAAACCATAAATTACTTAAAATTTTCTTTCAGAAAGTCAATGGTTGAACACAGCTTTATTCTTAAAACTCAGTTTTCATGTAAATCAGCAACATGCATGTGCACACACATATTTTAAGTTTTAATTCGTATTTGCTCAGAAAAAAAGATTTTAGATTGTGATTGCATTTAACTGACATGAGGGATGTTACTACTTATTTCTAGGAAGCTGGATGTTTTGAAAGGAACAGCAGATGAAATTTCTTCTAAAACAGGGAATAAGGTAAATTTTTGTAGAATTGTGAATATGTTATGTATTATAATCTGCATTTTATTGGATTATTTTTTCTGCATTTCCATGCTTCTGTGGACTTGTTTAATTTTTGAGTGATATAGTTTTTAAGCCTTTCAACTGCCTTTCCATTGTTCTTTAGGTTCATGCCGTCCAGTGTGATGTGAGAGATCCAGTTTCAGTTAAGAATGCTGTTGCTGAAGCAATCAAAGTGGTGGGACATCCTGATGTAAGTCTTCAAGGGAAAGAAAAGAACTCATTCTTCATTACTGAACATACTTTGCATAGTAGATATGAAGAAACTAACTAAGAAATTTAATGGAATCTAAAAAGATACTAGACTTGGCAGTACTTCAAGGTAAAGCCAACATTCATAGTTAGACCAGTTACTCTGTTCCTGTGCTTCTTAAAGTATTTAGTGACCAAGTAGACAAAACATTTTTTCCCTTACTCTGAGGACCAACATCTTGTTTTAAATAATGGGACAGTTCTGGAGGGATTCTTTGCATTAAGAGAGTGGAATATTGCCCTTAAATCCTCCTGAAAAGGTGACTTACCTGTGTTTACTGAATTACATCTCTTGCTTATTAAAAAATTAATCACAAATTAGGAATGGAAATAAACATAAATGTCTTCTTTGGTCCTTCCTTAGCTTATTAGTATACACAAAGAAAGTTCCAAATTGAAGTTTAAGTTCTCATAAAATGAAGAAAAAAAGTCTTCGCTCAAGCCAAGCATCTCTTTTTTAATAGTTTGGCACAAAGCAACACAGCTCTTCATATCAGATTGTGAGGAGGGTGATCTGGTGGAGTCTGAAGGACGATAGTCACCAAATTCTGATTCGATTGTGAGGTAACAACTTGGATTCTGCTAGCTGATAGAAAGTGTGATGATGTAGCATCATTGTAAAGGACAGTCAGATTTAAAACCGTTTACTGGGAATTTAAAACTACTGTATGTGTGTTGTAGACAATTTGCACTCACGAGAAGTTTCCTATAGATGTGGTAGTGAACCTACTGAATTTTAAATATTGTAAGAAGTAGAGGAATTGTATGCTATATAGCTGTATGCTGTAACAGTGCCAGAAATAAGGCAACTAGCTGTGCTGATTTGTAGACAAAATTCTCTGGATATTATTTTGACAATTAGTTAAAGCAGCTGTTGGCAAAAGTCAAAATCATGATCTTCAGGTTCTATGTGTGTGCCGAGAGAGAGATTTCTTCCTGTATAGTACATTTTTAGAGCACCAATATTTTCTGAATTAATGCTTCCCATTACTTGTTCTTTACAAACATATACCTTCTTTTTAAATTCACATATTTTGTGTGTTTGAGATAGACTGCAGAGTAAATTGAATATTCAGTTCTTTTTGTCCAGTTTTTCTCTTAGTTGCAGACATGAGATGTCAGTTTATGAATCCTGGCTATCACTCACTGCCATGCTGCGTGTGAGGTGAGATCTCAAAGACAGAATTTAATGGCAGTAGCTTGAGAGTCCTTCCGGCTTTGTTTTGTTCATTCCATTCCCAAGAGTGTTACTCCCAATTAGAAAGCAATCATTCTTTTGTCATGGATTATTTTGGCAGTCCTACATACCTCAAAGATCATATTGCACAGTTCTTAGTTCACTAGTTTTATTATTGTGTCTTTTCTGTATTTATTCAGTGATTCAAGTAACTTCCTCAGTATCTCAAGGTTTGGATTTGGTTTTTCTTCAAATTTCAGAGAGGCCTTTAAATTGAATTTGCTGTCCATATGTATAATTTATGGTTGTTGTATATTATTAGTTTCACATTCATGTAATATGTACTGTGCTCTGGTTTGTTACTGAAAAGTCTATAATCTTCATTAGATTTTAGCCTAGAAGTTCTTCGGGACAAGGAGTTTGTCCTATGTGCAAACCTATGTGAATCAAGGTGCCATTCCATTAATAGTACATCATTTTATTGCTTCAGCACATTATATTATGAATTATGCTAGATCTGGCTACATAATTTTTGGTTTAAATACTGCTAATGTGACGCTTAGTCCCCTAAAGTGAAAGTATCCTCTACCTGATGATTGTTCATGGGAAGTGATGGATGTACATCTATTTAACTAAAGTTTTGTAGTAGTTGTTTGCAGTGCACTGTATCATAATATTCTCGTCACAACTGATTTGTATTCTTGTTATTCAATAGTCACTTCATCCAGACTTTAGTTATCAGGTTGCCTTCTTTTGCTTCTATTCCCATGCATCCATTATATTAAATACATGTGATGTTGGAATTTGGTGGGGACAAAGTTTTCTGTTAGGATGCACTTGGGACACTATGGACAATAGTGACTTAAGTCAGCCTCTACATTTTACAGTTCCTCACTACAGTAGTTTGGAAATACAGCTCATTTTCTGTTACTGATACTTTATCTGTGCTGCAAATGTTAAAATTTCTGATAGATTGTTCTGTCTATTCTCCCATCCCCTATACTTCATTTGATGAGAATATTTTTACTTTTGTCCCTGAAAACACTAAAAAGATTCGGTAAATTCTTTACTTTTGTCTCAGGAAGAGTTATTTTTAGTTAACTCTTTTCCTTCATGTGTTTCAGGTTGTGATAAACAATGCAGCTGGAAACTTTATTTCCCCTTCTGAACGACTTTCTGCTAATGCTTGGAAAACAATAACTGATATTGTACTTAATGGTACTGCTTTTGTAACTCTGGAAATTGGAAAGGAGCTCATTAAAGCCCAAAAAGGTATCTTAAGCATTGTGACATATTATTACTTGCTTTCCTTGCCTTACTATTATTATAGACAGTTTTGAGAGTTCATGTGAGAAGAGAATACAATTTTTAGCATTCTTCTAGAAAGGGACCTTTTCAGTGAAAGCTGTACTTAAGTATCACATAGTAGATCTGGCTAACAATTACTTCATTGTAGCATCAGGCCTTACAGTTGGATCCAGAGGCCAATTGAGGTTGAATATAAAAATCTAATTGCAGAGTTCTAGTTGTAAAACATTTTTAAAACTAAAAAAAAATAAGACTTTGTGTTAAAAATAAATAAAAAGCTGTTATGTCTTCTGAATCTTCTCTATGGATGTTAATTTCATTGAACTGAACATGGGATATTTCTTTAAATGAACAAGAAGTCAGGATGTCCCTTTGAATTTTCCTCCTATAGTAAAATAAAATTTACAGCTGTGCTGTTTGACTAATAATACTAGAGAATATTATCTGTAAGATAATTGGAAAAATAATTTTGAAATTGAAATCAGTATTAGATTTTATTTTCCCAGGTTTAATGCTTAGTTTTGAACTACCTAGAAGTTTAAATCAGTATCACAGCTTCACCTTAGAAATATGAGAGTTTTTTTAATTGCTATTTAGCCAAAGATTGATTTATCCAGATTGTTGTCTTAAAAGCAGAGGTGATGTATGCCCCTCTATGTTATATCATAGATTATATACAAAGAACTGCTTTCACTTTACATTCCAGTTATAAATTGAAAAACAATGAGTTCACTTTATGAGATCAGAATGATATAAAGTCAAACTGATTTCAAAGCAGCCAGATATAGTTATGGTTTTCCATGTGCCCTCACTTCTGAATCCTGTTGTCTCGGTACAGCCACTGTTGAAATACTTCTTTTGTATTTGCACTGTATTTCTTTAACCTCTGAATTAGCTGGATTTCTTCAAAACTCCTCTCCAAAAAGTACTCCATGAGTTTATACTATTTAATTATAACCATATGAAGTTAATGTTGTTTCAGTAGGTCTGTAACAGCTTTTGTTAGTATACAGGTATGTCCCCCATATATTTCAGCAGCACATGAAAAATTAATTTCCACCATTCTAGTGCTGATGCTCCCACATTAGAAACCCATCCCCAACTATGACTTACTACATCATTATGGCAGACCATTGAAATAGTTTGCCTTATGGTCTTCCAGGTGCATGTGGTGGGCCCACATGGTAATGTGAAATACAAACTCAAACATGCATTTGTTTTTGCTGTTGTTGAATGAAAAGCTACTTTTCTTACATCCATCCTCAAATTTGGTAAAATCCAAACATCGTTCAGCTTCATGTTGTCTCTCTTTCTTTCACCTCTAAGCTTCCAAAACATGTGAATTTCTTTTGCTGTTACTTGCATGTCATCTTTCTAAGGGAGTCCATCTGTAAATAAGACTTTCTGTTCAAGGATTTCTTTAAAACATGTTTTTGCAAGTAAGTCATATGTACCTGTTTGTCATCTCACCTTCATTTTCTTTTTACTTGCTTGTTTTTTTTCAGTTTGAGCAGACACCTTAGTTCTTAAAGTGATTCTACCTAGTGCAAATATTTTAGAGCAGTCCGTGAGGATACTAGGAATCTGACAGTTTCTAGAATGCTCAGACATCCTTTAGGTCTGAAGTGTGACCTGCATTAAGTCTAATGTAGTAAATAATAAAAGTTCTCTGCTTTTAGACTGCAAGTTAGTGCTTGTATTTAAAAGGAATTTGTAATCTGCTAGTGTGTTACTTACTTTTATGAAGTGAGAGGAGTTAATTGGTCAGTTATTGTCCATTTTATGAATATAGGCTTTAGAAATAAAAGTTGTGTATGAGCTGAAGTGTTCTTTAAATATCAGAGCTATAAATTTGTCAGTTTCTGTGTTTGGTTGACTGAACTTGCCTCTATTTAACCTGAATTTTAAAAAAATCAGTGGTTTAATTCTACAAAATGTGTAATTAACAATCATCTCTAGATAACTTCAAAGTTGTTCTATGTTTTTTTGCCTGTGTAGATTTTTTTCTTTCAAAGTCTCTCAATGAAAACTCCTTGTTTTATAAACAGGGCCCATGGTTTCTGAATATCTGCTGGCATTTCAATCAGTGCTTGTTTATGGTTCTCTTTAGTTTCTCTTGTGTAATATTACTGTAATTTTTTACCTGAGTCTCTCTTTACATGCAATCTATCAGTAGTGTATATTGTTTTAGAAATATTCCCTGGGCAGATATTCTAATGAAATTATTTTTAAAATATAGTAAGTAGAACAGTTATTTTAGTTACTGTGACGTAAGCAGTGAACTGTCATCTCTTGTCCTTCATTTCCCAGCTACAGTAAGCTCATGCCAGTCATTGATCAGGCATAATTTACAGGATTCTATAAAAGAAAGAGTAAATAAGCAGTTGCAGTTTCCGTTATATTCCAGAATGTTTTTTTGCTAAATCTGTTATAGCACATAAAAGAAAGTAGTTCTTTTATAATGGAAATTATTGTGATTATAATAGGAACAATTATGCAGATTCACTCTGTAATAGGCTCTACTGCAGAAAAAGCTTCTGAAAATTTCTTAGAAATCTTTAATTTTCTGCGTAAACTTTAACTCAAGTCCTCAACTGTTAATTTCAGATTATGCCAACCTAACATTAATGCTGATTTTTTCCATGTTTGTTTGTTTGTTTTTTTCCCTACTCAATAATTGATGAATGTAGGGCAAAATTTCTATTGACAGCTAGACTAGGGCAGCTTCTGGAAAAACATTGCAAGATATTCGGCCTTCACTCTATTTTAGACTAATTTATGCATTAAGTTCATTATCAGTAGAAGTGTGAGGGCTTAGACCTTCAGAGCCTAATCAATAGCTATTTGCACTTACCTGGAACAACTCTTAACAGTCATGCAAAAGAGGGAATTGAAGAAAAAAGGCTTGAAAAGAAAGTTTCAAAGACTATATTTTTTAAATGCCTTTTCACTGTCCAGAGTGAAAAGGTATCCCTCACACTTGAGCTACAAACTTCTGTGCCATTTAGCTTGCTTTTACCTGAAGTTGAGAGTTTGATCTTCAGGGTTGTGTGGTTGTTTGGTGTGGGTTATTTTTTAAATGTTTTTGCAATTTCTAGGAGCAGCATTCCTGGCCATTACAACAATTTATGCAGAGAGTGGTTCAGGATTTGTGATGCCGAGTGCTTCTGCCAAAGCTGGTGTAGAAGCAATGAGCAAGTGAGTAACACAGCAAAATGTGTGGATGGTTTTCATATCCTTAAGATGGGGTAATTGGTCTATAAATATTGAGCTCATTAATATAGTCAACCTCTTCCACTGTACCACAAGAGCTCAATCCAGGTTCCAGTATCCTAGCAAGAAAATAATATGCTGACAGCTTCTTACAGAGGGAAGTATTAACTGTTACTGTTTTTATCACAAGACCAAGATAAGGACCAGTAGAACTACTTATTTTGACAATTGCAAGTTATAAAGTTTGTTTCACAGGGTTTTGATAATCAGCTTCTCTTGCATTCTCACAGGTGAACAGCATCTAAAGACAGTTATTAGGGAAAGTGTTTGAAATCTGTAGCACCTTCCACATTCTTTTGTCTGAGGAAAATATGTGCTTGTTATTTGGGTGCAGTATACTGTGGCTTCAGCTCTATTTAGATTCATCGACAAAATTTTTTCCTATCTCTGTTTAAAATTAAGGTGTGCAGTTCTGCCTAGATTGGAACAGTATCGTGTTGACATATCCTTGGTGCTCAGCAAACTAAAGGATTTCTTTCATTTTTAAATTCAGGCTAGTCCTTCATAGCACATAGATCTTCCTTTGCACTTCAGCAGAAAGAATTGAATAGATTGGCAGCCTTTTTGTAACTAAAATTCTTCATCTGGAAAAAAATGAGGGACTGAGTAATGGTCTTGATTTTTGTTCTACAGAGCTGTAACGGAAATGTGTACTTTTCAGACACTTTATGACTCAGCTAATTCATTCACCACAGTAGATCCGAAGTACTCATTATGCAGAGAAAATGTCATTTAGCAAAACTGTGCTAGTGGTCCTATTTTAGAATGTATCTTCTATTTTGTGTTATTTCAAAACATGTAATGTGAGAGTTCTGTTGCAAATGCTAGATATGTATACTTGTGGGATAGTATACAAATTGCCACAGAAAGATGATGGCCTAGCAGTTGTTTGTTAAGGAGTTCAGGTGCTAACACCATCCATGATTTGCAAGGGAGGGACGAATTGCTCCTTCACACTGCTTTACCTATGATTCATCTATTAAATCAATATTCCTCTGTTTGTGAGTGAGATTTTTTTGCTTCTCTGAAATTATTCTGTTAAGCACAAAAAAACCCCTTAAGTAGAAATGTCTGTTTCAGGAATGTTCTAGTATTTACACATCTTACTAAATGTTAAGGTTTTTTTTCTGAATACAATTAAAATACTGTGTTTAAAATATTGATGCATTCTGTTAATGAATTTTTAGGTCTCTTGCGGCTGAATGGGGTAGATATGGCATGAGATTCAATGTGATTCAACCAGGTCCAATAAAAACAAAGGTACATGGCATGAAGTAAAACCCAGCCTTGAATATGCTTTGTAGTACAGACTTAACTTTACAGCAGTCTAACCTTTCTGTAGCTGTAAATTTGAATATGATTTCCTTGGTAGTCAAGACTGTGCTGGAATGTTGAATACACTTCCCTCTTAGTCTTTTTGTAAAATAGGATTTCTTGAACTTCTGAGACCTGCCACTGTCCCTAGCTCTACTACACTATATAAACTACACTGTACTTTACTGTATCAAAGAATTGATATTTCCAAGTACTTAATGTTGATTCTTATTTCTGTGTACTTAGTTTGTCAAGTGGAGTGAATTCTTACACTTGAGGAAGTAAAGTTCCTGGTTCTGCCTGAACCCCTAATTTTTAGACAAAACATCAGTTCCAAAATCTTAGAATCTCTTTCAGGTATATGAGAAGAGAATCTCACTAGTTTTGTTGAAAATCTCAAAACTAGAAAGAGAAAAGCTAAGTTGGCAAGGAAATGAGAAGCTTTGAAGTGAATACGAAGGAGGACTGGAGGGTTTGAAGCAAGTAATCCAGAGCAGCTGGAACAGGGAGAATAAAGAAAGCAGTCCTGCAAGAAGAGAAAGGAGGATCCATTTCCCATTGAATCAAATTATTAAGATTATGAGCACTAACACCTAATAATGGTATTATTTCTTCCTGTTAAATATTTCACAGTTGTTTTTGCTGTTGTTTTGGGAATAGGGGTGTAGAGTTGTTACTTTTTTGTTTATTTACTATTTTTTCCTTTTTTCGTCCTGTCAGTTTTAGATGCTATGCTGGAAAACTTAGTTTTAACTCTTTTCACTATAAAGTAAACAAGTGGCAGAATGTTGAAATAGCATTAGAGGATCAGACCCAAAGTTCTCCAGGCCTTGTATCTTGTGTATTTTTAAGAGCAGAAGAAAAACATTGGCAAGTTAAGGAATTTAAATGTCATTAGTGCTACCTCCAGTTAATGTTCCTTTTTTGAACTAATAGTGTATAACCTGCTTGAGATACTGTATGTTCTTAATAAAATGCTACATTTGGTGTATGGTTCCAACTTAAAATTTCCCTGAAAGCATAAAAAGGCAAACAGCATACTGCAAAATCAAGGTTTTCTGCCTTGGGGGATATATCCATGGCTTTAAAACATACTGTTTTAAGTCATGATGGGAAAAGAACAAGCCATACAAGCACAACACTGTTAGGCTTATAAACTAACAGTTAAAATCATGTCAGTAGAAGTAAATGACATGATTACAGCCATGATTACATGAATTACAATGTGCTTTAAATCATAACTTCAGTAATTCAACATAAATGTTAGTGATACATTTCTGATTTTGAGTGAAGAGGTTGTTTCCTTGTGGAGGAGCAGGGAATAAAAAAATCCCTTTATTTCCCATGCTATTTTAAGCTATTCAAGTACTAAAGCTTCTGGTGACTTCCTTTAGCTTTAGCAGTTGCTGCAATTTAACTGAACTTGATTTTTTTTTCATTTTATTTACTCTGTCATGTATAATTTATTTTTGGTCACTTTCCTGTTCCTTTTCTCCCCTTGTTCCTCTCTTCTGTCTGTGCAGCAATTTGAGTCTTGCTTATTTCTTCAAATGTTTATCAAGGGTGTTTGAGGAAAAAAAGATGATTAACCCCTTTTGTTTTTCACAGATAGATTGTGGGTGACTATCCCAAATGCATTAAATTCCAACTTATCATCAGTAGATGCAAATCAGTGCAACAGGGATAAATTGTTTTTTCTTTTCTATATCCTTCTTTTCCATGCTACTGACAATGAGGCTGTAGACTGCTTACTCACAAATATTAACTTCCATATTGTGTATGTGGAGTCAAATCTCTGTTGGATTTCATTTGCTGGTGTAGTTATAACTTTTTTTAATGTTTGTTTTAATTCTCAGGGTGCTTTTAGCCGCCTTGACCCAACAGGCGCATTTGAGAAGAAGATGATTGAGAGGATTCCCTGTGGTCGTCTGGGAACTGTAGAAGAAATTGCAAATCTTGCTGCCTATTTCTGCAGTGACTATGCAAGCTGGGTTAATGGAGCAGTGAGTTTTGGTTGATCTTGTTTGTACAATTAACCTGATGATGGTGTGAGTACTGCTGATATTTTTAAAGCCCGGGTTTCAGAAGTGAAACAAAACATCTTACTTTAAAATTCATTACAAGTATTATTCAACTTTTAAGTACAGTGCATGTTTGTTAGCACCTTTAAAAAAACTGTTAAAAGTGGTTGAATTGCATTATTTTGAGTATGGGCTTTTCTCACTCAAATCAGTAAAAGTTACTTTCACAGTTCATAACAAGGGAATACTACAGAAATCACACAACTACTAAATACACTTTTATGCTTTTTCTAGGTTATTAGAATGGATGGTGGAGAATATGTTTCTATGGCAGGAGAATTCAATGATTTGAAGAGGGTATTAATTTCCTTGCTTGCTATTTTACATTCAGACACTTTGATGTGTAATTATTAAATGAAATTCTAATGAAACTCTCTTTTCTTTTGTTAGGTTACCAAAGAGCAGTGGGATATGATGGAAGCAATGATTAGAAAAACAAAAGGCTCCTAAAGTACATAACTTTATGGTGGAGATTCTTGGAAATTAATTACTACTTTTTCATTAATATTTAGAAATAACCAATTGAGGAACAGCCTTCAGAATCTTTTTATGCTAATTTCAATAAAATATTTTCAAATTGTTGTATTTTGAATATAGTTTGTATATTTTTCCAATCTAAAATCTATTATTTTGCAATAGTGAACAACAGTTGGTCACTAAATTTTTGTTGTTCTTTAGATTGTCTTACATAGCCATGCCATGGTCTACAGTCAGCCTTTTTTTACCTTTCTGAGGATTTTTTTTTCTCAGATACATGTAAATGTCTCTTGATATTGTAATTCCAATAGCATTGCAGTGCTATCATAACTGAATGTAATCAATCTGAAGAGAGAAAATAGTAAGTCCTGATCTTCACACTTCAATAAAAAGTTGTAAACTTGCAAATACAGTTTCATCTTATTAGCAGGACTACTTACACTGAGAAAGGATGTAACTCCTGTGTTTACTTAGGAAATCTTGAAATGCATAACCATCTTGGTCTCATCTTCTGTGACATTTTCTGTCTGTTAATTATCTTATTCTGAACTTTAAAAATGGCATTTACAGACCTGCAGTGCCTTTCTGAGGAGCTTGCTCTTTGTCATGATGACGTTAATGTTCTTGAAAATGAGACACCAAAAATCATTTGTTATTACATACATGTGACTATGGGAGCCCTCCATAAAAAGTGGTTTATTTAAGACTGTTAAAGGGATGTAGGTAAATAGGGGCTGAAAGTGTTGAAACCTCATTTGTTAAAATTTACAAAAAATCTCCAGATTTCATTTGTATTCACAGGCTGGTACTAAAGAAACTTTTAGATGGCATTACCTCTGAATCTAGCCAGTTTATCGATCCCAAATAAGCAGGTGATAAAAAAATTGCTCTCCCTCTTTTATCCAGATTTAGAGAGTTGATAGTTTTTGTCCCTTGTACCTCAGACAATGGCTGGAATACTTCAAAGAAATTATCAGCCTCTGGCCTTTTCAGCCTGAAATCAATGCCTTTTTTTTTTTTTTTTTGGGTGTTTAACTAGAACTCCAGCCTGTCCCCACAGACAACCATGTACATAGTTTTGTGTGCCTTGAGACTGATACAGTGATTTAAGAGTCAGGACAACAGAACTAAATTTAAGGATGTCTTCCTTCGGGTGCTGGCGGCGGTCATGTATTTTTCCACACAATCCAGGACGTATTTAACATGCCAACATCTGACTTTGAAGTCCCTTGATTGTCTTACTACAAATCTGAAGCAAGCTGTGTTCTGCTGAAAGTGTTAGTGCAGGCTTCTGTGTGCCTTTCTGCTGTGAGTGATACTCCTGTGGGGACTGATAATAAAACAAATCAAGTGTGTTTATTGTGGCAGCTTTCAGGGTATTCTTGAGCATAATACAAAGCTTTTTTTTATGGTAACTTGATTTTGGTAGCTGTGTAGTCAAGATCAAATTCTGACATGACAGCCATGTCTTTTTCCCCAAAATTCGATTAAATTGAGAAGCTAGGCCCATATATACTGTTTTTTGCTCATCATCCTTTGCATATAATTATATTGTCTGCTTATATGAGACACAGTTGCATATAAGACTGACATTTTTTAAAAAGTGCTTCGGAAAAAAATTCAAATGTATGTCTTTGAGATGTGGTAACATCAAGTATTTCTCTGGAGTGTCTAGTAGGTTATCCTCTGGAGATAGGTTGTCAATAAAAATAAGTTCCTATCAGTCTCTTGAATCTGTGGGTTTCTGTGACTTAGTATAGCTAAGTGTGTTATGTAGTTGAAGTCCTGGACTGAGACTGGAGATAACCATGCTCAATCTCTGAAATTGCTGTAGAATTCGTGTGACCTGAAGTCATTTCTGTAACCTGTGAACAGCAGGACAAGTCTGCTTTGCAGTATTTCCTCTGGAGCTGATCATCTGAAGCAAGAAGACTGGCAGGTTCCTTTTAGCTCACAAAACATAGGTCATGTGTGGGGCACAGGTGGAAAAGAGCAAGAAAACATATTCCAAGTCTCAGCATGAAGCTGGGGTCCAGTTTATGTTTGGCTTTGAGGGCTAGGAAGCACTTCTGCCTGTCATATTGCTCTCTTCCCTGTGTATAAAATAGTAGTAACATGGGATAGCAGATTGTGCTTCATCTGATATGGTCAAAATATAGAAGGGAGGCATCTTAAAGCCTGTTGTGTAAAAAGGTACTGGGGATTTATTTACTAACAGAATGTTTGTCATTTGCAGAAATGGGTACTACTTCTGAAGTATCATGTTTTACCTGTTTACTGTTCATAGTTAAATGAATTATTAATTGTAAAGTGACAAAAAACCTATTTTATAATGATGGAGCCAGAAAGCACATTTTAAGTTTTAATGCGCATCTATAATAAGAATAGGGTTTCTTTTATCTTGCTTATGCCAGTGACATCAATTTCAAACTACACAAGTTAGTTGCTTTTAGATGCTGAGCATTTTGTCGTGACAAGATTTATACAATATGTTGATGCAGGTTTTAGAAATGGCATATAATGTTTTAAGAGTTATATGTTACTTAATTTATGAAATATTTGCTAATACATAGACTTAGTTAAGTGAAAAAACATAACTGATCTTGCCATCCACTGCTGCAGGAGACACTGTCTGACTGGGACACATTTCCTTCAGTAAGAGTTGTTAGACTTGGTAGGGACAGGAAAGGAACATTACTATGAAGACATGAATCCTAAACATCTCAAGTTTATGTTTTGCCTAATACAATGCAGTTGTTACTGAAGTAGCAACACATACCTGAACTTAGGCAAAGAATAAGAGAAAGAAGCTGTATAACTACTACCTATACCCAGGAAGTGTCTGGTTTGGAAGTTCCAAAAGAAGCTGTTCCTAAATGCTGATGAGGATTAGACTGTCCTGAAAAAGGGATAAAATATCACTAAACCCCAAGAGGTGTCTAATCCATAAGCGTGCCCCACAGCTTTGTATTACTCACAGACTGACAAAAAGCACAGTCATCACAGCTACTTTATTCTAAACACAGCTAAACTGGCAGGAGAGATAATGTCCTTGCTGTCTTAGGCTGGCATATTTGCCCTGAGATTATTACATTCCTCACCCTATCTGAGATTGCCAGTGGGCCACAATGTAAAGGGAAGGATGAAAAAAAAGTATTGCTTTGTGGCATAATCCTTTTATAAAGCTGGAGGGACAGGAGGGTGGAGGAATGAGTCAGAAAAGGTGATGGTGTACATTGGAGATTGCAACAGGAGTCAGTAGGGTATCAGAGGCAGTTTAATTCCATTAATCACAAGGCTATTTCCCTAAAATCCAAACACCTTTTTTAAAATTACTTTTTGCATGATCCATCAGTCAAAGGTGTTATCGCTTCCATGAATTCAACTTGGAGACACCCACAGAGGGGATTCATTGTCTGATTTCAACAGAAAAGTACATCTTGTCTGCTTAATTAAATCTTGAAATTACCCTTTATATTTCTGCTGGTGATTTACTGTCTTTGAACCTGTTACAATTTATTAGATTAATTCAGTGCTGTAAAAGTGGTATTGTGCTATAGTAGGGGCTTATCAACAAGTTATGAAAACCATTTAAGGTTGCAAATGAGACAAATCTGTTGTATTACATCTTCACTATGATTCCAGAACTGCTGTCAATCTTTAGTTCTAGTTCTGGGAACTCTCTCCTCTTAAGTATGTTAATTACTGTTGAGAATATTGCTTATATTTCCCAAGTTGAGAATTTGCTTTACAAACAGAGGATGATAGTATTTGAGGGAACTGTGAGTTCCTACCTGTCCATACTGGCTTCCAAGTTCATGGGCACATGAACTGCTCATTTATATTTACCTTTTTTCCCATACTGATAACTTGTAACTAAAGACACTGAATTGCAAGAAAGTTTGTACCTTCATCTAAGTCCATGGAGCATCTTGTGTTGTAACTCCTAAGTAAGTAATGCAACTTGAAGTAATGCCCACAGTCTTTTATGTGATCATTTAATATGCAATAAAATAAAATAATCTTTGGGATTTGAGTGCACTGACCTGCTTTTAGTTGCTGTAGAACAACTTCAGTTGATTTCAGAGGGAATTGGAGGTGCTCAGCACTTCAGAAAATCAGGCCATGTATATTCAGGTGCCCAAGTGTGCATTCTGTATCTTCCCAAAGAACACAGCAAGTGGACTGGATTTCAGTTGCCCTCCATAACCAGTGGCTATAACCATGATTGTGATGAGGGCTTAGTATAAATCAGGAAAAGCAAACCTTGTGTAAAGAAACAAAGCCTTATTCGAGGTTTAAGTGGAGTTTAGCAGCAGTGTGTATGTATTTTGTTCATTGACGAGGTTCATTTTGCATAAAAGTGCTGATGACTGTCAGTACCCTTGTCTGTATTTGACATTTGCCTATAGAATATGGTGTTTAGAAATCTCATGAGCTTGTGTGGATAATCTTTTCAAAGGTGGGTACTAAGTTGTAACTAACTAAGTTATAAACAAGGAGGATTAGATCAGTGCTATAATACTGTGCATAAACTGTTGAGGATAGAACAGCACAGCAGTGAATGAATGAAAGCCAAAGTACATGTTTCAAGGGCTGTGTTCAATCTTGATGAAATTTTTGGTGAAAATTCACATGATATTCTCCATACTGGTCAGCTGGGCAGTGTTAGTGGTCCCTGAGGTGCCCTGATGAACGGTGGTGTGGGCCCAGGTAGAAGCAGGCACTCAGTCTGTCTGACCTGGTACTTTTAAGGTTTACTTCTGTCAGCAAATGCTGCATTTATAATGCCAAGGGTTTATAAAGGGCCTCATAGTTACTGTTGTTATTATTCTTTCAGTTTGCTGGTTTGTGCTTTAAAATTTCTAGATCACTTTCTTTGAATACCTAGTGCCATGCTAAGTTTTAATCTGTACGCATTTAAACTAGAAGGGTCTAAAATATTTTACAGCATACTTGTAATTTGTCAGACAGTGGGTTTAGGTATTTGTTAGTTTGAGTGCTTCTTTGCATGTTTATTTTAATAAATTATGTGTTTATAGGCAGCAAAACGTTTAATAGCTTCAGTAAAGGGGATCCCAAGTAGCTCTGTCTCAGTTTGTGTTTAGCTGGAATATGGCATACCTGCACTGCATCATGTAATTAATCTTTGTGCATGCTACGGTTTTACTTTTCTTTGGTCACCAGATGTCCACCAGAAGAAAGAAGAAATCTTCGCTATCATCACGTGTCTTATTGTTGTGCCTTGCTCTGCCCCAACCCTGACATTTAAAAATCAGTCTACCCAGGAGTGATTTAGAGTTTAAAACCTGGAGGTTTTACAGCAGTTTTGACTTACTTGTCACAATTTGCTTTACACTGACAGTAGGCACCTTTGCTAGAATTGGGGTTTTCAACTGCTGGCTTTTAATCTAAGTTGTATTTAAGAGAAGTAACTGCAGGCAACAGACTGAGACCTGCTTTCTGTGTTGTGCCCTGCAGCAGAACCAGCTGGTGGGCAGCAGCAGTAGCACAAGGGTAGCTTCAGAACGGATCTGTGACAGTTACTTTTACTCGTGTTCAGGAGGACAGATTTCAGTTTCTGTGGTGACTCTGTCAAAACACTTTAAAAGCTTTATCTCTCACTGTAATGATGTAGCAAATATATTTTTGCACACAAGATTTGGGAGTTTTTTCTTTACTCTTTTAAGATGTTAAAATAAGGCAAAATCCAGGGTTTCAAGTGCACAATATGAACAATATCAATCATTTATTGTACTGATAGGCAGATTCACTGTTCCTTCACTTAATGTACACAATTGTATTTCACATTGCATAGAGAAAAGAGGAGACAAGCAGGTAAGACGTTAAATCACTGTGCATGGAGTGGGAGTAAAACAGTGAGAATGAGCTGGCTTAACCTTACTTCAGTTTTTTGTGTGGTTGTTTTTCCCAGCAAAACCCCATCCAGCACCACCTACCCCTTAACTTTCCAAGGCTCAGCCTGGAGAGAGCCCAAGGCCATTAGGCCATTCCTGAAATGATATTTAGTTGCTTGAGTTCACCTGAGGAATTCAAGGATTTGTTTCAGTGGGAGTTCATTGACTGTAATCTTGAAGAATTGAGCCTTATTCTTTGAGACACATTTCAAATAGAATGCATTTGCTTCCATTTGTTAAATAAGACACACAAATGCATCTGAGAAGTTGTATATAGCTAATCAGCTAACCTGGATTTGCTTCCAAAACAGTTGTACATGGAGGCAGCATAAGATACAGCCTAATTTCCTTCCTTCTCCAGTACTTACTGGGAGCAATGACCTGGACATTCATAAAGTTGTCTGGCATAAAATTGGTGTAAAGTAAAAAGAGAGCCAGGCCTAAAAAACACAAGGATGCAAGAAGATAGGGCTGCTTCATATTCCATTTAAAAAATACATCTCTAATATAATAAAAAGCAGAGCCCACCATGTGAACTAAATTACCAAATCGTTATAAAATCTGTACTATTTTTTTCTTCATTTAATGTCAAATTTCAATGCTAGTAAGATAGACTAGTAATTCAGTGTAAGATCCAAGGAGGCACATTTTTTTAAAATAGTCAATTTGTCCTTTACATGGTACAGATACAAGAATCCAGGAGATACACAAACTAGACACCAACGATCTTAGGATATTAAATTTAATTATAGATTACACAGAATATGATGTAAAAACAGCAATTTACTAGAATAATTATAACCTGCAAAATGTGAAAATAGTTTAGAAAATGGATTGTCATATTCTCTGACACAGCAATAGTCATGAAAGGTACACTTATAATATCATATGTTAATCTGTGTATTAGCTATACTACCTGTCATTTAGCCAGGATTTCAAGACAGATTAAAGGCATTTATTTCTGAAGTGCTTATGTTTAAATTCAGTAAAACAGCTAGATTGAGAACACTAGATTTTTAACAACTACTGCATGGAGATCTATTCCAGATAAATGCTTTGTCTATATGCTATGAATTTGTAATGAGAAGGGTAATTGTTAGACTGCAGAGAGTACAGACCTGTAAATGGGTGGTTTGACAACTGAAAATATTTCTTAGTGCCTTATTAAATTTTTGAAATCAGACATGCCAATGTCTCTTTCCTATTTCAGACCTAGATCATATTTAATCTGAATTCATGTTTTGTATTTAAAAACCCCACATTTGTTACGGGAAAGATGCGTGTAGATCTTTTTTTTACGTAGTTTAACAAGAAATGTTGCAAGTGTCAAAGGATATGATGACCACAACAATGTCAGCAGGTTTTTCTCCAGCCGTGTTTATGAAAGCAAAAAACCCAACCAAAACCAAAACCAACCCTGACATATTTAGTGTCTTTTTGAATATACAGACTGGCCCAAACACCGACATTCTCTTTATCAATCTTATTGTTACAAAAACTGTACATTACAAACAGTATAGAAACAAACTGAAAGGAATGTGCCACACATCCTGGCTAATTTTCTATATGCAGTTTAAAAATACAGCCTACTCCCTTATAGTGCACAGTTATTGTGTAGAGTACATCACTAGTTAAGTGGACATGATAGAAGAGCTCTAGTTTTCCTCAGCACAGAGAATAAGAGCCAATTCTGCTCGGTAAAGCTTTCCTCCATCAGACAAGGCCATGATGCTTTTCTTGTATGTCGCAAGGTTGGTAATGTCTAATTCCTATTTAAAGAACAGATAATGCTTTATAATCCTGTTTAGTTATCAGCATGAACAAGTTTACTTCCAATGGCAGGACGTGAGAAAAACTCCCAGGTATTCTCAGCCTATCTGACAGTAACACACTAAAATGTTTTCATATATTTTTATGTTTTCCATATGACAACCATATGTTAGCTTGCTGCTAGCTGCTGCCTCAGAAGCAAGCAAGCTCTTGACAGTGTCACTGTGTAATCACAACTCCCCTAGTTCAGGATTTACATTGCTATTATTTCCACCACAATTTTTAGTTGTACTTTGACTTCAGGAATTATGACTTAGACACTCTATATTTATCTTATTAGGGTGGATTAAAGTGTCCTTAAAATCCAAATTAAATCTAATCTCTAAGGGGAAAGAAGCCCTCTAGGATTACCTTTTTGTTCTTTTCACAGAGATCCTTCAGTAGGGCATCAAGTTCATTTTCATCTATATAGCCATTGCCATCCTGAAAAATACCATTAAAGATAAGTTTAAACATTCATTTTTTATTCCAGAGGTTATGGCTAGTTTTCCACAAATTCAGAAAATAAGTGCCAATAACCTACTCAGTTAATAAAAACATTTTTTAAGACTTACTTGATCATACATCTCAAAGGCATTATTGAATTCTTTTGCACACATTTTGACACCCTAAATGCCAAAAAGAAAACAAATCCATTAATGACACCAGTTATGTGTGGCGGTAACAGGTTACCTGAAGAATGTGAATATTCATACCTGAAATTTAATAAGAAAATTTTCCTGTACAGGGAGTAGTCTTTGGAGAGAAAAAAACAAAGGTCAAAATATTTAACTGTTCCCATTACAGCACTTTGTACATGATATTTGTTGTGAAAAGAAACAGAAGACATACCTGGCCAGTTCAGTAAGCTCCAGCTTTCCATCATTGTTTGCATCAAACATCCTGAGCTGAAAGAATATATAATTTTACATTGCTAATCAAAATTAATCAACCTAATGACGAAAACACTTATTTGGAAAACTTAAATCCAATTAACTTTGTCCTGAAATGATGTCCCCAGGTCACATTTGCTGTGTAATACGTTTAAGTACTAAGTAATTTATAGTAATTAATTCTACTGCAAAATCTTGGTAAGAAACCAGGTGAGCAATTCTGATTAACCTGCAGTAAGGTAGGTCTTAACCTGTCTACACTGATGAGTGAATGTCCTGTATGAGAAATGTGCATGAAAAAATTTATAAATGAGAGGAGTGTTGATGTGGTAACATTTTACTTTTGACTTCATGTCATGACTGGATAACAGAATCATTATTCTGTGTTCACACAGATGAAAAACTGTTGGGTTAAGTGCAATAGAATCAAAGGCGTTCAATTTCCTAGACAGAAAACAATAGATATTTCATTTAATTGACTAGGTCTAAGTATTTAAGTAAAGATAATGTTTTATTACTGTGATATATTAAAAAGAAAAAGTGAACAGATGTTGCAGATGATCATATTTTCTTGATGGTATGAAAATGGGAAAATAAATCTCTCCAAAGAAGCATAGTTTAATTATAGTAATAACTATGTCAATATAGTTTCACAAAATAAATGATTACTATTTGAAATAATTTTTAATAACTATACTATTAAAGGGTTTTCCTTTGCGGCCTTGAAAGGATGAACTCTTGCCACTTGAGGGACACAAACAGCTTATAATAGCTATTAGAAGTAGGTGAAGATTTTGCTCCTGCATAGGACTTTCTCTTTCCAGTATTTATGTCTGTATAGTTCCATTTTTCTATTTTCAAACTTTATATTGCACTTGCTGTATAAAAGTCACAAAAGCAGCAGACTACAAAACATTGTATTGAAAGCACCACCACCCACACTCCATCCCACCACCTGCAAACCCAGTAATTTTAGATGTAATTTATAGATAAGAGGAAAAGCAACATCCTGTACTGACATATATACATAAATGTATATCCTTTTAAAGAGAGAGCTAATGTAATGCAATGAAAAAAGACCTAATTTCACTTTGTTAATACACAATAAATGACAAGGGATACCAGGAAAAAAGTGACCAATTCTGCAAACGTCTATTTCTACACAACACCGTGGTTCCTTTTAACACTTCCTTCCTTTGTATAAAAGCATCTGCCTTGCATGCACTTCCCATGAAAGCAGATTTGCGTTTGGGGGAGGTAAGCAGTGGCAGCTGTGAAGTGAACTTATTTTGTTTTTTAATGAGTTGTTAGTGGCTGGCTCTGCTTGCAAGCAGCTGCTCAGGGCTCTGCATTTTCTGTTATCCTTCTGTTTTCTGAGGAGATGGTTGGAGAGCTGGGTTTATTTTTTTCTCTTATAACTAAATTCTTGGTTATTGTGTGCCTCTGCAGAGGCCAGAACTTATAGCACACTTCAGGATGGAGGTCAAAAAGCTCCCTGAATGGAAATCTTCAGCAGTGAATGAGCAGTGACAATTCTATGTAAATGGTTTATACTGGTACAATGAACCAGCAGACTTTTCCAGGAGAAACACAAGTTTTGTTCAGCCAATCTTAAGCCAGTTTGAGGGCAAGTGCATCTACCTACCACATTTTTTTATTGTTAAAAGTATTTTAGGATGAAAACAAGCTGGCAAAACAAAAAATACAGTGTTATACATTTCTCAAAGACCAGAATTCTGTCTTTTTCTTTTTCTTGAAAAGCCCATGCAGAGGCCAGTACTGGTCCTTACCATGGAATACCATACCAATGGTATGGATGGATTGTTCCAAGGATGGGCTGATTTAAGGCCAGGGAAGCAACAGTTTTGCTATAGTGTTTACCTAAAACATCAGTTTATCTTTCTTGAAGCAAGGGGAGAAGGAAAGTGTGAGATGTTTGTAAATCTAAGGAAGCCACCATGTAGTGATGGCTTTTAAGAAAGAGGCAGACACCACAGCACTGTAAGAAGGCAAACATAGAAAGTAACAACAAATTAATTTGATCTAAATATAATAATATAATTATGAAAAGAACAAGTTCGCTCCTTTGAAATGTGAAGACATTGGTTTTACAACTAGCAGCACAAGGAAGCAAAACAGGGAAAATACTATGGCACGGCATGACATTATATAAATAGCAAGAAGGTTAAAAATTCCTGGGCTTTTCTTTTTAAGCAGTACTGAAAACTCCCCATCAAAGCTCTGTAACTGCAGAAATACTTGCAGGGCTAGGGGCCACAGTTATCTTTCTCTTGCAATGTCATAGTCTGATTGGGACCTAGTGAGTCTTCAAGTCATTTGGAGCCTTCCCGTGGCTAAAGATAAACAGAGTTTGGATGAACCCATTATGCCTGTAAATAACCTTACCATTATTTCTGTGTATTCCGATAGCTTTGAGTCTTCAATCTGCTTATTTGCTTTCTGTAATAAATCTTTCAAGAAGCTCTGTTAAAATAAATAGAGTAATAGATGAATTTTTATCTACAGTATAAAATGTTTGACTTGCTAACTTCAGATTAAAGTAATGGAAAACACTATTTTACTTCCACTTTAGTATTTACTACTTAAGTTCCAAATAAGTAGGAAAAAATAGTTATTAACAGCTAAGAATATATTTTTCTTTAGATAAGTTCAAGTATATTGCATTTTATTTGGAAAAAGTAACTAATAAAACTTCCTGCATTGTGTGCCATTTGTTGTATCATGAATTTGGAAAAAAGTTTGGCTTTCAAGTATATTGCTTCTTAATAAGCTCTATCAGTAAACTAAACTAATTAACCTTGGGTCTCCTTGAAAGCTTGTATGCCTAATCACTTCTTGCAACATCGGAACAATTTTACAGAAAGGATCAATGATTAATCGAGTTTTGTCCTTGCCTATGGCAGTACCTGATGCTAGAAGTGAATATTGCTTCTTCCTATCTTGTATTTTAAATGTGTGCAACCAATTTCATTGCATTTTTGAATGAGAATTTGATGTCACCTGACTTGAAACACCAGCCATTTTTCCTTTAAAAATTAAGATGGTTTCAGTGGATTCAGTGTTTTAAATTTCTGTACTAGATCTGTGACATCAAAAAAAGAAGATACCAAATTGTAAAGAAAGGGCATTACAAGACCTGATGAGGGGCCTCTTTCCTGTCATCAGTTGGTGTGTCATTACCTTTGTGGAATCTTTTGGCCACATTTCAAGATAGAAAATGGGAGAACTTATAAGAAAATCTACTTGTATTCCTGGACCTGAATGCAACCATGTCAATAGACATATGACTAACACCCACTATAGTTCTTTCAGCCTGGCCCCTTCCATGCTGGAGGCCCTTCCTGGTAGCTTGTATAACAAAGAACACGACTGAAGTGTTGTGAATGGATGTTACAGAAACATGTTTAATCTTGTGTGCATCAATGGAAAATAGAAAAGAGGGAAATTAAAAGGTTATTCAGTCCACGTCTCTAGAAAGGATTCTATCTATCTAAACTTCCTGAATTACTCTCTGATCTGAGCTATTGCCAAACCTTTCCTAAATACAGGCAGTGATGAAGAGTCTGCCTCCCCCTTAGGCAACATATTCTATTGCCATTACTATTGTTAGAAAGTTTTCCTGATTTCCAGCTTAAATTTCACTTACAAGTTGTTAGTGGGTGTACTCCTCTCATATACTTAAAAATGTTTGGACTAGCCAAGAAATACTGATCTAAAAATAAAACTGGACATTTATTTTCAGTGCTAAAATTTCCTCTTTCTCCGAGGCAAACAAAACCTCACAGCACAAGAGAGATGAACCACTAGAGCTTCAGTTAAAATGTCTTCATTCTTCAGGTGGCCCTCCATCAGCCCTGCCTTTTAAAATCTATTTTAAAATATAGCAGTTGGCAGGCATCATCTAACAGCTGGAGAGTTCTCAAGTGGTACCCTTTCCTGATCCTACCAACCTGGTGCAACCAGTCAGCAGAAGAATGGGCTCGTCTGCCTGAGGGTTACCCTAAGATTTGATCCTCAGCAAACATCACACAGATATCAAACTCAAAAGAGAAAGGAAAAAGGAAAAAAGACGTGAATTTTCTGTCATGGATTCCTTTTCTGAGCAGAAGAACGGTAAAGATTTTGAACAGTTTGATCTCCTGGTGCTTTATTTAAAACTTACATCACTCTTCTTTATACCACATATGGGCAAAATAGTCCAAATTAGATGGACAAACACTGCTAGATCTTTCTCTTGCTATGAATTGCTTTGATTCATTTGAATGTAAAGCTAAAATAATGGATCAAATGCAGTTGAACTGTGAAAAAAGACACCTTTCTACTCAGAAAGCTGTTGTATATAAGTATCTCTCCTATGAAGAAAGGCAGAGAGAATTGGGACACTTCAGCTTGGATGAGATTCAGGAGAACATCATCAGGGTATATAAATACTTCAAGGGAGGGTGCAAAGAGGATGGAGCTAGGCTACTGACAGGACCAGAGGCAATGGTCACAAAGTAAAACACAAAATGTTCCCTCTGAGCATCAGGAAACACATTTTCACTGCAGGGATGATACAGCACTGGCATGGGTTGCCAATTGGAGGCTGTAGGGTCTTCATTCTTGGAGACATGCAAAGGCCATCTGAACAAGATCCTGGCTCTGGGTGGTCTTGCTTGAGCAGAAGGGTTGGACCAGATGACCCCCAGAGGTCCCTAACAACCACCCTGTGATTCCATGACTAACTCAGCATCGACAAATTGATGTTGGTTGTATGACTAGGGAAATAAAATCACTCTTATTTCAAGATTTCTTAACTGTGCAAGGCTGCGATGGCTAATGGGATAACCTCGATTCTGCTCTTCTTTGTGCATATTAAAGCTGATACCAAAATCCTACTAGGTTAACCAAGCAGAGGCAGCACAATTCCATCTGTGTTAGTCTAACAGAAATACAGTGGAAATTGTAGGGTTATGTGGTACTTGAGACAGCATAATCCGTCCAGCAGCATAGTAATTAATAGTAGTGATGTCCTTAAGAAAAAACACAACAAAGCAGCCCTTTTCCCTAAGAGACCAAAAAATTAACCAATATAGCTGTCAGAGACTCATCTTGCTTTCTTAATCTTTCTTGCTTCCAAGCTACCTGGTACCCAGAATCACTTGATACCAACACTGATCTGAATTAAAACATGGCTTAAAAAACCATTGATCAGATTAGAGTTTCACTTTAAATAATTTACTGGTGATGAAAACATCAGCTAATTGTATTGCATTTTTTGTCATGTTTGAAATGCAAAAACATGCACAGGTGGGTATCTGAAGAGATAGCAGCACAGGCTGTAATCCAACACCTGTTCTCATGTTGTGCATGCTCTTAGATACTGGTTTACCTTAAGTTCCTCAGAATCAATGAAGCCACTGTGGTCGCTGTCATATTTCCTCCATGTCTGCAATCAGAATGTGAATGCTTTAATGATATGTTTATGGCAAGCAGGTCTTGGATGATTTTACAACAGGCAAGTTTTCATACTGTACCTGCATGAAATCTTCACTTGACTTTAGCTGCTGGCATCTGAAGAACAACAGGAAATTCTCTTCTGTTGGCAATACCTGAGCAAGCTGTAACAGAATTTAAGAAAGATTAAATTTTGGTTCTTAATTAGGCCAACTGAGCCTGTAATAGAGCATGAAGATTTTTAAAAGCATATAAAATTCTTTGTGCTCATACTGCCACTGCCATATTGTGACCCCCTTGGAAGCTTCATCCTGCTAGCTGAAGTGTTTGGAAGATGCCTCTGAAAGGCTTCTGGCTTGCAGCTTAGTCATAGTCTTCAAGGTCAAACAGAAGTGAGGTCTGAGAGAAGTGAGTGAGGTAGCACATTACCAAAAGGGTAGCTGGGGAAAGGGGAAAAAAATCATCCATGCAGAATTAGGATCTGTATTAAAATCCATTGTATCGGCATGAAGGGAAAGCATAACACAAGGATTCACAAAGGATAAGTGTGAAGGACCAAGAATTAAGAAATTGAGCAATATAGACTACTCACAGATACCAAGGAAGAGGGAGGAAGAAAGAAAGGAACACTGACATCAAGAACATGTGTGTAATGTAAATGGTTAAATATAAGGAAAAGACATGAGAAAAAAAAAGAAAATAGAGAGGGTAATGGCAGTTCTCATTTGTCAGTCACAGAGATGTGTTCAAAAAGAGCTATAAATACCAGAAAGAAATCAAGAGGGCTTTTAGCCCTGCAAAACCAGGGATGGTTCTTCCAATGCCTCTTCTCTACAAAAGGCTTTTTTTAAAATCAGACATTATTGTACTGATTATTGAAAATGTTCATTTACTATAACTCAATTTTGGCAAGTGAAAAATGTAGAAGATGGAAAGTACGCTGTATAATTTAATGTAAAATCATGATTTGTTTTTAACAAAAGCCCATTTTTTTTTTCTGTCCTCAAAATGTACGAAATATGTTTTGATTAAAAAAAAAAACTTTTTACTTGAAGAATAGACCAGCTGTGCTTACTATGGAGAAAATGGAGAAAGATTTCTTAGCTGAATTCTTTTATGTAAAATGACATCTGCAGACTTCCTAGAGTCCCATCTTAAAATTTTGATTCAAATTTTTGTTTTTCTGCCTCCATTTCACACCCTCAGATCTTTTGTTCTGCCTGTTTCAGTGCTATTGCCTAATTGCTGAGGCTTTTTTTATTGGGATCCAGCAGAGCCATAAGTGACTTCAGCTTTCACCCCACAGACACAACAAAGTTAGGGAGACATATCTCTCATTTCTCTAAAATCATATATGCAAGGAATCAGTTAAATTCTTTTAGAGTTGGTACAGCTGAAAAGACACATCAGAGCACTCTCCTTAGAGAAATGGTGCAGCTGATGACAGGTTGTCAGGCCCATCAGAGCCTTCTGAGTGCTTTTGCTAAGTGGCTGAACACAAAACCAAAATCAACCTAAGAAATGCATTTTTGTCAGCAGCTTTCAAACCTACTCCATTATAAATAGCACAGACACGTACAGGTACGTACATATTTATGTGTATGCAATAGCTAAATGTGTGTAACTTAGCCCTGATTTATGAAAAAATATCTTTATTTCTCTCATGACAGAAAAGCTTTGATTTTAGAGTACACTCCTATTTAACAGCAAATGTTGAATGGAAGAACTGTGTAGGATAAAAAGCAGAATTTGGGAGAAGTGGCAGATTATATCAATGGGAAAGGGTTTGCTTGTGTGGAAAATTTAAATCAGATGTCATTCAATGACATAGCTAATACCTGTGAATTTTGCAAGGGCATTGTAAAATAGTAACTATCCAAAGGATCATTAACAGCTTATTAGCAGTACCAAACTGTATTTGAGTTACAGAATATATTACCTCTGGAAGAAAATTACCTTATTTTAAGCTATACCTCTCACCCTTTGTAAGTCTCGGGGGAAAGCATTAAATTGCTTTTTGTGGAAAACTCTGAAGTATTAAGGGATGAGTAGATTGTGTGGAAACTGGTTCAACTTCGAAGTCCCAGTTTTATACCATTACCAAGAAGAAAGATGGAAACCTGGTGCTATTTTAAGTGATGACTTCTTTGCGGGGATAAGCATAGGGGGACTTTGTGAGCATGTCTGAGTAAGAGTGCAGACCACTACGAGTCTGTGTATGGCAGCAATAGTAGTTTAGTGAGCTTTGAGCTTTGCTGCTTTTATGGAGAAGGCTGGTTTATCTCTGGATTGCAAATAATAGAGGACAACTACAAAGCCTGAGGCTGGTTTGACTCTTCTTTGATCAGCTGCAGGCTGAGATGTGTCTTTCTGGGCTACCTAGCAGAAAAAATACTCTCAGTACCTAAAACAATACCAGAACTATTTTTTAGATATTGTTCTCTAAGTAAATTCCATTGATATTTACAGCGACTTAACATTCCATTCACCTGATAGAGTGAATTTGCTTTTTAAAATCCCATAATAGAGCATGGGAGTACAAAGAATATTTTAGGCTAATAAGTAGTCAATTTTATAGCAGCAGTAATCTTCAAATAATTTGAATGTGAAATTGCTGCAGTTCTGAGTTTTGAAACCTTGGGTTTCACAGCCACATTTTAGTAAAAGCATTGGTCTCAATGGGTACAAAAGGTGAATTAAAGGTCTCTTACACAATGGAAAGAAAGTGGGCAGGTCAGGCTCTGCCTTTAGCTGAAGGACACTGGATAATGGCCAGGGAACTAACTGCAGTGTGCTTGCAAAGACAGAATCAACACTTAATCTGAGCTGAAAATCCACTCCTTCCTCTGTGAAGCCACCCAGGCCTCCTCTTTATCTCAGTCAACAGACCTTTCCTGAAAACTCATTATTTGCTGGCACATTCTTCATCAAATGCTGGGTGTTCATTTTCAGGGCTGGGAGTCTGAATGGCTTTACATAAGTTTTTTTTAAACAGCATTCACACAATTTTCAGAAAAACTGTACTATGTAAATGGGAACAATCTGGAATTACGGGATATTTTTTTTATGAGGAAAGAGAATCAAGTCCAAATATCAACTTTTATATCATACTGCTCTGCACATACCACACATTTCATGAGTCCTATCAGCAGTTTCCAAATCAAGCTTCATGCTGATGTAAGGGAAACAAAATATAGCTATTGGGTTTGGAAACTGCTATATTAAGGGAGAAAGTCCCTTCAGTCACTGAACTCCATACTATCACTATTCAGTTGCTTCCGTGGATGCTGAGCATGCTTGGCACTTCACCGGGGGCGGTAAACCATATCAGACCCTATTGGATTTGGTCATCTTCACTCATTAAGTCAATATCAGAACCAGAAATAAAATTTGAAAGGTAAAACTTCCAGTTATCTTTCCTAAGTGAAGAAGAACAATCTTTTTCAGGCACTATTCACATATTGTTCTTGCATCTAGTGCTTGCTGTACACATACTCAAAAATACCAAATTAAATAAAATTCTTCAATAACAAACAAATAAGCATTTGTTAGTCCAAAATAAAAAAAATACCAAATAAACACTATTTCTTTCTAGATGCAAAGCTATTTGATCAATGCTAAGTATCGTCAAAAGATGCATTTTAAAATCAATTGTGGCTGCAAGTGAAACAAGTTGTTCATATGTCTATGCTAGTTTAGTTGTAATTACATATGCCTTTAAACAAGTATATAAAATTCAGACATATGACAGAGGAGAAAAGGTATCTTGAAATCATCTATTGTATCAGCAGTGATACTTCGTATCGACTTCTACAGATTCTATTCAGTCCTCTGTTTTAAAATTAGATAATGACCCAAAGCTGGTCACTGTAGAAATTTTGCAGGCCTGGCTTGTTTCCAGCCATTTCTTAATTAGCTCTCTAGGTCAGATTTCTTATTATCAGGAAAAAAGGTAATATCACTTAATAATAAAACCGCAGTCTCACTGCACTCAGAGTGACATAAATGAGTCATTGATTTAAGCTCAGGGAAGTGACTTCTCAAACTGTAACCCTATAACCCCACAAACTCTCCTTTTTGATGTGCAGTGCTGAAGAGTGAAATTCAAAGAAAACACAACAATTCCCCCCCTTCCTAGCAAGCTGTCTAAGTTATACAATTTGTCTGAGGATAAGTTGGTTATCTTCAGCCTCTTCAGAAAATGGGAGTAAGAATTTTCTGCCTGAAGTTCTGTTAAAGTTCAAGAAAGGAAATCCTAAGAAATTCTTTCTTAGTCAAGATTAACAGGCTGACTTACCATATTGGATTTTTTTAGAATAAAGTACATACAGTGACTGCCCAATTAAGTTCACTCGGGTGTTATCATCACTCTTAGGAATGGCAACAGAGCATTAGTTCAAAATAACAGAGAGCAGTACATCACATTACTTTTCATCAAATTACTTTCTTAATTTAAATTTCTAAAATAGAACTTTTATCTGCTTTGTAGAAAACTAAATTGCTGTTGAGGCTTATTTGTAATGAATAAAGAGAGAAAAGTTAAATGACATGGTAAAATGTCTGGAATGTGGTAAGGAATACATTACTTGTTAATGAAAACGTTTCTTTAGTGAAAAGAAAAAAAAGATCTTATGGGTGAGGAAGAAATATTCTATGTATCTAAAAATCCAAAGTATTGGCATATTATGCTCACATTGTTCTGTGCTAAATGTATTTTCAAGTAAAGTTACAAAGCAACTCTCTTACCTCCACTATACCTATTTTTCCATCAGTAGACTTCCCGTATTGGTCCACAAAAGCTTTCATTTCAGGTGTTAAGTCCTACAAAGTTACAATGATAGAATGATTACCTTAAAATACAAGGAACATATGTAAACTTACTTGAACAATCTATTATTTGCCAAATAATATACCACATTTAATGAAGTACTCACACATTGCAGCTACACTCGTCAAGTTTGAATGAAAATGAGCCTTGTTTTTTATCACAAATAATGTCATTCTGAAAAATTTTGCTTCCTAGGGAATTATATTATAGCCAGTGTGAATCATTGGCATCTAAATACTTAGAACTCTATTTTAGTTTACAGAATGAAAAAATGATAAAGACAGATGTGTTGGAAGATGTGTTTAACAGTTCCTTTGTTTAAGAGGGTGTCAGTGAAGTTCACAGGCAATTATTAGTCCATATTCTCAGTTTTCGTTTTTAAATTAGTAACTTGAAGGCAGCGCAGAATCTTTCAAAATAAGGGAAAAATTTCAGTATAATACATCTGAACACCAAAATAGTCTCTCCACGTCTTTGAGTAGATTTTTCCTGAACAATGAATGTTATTTTAGTCTTAAAAGAACTCATCACAATATCATATTTTTCACTGTTTAGTATTTGGTTATCATGGAAACAGAGTCAAAATGTCACTGCTTAAATGTAGAAAGGGAGATTTAGGCGGGAGAAAACTTTAAGCAGTACCTTAAATATGACAGAACAAAGCCATCATTGTTGTCCATATAAATTATGGTCCCTGCTATACATCAGCTCTCTAAAGGCTATCCTCATTATCAGCTACGTCCACTTGACCTGCCTTTCTTTGGTATGAGGTGTCATCAACCTTCCATTCTGATTAAACTTTTAATTTTCATTGTATTTCTTAGAGGAGAAGGCTGGTGAAACCATGCAGCAAGAATAGGGTTACAGTTATATTGAAACAATGGGCAATTCTACAGTTACAGATGAAGTTATGTCAGACTTTGGAAATTAAAGGTTTAGTTGTTATAATAGATCTGATTATATAGAACCAAAGTGATTTTCTCACTGGAAACACAGGGAATCTGAGCTGTACAAAAGTCCATTGTAGCTTGTCCCAAATTTCACCAGCCAAAGCTAACTAAAATGTCAATTCCTTGTAGCTGATACAGTCACGGCCTAGTATCCTATTTCTGTCAAAGTCATCCATGGCAGGTTAGTAATTTGCCGTGGCTTTAATTAGAGATGTGGTTATTAATATAATGGACTTCAAAGTCACCTTTCATCTAATGATCCCAAAGTGGGGACAAGTTTGCTTAGGAGATAGAGTGGAGAATTAGACACCTGGATTTTAATTAGTCCTGGTTAAATATTTTACTAATCTTTCTAATAGCAACTCTGCAGTGCCAGATAGTGTCCAGCCATTGAAGGAGGCACAGCTGATTACAGGTTAAACAAAACAGGAGACTTGTCCTCTAGTTCATTATTCAGAAATGACAGTGAGCTTTTGGTGTTCACTTCACCTGCTCATGAGCTGCTTGAAGGGTTATTGGCTTATGTTATTCAAATATATATTTTTGGTCAAAAAGCCTGCTAAATTTAACCAAATCTAGGCCTAAACCTGATACAGATGCAATGCTTAATTTTTGAAATCAAGAAACCAGCCCTTCACTCCTCAGTCAGACACCTCAGAAAAGATATTTGTCCAACAAGTGGGAAAAAATCAGCTTTTTCTGATATGATTTGGATATGTAAGGGTAGTTCGCGCTACAGAAATAGTTACGTAACTGTACTCATAAATCACGTATTCCTGTGGAGAAATATTTTCATTACCTATAGAGTCAGGGAAAGTGAGAAAAGGATGTGGAATAACTCAGACAAGATTCATCTATTGACACATTATCCACCTCTGCATTTGTCACTTATACCCCAGAGCTTCTTTTGGCAATTGGCCCTCCCAAATAGAGAATGCATTACATAAATGTGGGTCACAATAAATGGAAGCTATGCTCATATACTTTTGTCGCTTTTATCTTTAAAAAAGAGGCAGTTATTTTAACATGGCTGAAATCATACCAGATCAATTCAATATCTATAGTATTGCATGAAACAAAAAGCCCTAATTTTACCAAAGCCCAAGCACTAAAACTTCTGAGCTGGCATTCCCCCCTTTCAGGGGGCCTAGCCTGAATCAAGCTGCATGCTCCTCTCAGTCTAAGAAAAAGCAGCTGTGAAAGTACAGGCTTACTGAGTGGATTAATGCAAGGATTAGCATCAGAACATAATTAGAACAGTTCTGTAGTTGGGAAGAATATTGGGTAATATTAAGCCATCCTATTCAATGACAGCACCAATGTGATTCTTTAATGCATATGGCATGACTGATGTAAAATCTAGCTATGAAGAATGCATAATTGAATATTTCAAAAATAGTGAGCAGAAGAGTGACCTGAAATGCAGAAGTTAATGATGACAAAGAAGCTTTGGGGTGTTAAAAGAAGGACAGACAAGGAAATGACATATAACCTACACTAGTTTCTCAATGTGTCCCTTCTGGCCAAAGAATAGATATTCAAAGGTATGGAATTAGTATCCCATGAGACAAGAAACAAACTAATGAGATACTTGTTTAGCAAATGAGCCTTCAAATTCAAGAATCAGATTAGATGTGAAACCTAAGATGACACACAGCCATACTCCAGGGCCCATAGACCAGGTTCTGAATTAGGTGTTGCTGCTGTAGATTGCTCTTTTCAGCAGAACATTTCAAAGCTAGGTTTGAATCAGAGAAATGGGACAGAAAAACTTAAACAACTGAGCATTTTAATGTTCATAGCAGATAAAAATAAACCTGCAAGGGTTTCTGTGTTGCTTTGAGTAGGCTGTGTTTTTTAGAGATGCACACTTGTTTTGAGAGAGGAAAGATTCTGACCTTAAAATTATAAATATTTTTTTCCTTGAGCTTCTAATTAATTTTTAACTACTTAATATTATATTAGCATTTCTAGTAACAATGCCATTCATACTAAATATAAAGAGGCTTTAATAGCTTCTTTCTATGGGGCAAACTTAAGTTTCCTGCACTTTAGCACAGAAGAGAGATTTGTTCTGTCGCAATACTTGAAATGCATAGAAGTTGTTTAATCTTTTCTGTGAAAAAAATTATACTTTTTCCCCTCTAAAAATCCCACATTCCTTTCCCAATTTTCTGTTTTGTTTTGAGGTTTTTTAAATTCAATTTTGCTTTATTTCATTTTTAATTTTAGCTTGAACTTACACTCAGGAAAATGAGAACCTACACCAATGTCTCTAATAAGAATTAACTGGTACCTAGACTGCAGTAACATTAGAGGCATTGCTGGGAGACAGATTTTCATTCATGTAAAGTTTGTACTCATAAAATTGGTATGATACAATTTTCCACAAAAACAATTACGTTTCATAGTAATTATTTTTTCTGCATTTAGTTCTAAAATATAGAACTAACTTTCAAAGCAAAGTTAATTATTGAAAAGCTGTTTCTGAATTTGGAGGAATTCTTATTATTAAGTATTAATCTATTTCCTCCATGTGCACATCATCCACTTAAATTATAATTTTTTTCTGTTTCTTCAGAAGTCTTTTAGCATAGCTTCATTTAGAATGATTCCATTAAGTTATATATTGGGCTTTGATGCTAAAAGTGCCTGTATCTTCACACAGAATCTTTAATTTCTTTCTTTCTTTCTCCCTTTTCTTTTCCCCCCTGCATAGGTATAGTTTGGAGGAAATTAATAATTAATGTTTCAATAACTCATACACAGAAGTATTTTGACAACACTGTCAAAAACTTCACTGTCTCTCTGAGCCATTTAAACAGCCAGGATTTGGTACTTACACTCCTGGTGAAGAGCATTAAGTATTTAGGAGTCATCTGCAGATCTATTTAGTGACCACCAAGGGGCAGAAACGCATTTCAGCCCGTGCTGCCCATTAGGTGTGAAATTAAGAGTCCAACTACCCTGAAGTGTTGGGTTTCTCTCCTTCTTCTTTTACTTTTTTCTTTTTCACTTCTTTTTTTTTTTTTTCACCACACCCCCCACCCCTCCCCGTCCCCGGGGCCAGTTTTAATGAGTACCTATTTGGATCAGATAAGATTAATTGCAATGGGATAAATCAAAGACAAAAAGACAGCACCCATACATTTCTTGACTTTTCTTTTCAAGCTCTGTCAGCTGATGCTTGTAGCCTGGCAAAGGATGAGCGGGAGCCACTCATCAGGGAGGTGGACCCTGGTTTCACCTTTCCAAAGCAGACGATTTACCTGATTTGCAACCTACTCATTTCTAACGAAGCTATTTCCCTCTGCCTGGTGCGGCAGGTGCACGAACCGTGGGATGGCAAGAGAGAACAGAAGGAACCAGGGAACCGGAGTTTGCTCAAGAAAACTCTTCTTTCCCAAAGAAGACGGAAAAGTGGGGCGAAACATTGACCTACCAAGCCTGCCTTCTTCCGTGCCTGCTGCAGCTCCTGGATGAAGTTTTGTAGCTCCTTCCCGTCCATGAACCCATTGCCTACAATAGAAAGAGTTACGGCTGCCGGCACCGCTCCCTCCAAACTCTCTCTCCGTTCTCCAGCGCGGGCAGGGGCGTCTCCGACCCGGCTGCTCCCTGCCGGCGAGCGGCGCCCCGCGCACCTCGCCCGGCCCCGGCCCCAGCCCCTGCCGGCCCCGGGGCTGCGCCCGAGCTGCGGGCGGCGGTGCCGAGCGGGGACCGGGCCGGTTTCGGGCGGGCAGCGCTGCGGTCCCCCCAGCCTCCCGCGGGCTTGCCCCCCTCGCCCCCCGCGCCCCCGCCGCCCCGGGGGGAAAGGAGTCACCGTCGGAGTCGTAGTGGTGCCAGATCTCGAAGAACTGGGCGGCCGAGATCTCCACGCCCTGCAGGTGCGTCTCCGCCGTCATGGTGGGCGCGGGGCGGCGCGGGGGAGGGGGCGCTGTCCGCGGTCCTGACTCGGCTCTGACCGCGGCCGGCGGGAACGGCGGCGGCGGCTCCGACGGCTCCTCCCGCCGCCGCCCCGCCGAGGGCTATTTATGCGGCCGTCCCGGCCGGGCCACTCCCCCCGGCGCTGCCCTCCCTCTCCGAGAGCCCCGGCGCGCCCTCCCCGCCCTGCGCGGGGGGGCCGGGGTCTCCCGACGGCGGCACCGCGGCTGGGGCCGGCACGGTGTCGGGAACCGACACCCCTCGGCGTGGGAGGTCTGTGTGGGTGCCGAGCGGGGAGCCCCGAGCAGGAGAGCAGCCCTGAACGACCCGCTCAGGAGTTACTGCGCATCCCTTGCTGTAGAGAGCGTGCCCGTGAGACGTGGGGACAGAGCGTGAGCACAGCCTCCCAGTTTAGCCATGGGGCTTCAATGTGGAAGAGGGTCCTGAATTTTACAGCGTGGCTTGAGGCACCTCATAATGACCCGGTACAAGAAAAAAAACTGCTTGGGGCACCATGTGGGATGCAAGAAACCCGTTTTTCACTGTTCCATCCCAAAACCAGACCTGCAGACATCTTTGCACAGAGCTGATCTCTGAAGAGCTGCAACCCTTTAACCGAATATTTCTTCTGAGATATAATGGCATATTGAGATATCAATATTGAGACAGCATAAAAACTGTGCAGAAGCATGAGGAACACTACCACAGTCTGCTCTGACTGTGCAAGAGCTTTTTTTTGGTAGACCAGCTTTGGAGACTTGCTCTCCTATTAGCAGGGAGTTGGAGGAAGTGAACAGAGCTTACAAATATCCTCCTCTTGCAGTGGGGAAACATGGTGCTGTACTGGTTATGCTGACTAAATCCCTTTTGCAATGACTCATTTTAGTCATTAGGGCTAGCTGGGTACTCTGAAGCACTGAAAGAGCCTTTCTCCTTCCAGCAGTATCCTTCAGACACTACATTGAGTTACAATGGTTTGATGGTCAAGATGAATGGCTGACGGAACATTGCCAAACACAGTAGGTAGGACAGTAAGGATGAGAGATGCAAACAGCTGGGAAACCCAAGCAAGGATCTCCGCGTGTTAAGTGATCAGCCTGAGTAACAGAAGGACAATAGTATGCTTAGACTCGCATGCAGCATAAGCATAAAAGAATAACAGGATAATGCAGAAGACAGCAAAATGTCAATGAGGATGGATAACCCATCAGGATGAGAGGGGCTTGTTTAGTACAAGGCTGACATGTTGTGAGTGGGATTTCAGTAGATTGGGTGGCTGAAATCTTGTATGCATTATGGAACAAGATGTGGACATAGTGATTAAGTAATCATGAGACCTTATACTTGATTCCTTCCATCTTTCCATTCTCCTGTTTCTCCACCTGTTATGTGCAACCCTCTCTCCTTCTGGAACTGCTGTTTGGCTGTGAGTTCTTCAAGAGATGCACCAGGTTGGCCTGTGTTTTCTTTAGCTACTGAACAAAGGAGCACCTAAGAGAAAGGACACAAGAAACTGTTTATTAATCTCTTCAGTTCAAAATATTTGTGTTAGTGAAAAGTATTTACACTAGTTTTCCAGTCACAAATACCTATTATACTTGCAAAAGGACTGAAGAAATGTTAATATTTCCTTACAATCAGACTCTGTGTTTCACTATGTATAAAAGAAATAAAAAATGGTGTCTGGGCCAATTTCTCATCTAGGAACCACTTTTCAGGCATGGCTTTCTCGGAGAAGGAGACTTCAGTGGGAGCCATATCATGAAACTTTTGTAATCTCCCCACATCTTTTCTTGAAAATAAAAGTCTGAACCAAATGTATTTCCATAAAGTAGCAATAATGACCAGAAAAGAGAGAATTCATTAGGCTTATTTTTACAAGGAGCAAGGACACGGCAGAGCTCTGGCTTCAGCAAATGGAAGTGCAGTGAATCAAGCCTGGGATTATTCTTTGTACTTGGAAAAGACAATGGGGTGCCAGTGACGCAAGGACACTGGAAGGAGACAAAGGTGGAACTAGCATTTCCTTCATTTTTAGATAGAAGATGTCTGTGCCAGTGAGGCAACTTCTTATACACCAAGTGTATTGAATTACCCTGTCCAGTGCAGAATTTCAGCTTCCAGCAAGCCTGCAGGAAAAGAAACCAAGTACTGAACCTGTTTCAACAGACCTCTGACTTGCATCTGATGTTGATTTGCTCCTTGCTGCTTACCATTTTCCAGTGGCACATCGCATCTTGTTCTTGTTCCTTTCCCCTGACCCAAAAGACTGTAGCTGAATGTGAGTGAAGAATTTAGCATTGTTTGGGGCCAGCTCAACCTTGTTCATCTGACTGCTCAGACTTTTAAATGAACAGGAACTGCAATGTTTACATTTTCAAAAATTCTCAGAATAAAGTATTTTACATAGGTCATATGTGGCCAGGAGGATTTAAAAGAAGCCTCACGCAAACTTTTGCTGCTTCTCCCCATAACTGTACAATTGAATGCAGATGCTTGGACACGTTGACCTCTCATTATGCTAACATCTACAAAATCAGTATTGGCTCCAGAGCATTTATGCATCTTTATGTGTTCTTTATAAAACAGTACATCAAGGTGAATGGGTTTCTAAGCTCACTGCTGCACTTGATATGATCCTTCTGCACAGGCATAAAAGTAGCAGACATTGCTGTGCAAAAATAATCACTTACATAACTAACTGCATACCATATTTTTATGATTAATGAATAACCAAGCCAGCATTCATATTTAATCCCACTGGACTCTGCTTATGCAAAACTAAATCGGAAACTGGTCATTTCAATTCAAGAAGCTATTAATTTCCCTTTGAAAGAGGAAGCGATTTAAAAATGTAGATATATACAGGATGTGATCCATAACCCAATGAAGTCCATGCAAATTTTCCCAATGATTCCAGAGGGCTTTATGCAAGGACAAAATTCTTCCCATTTTCAGAAATTATATGTGTGGTGATAAGCAGATATGCACATTGATTAATGGATTACTTTACTGAGAAGCTCAAGCCTTGTTGTTCCTTTTTACTAGAGCTACATGAGCCATATACATATCTGGCAGAAATCAGAAAAGCTACACTGAAGCCAGCTGAGAATTTGACCCAATATCTGAGTGATGATGATTTTCTTTGAAAACATTTTTTGTTCAAATACTTTGCTTTTTTTTTTTTTTTTTTTTTTTTTTTTTTTTTTTTTTTTTTTTTTGTATGTGGCTTTTATGAGACTTAACTCTGACTACCAGACTTCTCTCTTCACTCTCAGGAAAGCACCTAATGATAATAGCCCAAGGGTTTCTCAAGATGGGTGAAAATCAAACATGCCAATTATAACACAGAATATCCCCCAAATATATAACAGAACAAGTAATTCTCAGTCAGAAAACACAAAAATTTAAGCAGCACGAGAAGCATCACAAACTAGATTTTGTTGGGCAGAGATCAAAAGAGACTCAAATGTAAGACCTTTCAAATGAACATGTCCTACATGGACAACTCAAAAGCTCTACAGGGATCACAGAAGTTGTTTACTTAGCTGTTCTCAGATCACATCAGAAGTTATATCAAAGGCAGAGACTGTTTTGTCACCTCTGTTTTTGAAAGGCCACATTCTTCTGTGATCCTGAGATGTGGCTGGATTTGCCTTATGAAGTTCTTCTTTTCTATTAGATCCTTAGTGACTATTAGCAGCACAGTCATTCCTGAAAGATATGGAAGGAAATTCTGATCTTTGGCTGGAGATGCCAGCTTTTCTATATGGAACCACAAAAGTAAGAAGCATTTTGAAGCAAGTGAGATTTTAATTCCTGAGATTTTCATGATACAGAGAAGGTCTCTCTTACTCTTCTACACTCTTACACTAAAATACATATCTGAAAAGCATCATAACTGGAAGTCTTTCGTAAGAGAAAAAGTATGAAGATTATGTTAATTCTACAAAAGTGCAAACGCCTGTACCTATACAGAGTATAGCAGAGTATAGTATAGCATAGTATAGCATACTATAGTATAGTATAGTATAATAAAATATATCCTGCTATTGTCAGTCTTAATGGTGACAGATGTACAAACCAGATGATAGATAAGGGCTGGCGCTTAATAAAGTGAACCTAGGAACCCGAAACCTTGGAAGACTTTTTTTTTCAATCTTTGGTCCAGGTACTCAAATAAGATCCCCAATCTTACACCTGACACATAAACCAGGCAGTGAAGCTGGAACAGTGTTGGTACCTGGTTTGGGCTGTGGCAGAATTTGCAGGTAGTGTTGGGCTCTAGAATGCAGCTTGCAGATGTGTGCGACTGCCACCGAGTATGGCTGCCTGTGGGTGGAGGAATATGTCTTTTCAGAATATTTGGCTAATGCTACAGAATAGTTTTATTGCTTACTTTTTCTTTGTCCACATTTCAATCACTATTTGTGTTCTGTAAAGATGAATAAGAAAATGTAGCATTGAAATGCATTCTCTGTCTTAAGCTGCCCGTTGGATTATATAGTCATTATGGTAAATCACTATTGGCACAGGAAATATATTATGTAAATAGTGGAGTACATGAGCCTTTGCTGGTATTCACAGGCTTTGTTATACAGAGACAGAAATACGTTTTTCATGCACAAGACAGAATTGTCCAAAATAATTTTGAGTATTTAAAATATATTTTAATAGGAACTGCAAATTGATGAGTCACTTGTGAATTCAGATTGCAGCATAATCCAAGCCTTAACCTTCTGACAGGTGAAGCTAGGGCCTAATTCATCCCTTTCTAATCTACTTTGTATCTTTGCAGTCTCATCTGTAGCTTTCCAAGAAGCAGTGTAATGACAAGGCAATGCTCCACAACAGTTTTGTCAGCATTAGAAGGCCCAAAGTCTATGCAACCATGCTTTGCTGTGTCTTCCCACCATGTAAGAGCCACCAGAACATTTGATTTTTTTCTTTGCATCTCCCTTCCTTCAAAAACTAAATGGACACCCAGCACAAACCTCACAGGTGGCACTGGCCTGACTCCAACCCAACCATTCCCAAAAGCTGGGAACATGACAGCCTGTGGCTCCAGACATGGAGAAGCAGCCTTTTTGTTTGAAGGAATACAACACCATGTTCGTGCATGAAAGGTTGTGCTGTGTTGTGAGTGTATCAGAACCACCAGAAATGGTACCTGATGTGGATGGGATCTGTTTGATGATCTGTTTGATACTATAGACCAACTATAGCCAAGAATAAAACAAGAGAAATCATGCAGCATTCTGGCATTTAAGTTCAGCTTTCCCAAGATAATGCCTAACTGTGTATTGTCTTGTATTTTGATGGTACGTACCTGCCTAACTATGAGATTTAAAAGAGCCTTGGGGATGACCTAACTCATACCAATAGAAAGCAGCTTGGGGATGACCTAACTCATACCAGGAAAAGCAGCTCCTCTTGCCCACCTGCCACAATCCCATAACACCTTTGCCCTGGTGGCATGTGAGGTGTTGTGCAGTTACTGCTACAGCCAAAGCTACTCCTGCCACAAGGAGACCTTCAGCTGCTGCCTTGAGCTCTCTCTGTGGCACAGACTGACTGGGGATGGAGAGCAGGTCACTGGACCCAGTGCTGTCTCTGAGAGCCTGATCCAGTGTTTACTAACATCAGTGTTCATCCTTGATTTTCAGTGAATTTCAGTGGGATTTTTAGTGTTTTATGCTGCTGTATGACAGACTGGAATTTTATTTTCTTTTTGCTTGGATTTTCATCCTGTTTCACTGTTTGGATAACGTATATTTGCATGCAATTAATTCCAAGCAAATTCAGCAGGGTTTAATTGTCTAGCAAGTACTTATCTGGGATGTTGGTACTACCAATAGTGGTGATAGTTGCTAAAGTTTTCAGAGACCCACCTTGTGAGACATTTTACTGAAAGACAGCTGGACATTTAGGATCTTAATTTAGAAAGTTTGCCTGTCTCTTTGGAGAATTTTAGAGCTCCTTTTGAGTATTTAGGACACTTTCACTTTACATCCTGGAGAATTCAGGCTGTGTCTGGTTTACAGGACAGTATGCATGTTTGGCCAAACATTAGCTCCGCAGTGGGAGGAGAGCTGGGTGTGTGTCAGTGGTCCCTGTTCCCAGACTCCTCACTTCCTGAGCACTGACTTCTTTTCTTTGCAAAGAAACTTGAGCTGACAGCTGAAAGGAAAAATAGTACGCCCACAGGTCTTGCTGTCCTGGTGAGTGGGGGAGCAGGGCTGTAGGGAGCACCCTGGGGTACACCTGCCCTGCAGTCCAGGCAGGACACAGGGCACTATTCTACTTGGAGGAAAAGCTGATTATGTGACTGAAGGCATGGAACTTAGGGGTACGTTAGATGTGATGGGATCCATGTTCACTGGTTTGGTGGGTCAATCCTCTGTGGACAGGAGAGACAAATCTTCCTCTCTGTTTTCTTTGCATCATCTGAACTGAACTCAATGCTCTTTGAGAAGAGCATGAATCATGAGAAACACAACCCGTGTCCCAGAGTAGTTATGTAGGATGATCACATACTGTTAATTTGTAACTAGGAAATGCAGTGTTCTTCATAAAGGTTGAATTAAAAACTTAAACCATTTTTTTTTTCTTGTTTGGGTTCACAGCACAGGACTATCCTATCCAATCTGTGTGCTGCAAGGGTCTACCACAACAAAACAGTTGCTTGAAAAAGTATTCATTTAAGCAAAGTTACAGAATATGAAGTTGTTTAATAAGTAGCTTCAACCTTTTGTAAGTAATGGAAAAACTTGTGTTATCTCATTCCAAATTCTTTTATTACAGTTATAGGTCAACCCACACAACTTCAAAGCCATAAAATTACACGGTGAGAGTCTCAAAGGGTAATATGGGAAAAACAATAAATAAAGCAAACAATATTATAAGGTGAACAGGTTCATCTTCCAACAGTGCTGAACTCAAAACTAGCTCAGCAAGTGACGTAAATGCCATTGTAATAAAAATTTCAGTCACTGCATGCTGTTGCAGAGCATTGTGAGTTCTTGGTATGGACTAAAATCTGTGTGATCAATTATTGCTGCAGCTAGAAGTCTACAGAAGCAGGCATGTAACTCTCTTTACTTTTTCCACACAAATACCATGACTGTAGTTCAGCTGTAAAGTCCATTCTTATGCACAGCTCTCACTGAAGATCAGTGCCTAGTAATCCTGTATATCAAAGCCAGAATAACTCTTCTATATGCTGTTTATCTCCCAAATTATATGAGCTCTTTTTACATAGATTTTTGTATTCTTCTATTTTTGACATTTTTCTATGTTTCATATTTCCATCATCTTATCTTCTTTCTTATCTGCAGATTAAAATATGTGTGGGATTTTATCAAGAATATAGAATAGCTCACTGTGAAAGCAGACTTTAGAATACTGTTTTCCATCCTCCTGATCTATTAAAAAAAGTTCTTTAGAAATTTAAATAATTTAATTTGTAGATTAATTCAAAACTAGAAAAGAGAAATTTAGTAAGGAATCTCTTTTTTAATTCTCTTAGGCATATTACTTCTGAAGGGAATTGACAGCTTCTTATAAGTAGCTCCTGGAAATGATTGCAGCATCTGATAAGCAGAGTGGCTTCTTGGAACCTTGTAAATGATACATTAAAAAGCATTTATTTTGTTTTATTTCAAAATTCGATCCATTCTACATGCCTGCACTCAAGTTCAAGATTAGAAACTTTCCTTCCAACAATCCATAACATAACCACTTATCAAAATTGTCCAAGGTTTGCAGTAAAATTATGATTAGAAGGTTTGATATAAAAGCTGGACCCTTTTCTGAGCAAAGATCAGTGCCTCACCTCATGATTGTGGAAAGAAATGACATTTACAACAGCCAGAGAATGGAAAATGTTAGCAAGTTAAAGCAAACAGAAGCGAAACGTTAGGCTTTCACAACACAACAGTGCAGTGTGTCCAACCTGTTATCAGTTTACAACTTTAGCCTCACAGTCCTCTTTCCAAATTCACAAAGTTCTTTGTTACCTTTTGATTGAGATCGACCTGGATTGCACGGCCATTCCCACTGTGCCTCATGCAGCACTGCTGCTGTGGGAGCCAGCAGAAGTGTAAGAGCTGTGCAGACCAACCTGCTGCATTACTTCTCATCAGTGAATGTGAGTTTTTAGCACCTTCCATGGAAAGATTTTGAGGAGCTTGCTTTCTCTTCTCAGCTAAGGACTACCTGTGGCTACCAGCAGGGCCCAGTTTTACCCAGTGGAAACAATGTACATCAGGAAAAGTTCATCCTATATTTAAATAGCTCAGAACTAAGCAAAACAATGACATTTTGCACTCAGTCATAAAGGAAAACTGTGTCATTCATACTTCAACTGGTCTCTGTATTTTTAGGGCACAAACTTACTTGCCCAGGTGTTTTTGTCTTGGTCTCACCAATTGCAACACAGGACTGACCTCAGCTCCAGGTTTCTAGTCCCACATCAGTTTGTGTGAGAAGCATAGGGACACTTCCAGAAAGCTTCTTGTCTACTACAGTCCCTCCAGCAGGATTTTTACACAGGTTTTCTTTGTGATCCACATTTGCTGTAGTAGGGCTCTTCACCGGAGACATGGGAATCCCACATATTCAGGTGCTCTGGCTGGCTCTCAGATGCCAGTTTGTCTGCAGTGAACCTACCCCAGATTTGCTGGGAATAATAGCCAGAGGTTTCCCACAACTTTTCAGCAATGACTCACTGGCTGTATCAGTCACTCAGTTTCAGAATTACTCTTTTGAAATGTCTGTCCCTCTGCTTCTCACCATGTCCCCACTCTTCCCACAGCCTGAAGGAAGGTAAGGAAGTACTTGGGTCTGTGTCATGGAAAAACATGGAAAAGGCAAAAAGGATAGATAAAAGTTGTACTCTCAAAATGAGATCGTCTGCAGCCTGAAACAACATATGAATCTGTGGCCAGAATGGACAGAGGAAAATATCCCAGAAAGCCACAAAAACCGAAATACAGAAACCAGAATAAACCAACAGAGAAGTAGTGGAACTTGGGAGCTTTAATATCAGTATTGCTGCAGCCTGACAGAGCCTGAGTTAGACCTGAAGGAGGGCCCAAAAAGGGATTATTCTTTTCCCTCCACCTGGATGGGGAGTGACTTTATCCAGCCAATTGTGTGAAGATTAACTGTTCTGGTGCAGACAGCTCCAGTAGCTTCTCTTGAAGTCATTCCCATGTCTAAAGGACAGACACACCAGAAAGTAAATATTTGTTCTGGTGCTGAGCTCCATTTGAGTCCTGTATTTACCTTATGGAGCATATGCTTGACTGACCAAAATCTTGCACTGTGGGTACCTCATATACTTTAGAACAGGCTTATTCTGATTTGCCATTCAAAACTTTATTGTTCCCTTTATTTCATGAGTATTCTATATGCCTTTTGGAGTGACACTTTTCTCTGTGATATTCTGTAGTGTACAAACAAGGGGAGAAATTAGGAGTGTTTCACACTCTGTTTCACAGCTGCTCTTCAGATTCTGAAACACTTAGAGCCTTTATTTTTGTGAAAAGTTTGCTAACTTCAGTGAGCCTTTCCAGGAATGTTTCTAAAGACTTGGAACAATCTCTTTCACCATACATTTTCTATTGACAAGCCAAGTTTATAGAGTGGGATTAATCTCTAATCTTTTTAATTAATGTTTCAAGTATCCTGAAGATGTATTTTTAAATACTGCAAGCTGCATCTCTTCCCTGGATACCAGGGCAGGATTTTTTTAGCTCACAATGCACACGTGTATGTCTGGCTTGTTGATGCTTTGCATGTTGATACAAAAGCCATAATACTTCTCCAGTTTCTTACACAGGATTCATATTCTTCGCTTTTGCTACACATACAGCCTCAAGGTCATTTGTTCTTAAAACTAATACACAAAGCAGATACAATCCAAGAAAGTGGGAGGAGGCTTTGGTTTCACAGGAGGCACAGTGGGCAGGCTGGATTCTTTAGGCAACAAAGTCGGCGGAAGCTTTCTTCATGGTCACTTCTGCATGGGGAGAACACCGGTAATTGCAATTCATCATCTCCTCTCTCTCCATATCGTTAGAAGACAGTAAAGCACAAGCAAACAGCAATAGAGTGATCCTAAACTGTTAGCAACCAGAAAGTATCTGGAACTTCCATGTTGAAGACATGGCCCAGGAAATCCCACCAGAGGTGACCCCCATGGAGCAGCCCGAGTTCAAGCAGGATCTTTGCACTGAGCTAAGTGAATGCCCAATGTGATTTTCTGTTCTTCAAACCAGAGTTGTTAAAAAATACTAGAAAACAAGTAAATGTGTAACACTTTGTAGGTTGGTTTTTCAAGTGGATCTTTCTTTCTCCTAAGAGGAGGAAAGTTTGGCAAGGGAATAATGTGTATTGCTTAGTCAGATTGCCAGATAAAGGCAATACAGTTTAGAGATTTTCATCTGGCTCCAAACTCTATATCTAGGCACCTGTGAACACACTGCATGACTTTCCAAAATTCAAATGCACACAGATCCTATTAAGGCATTGGAAACTGCAGATACTCACCATCATTTCCTGAAGATTTTTTCCTGTATATGGTAAAGATTAGCATTCTCATCAGTTTTTGGACCTTTTGTGATGTGAACTGCAGCTCAAGATGGAAGAAAGTGAATTTCTTCCTAAACTTTCTAAGTGGAAAAAAATAATTTTTTTTTCAGGACCATAGCTAATTTATGATTACAACTGCAAGGGCAACTGAAACTGTGTCTGAATGGTCTTCATATTTAGGTGTCTGATGTTTCATTTAGCTCCACTGAGCTCAAGCTATACGTTTAGAAAGTCCACAAATTTCCTGTATCTACAATTAAGTGCAGGCTACATAATGACCAAGACATTATATCAAATTTTCCCAGCACCAAAAAAGAGGAGATGAAATGAGCGTTAGTCTAAGATAAAACTAATTGGATCAGATATAGTTAACTTGAATTGCTTGTGAAGATCTATTTTAAACTTCAGATTAACAAGTTTGTATTGCTACAGGCATCACACTTTCAGACTGGTTAACACCAGTTGCTCTCCCGGACATGCTCTCCAGATTAACCAGGCATGAAGTAACAGAACCTAAATATAGGTTTCTATTTTTGTTAGAAGGTGTTATCCTTACCAGGTAAAATTTCTCATTCCTTCTCTTAGTAGCATATATGTTTTTTATACAGTCACTTTCTTCAAAGAAGAGGCAGAACAGCTGCTGTAGAGTGATCACTTGTAAGTATTTTACATTGGCAAATAAAAGTATCTGGAGCCATCAAAGGGAATTTGATGCAATTGTTTTAGTAGCTCTCCTTAATGATGTTGAAGTCTTTCTAATGCCTTTAAGTATGTGATGTTTATAAAAATATGACTTAAATCACTGCTCATGCAAATGCTGTTAGCTGTCAGGGGGTGTTAGTCTGGGAGATGCATCTTGGCTTCAGTCTCCACTATCAGCTTTCCTGGTTTTGGGTTTTTTTTCTATCTCACTCTGGAGCTGAATTCTTTTCTAAGCAAACATTTGTGCATTTGTGCATAATTCAGAATATTCTGAAGTCCTTTTTATTTTGTTAGTTTGTGGGTAAAAAAAAAAAAGCCAACAGGAACCTTCAAATGTGTCAGATTCTGTGGTGTTGGAAAACAAGAAAATTAGTCGCTCATTTTTTATTTTTTTCCCCTCAGGGTTTTATTTAGGAGGAGGTAAGGAGAGAGGTCCTCTAAGCTTTAGCAGGAAATACCCTTATTTTACTAGCTCCTGCAGTCTTGGCTCAGTAAGACACCTTGTTACCAGTATCAGGTCACCATGCCCAAGAAATCTCACGCCACTGGAAGGAGTCCAAATACTCTTGATCAAACACTCCCTCATCTCAGCTTTGTATCGTCTACACAAAGCAGCCCTAACATCAGCTTAACTGGCCCCCAGACGAGGAGACCTTTGGTACTGAGAAAAATCAGTTTGACAACTGCCATGGCACCTCTGTGAACCAAGGCAGCTGGGGTAGGTGAGCAAATGACTCTCAGTAATTAGAGAAATCCTTCAGCATCTCTAACGACCAGCACAGGACATGTAGGGGAGACTAGGAAGAGGGTGAACACCCAGGTCAGAGGGCATAGAAGCCACCTTAAGTGCTTCCTCATCACAAGTGATGAGCAGTGCCACAGCTCTCTGTAGCTATATACTTGTGTTAATGCATTGAAACCTAAATTTTTTCACTGCATGGTACTCTACATTTGCTGTTGGATTAGTGACTAACCTGCTTGTAAATGAGTTGGGCAATTTCTTGTTCCCACCTGTGCGTAAAAAACAGTTGGTCTGGAAGGGAAAACCAACTCCTGTGGAATAGAGATAATAATCTAATAAACTAAGAGAATTCAAAAAAAAGAGATAAGTGGGCACCACTTCTATATTAGTTGCTGTTATTTGTATTGTCTTGACATTTACAGATTCAAGACCTGTAGGGTCAGTATTGAAGATTCTTGCACCTGTGGTAAATATGCCTCCAAAATTGATGCATCCCATTTTTCTTCATTTGCCTGTAGACGAAGCTTAGAAATACTTTGTTTTACAAGGTATTAGTGCAAATGTTGCCTGCAGAGCAAGAGTTTGACCCAGAAGGAAAGAATCCTATTTTCTCCACGGGAATTTGAATGAAGTCTGAAATGCTTTGTATTGAAAATAGCGGTGTGCAGATTTGTCCCAGTGTTTCTAAAGGTATCTCTTAAAGCCAGCAAAGACACTATTTCATATCTAGTTCACTTGGGTAATATGACATGCAAGAAAGGATTAATCAGTCTTCTAAGATACGTGACACAGAGTTCACTGTTTACAATGGTAGACATAAAATGTTCCAGTTTGTTTAATACAGGGTTGAATTAAATTTGTACTGTATAAGTGAACTTCTTGCTGGTGGTCTACATCTGATGAAGGACACAGAACCCTCTCCATGCTGGTTGTGTTTGCTCACAATCCTGTTACCAGGGCTTATGGGGTGACAGCCAGGTATGGCATAGATGTGACAAATTCATTTTATCCACAGGAATCTCTTGTCTTTCATTTCTTCTGCATAGCCTAAAAATCTGAAAGGCACTTGAGCCTATGACTCACATTTGAAAATAAGTATATAAAGAGTACAGATACATTTTTCAAGGAATATTTTCCCATTTTCATGGGTGATTCAGAACTAAATAACACAGGAATACAAGCCATGCTTTTACTGATGTGCAGAGTGAATGACCATAAGGCGACCACCAAGACGGGGCACATGGGTCCTCTGCCTCAAGTCTCTCTTCAGAGGTTGTCAGGCATGCTGCTGAATGCCAGATCTTAATCCCTAGTGCTGCTTGTCCCAGGCTTATGTAGCCCTAGATGACACCTTTCTTTATTTCTGTTTCCCTTGAATCCCTCTCTTTGGTGAGTTGGGTACGTTGAGCTCAGGAGAGGAGAATCATTCCCAGAACTCCAGTTGCTCTGGATTTCAGTGGACTCCAATTCTTGTGGACCCTGGTGAGGTGTTTATTTTCTCCAGGGTTTGTACCTCTCCCTTTTCTCTTCCTGCATCTCCAAAACTGTAAAGAGCAGTTTTGCCCTCTCCTTTCTGCCCTGAGTCAGCAGTGGTGGGGTACCTCAGGCTGGGGTTCTCTCTCATCCTGCTCTTGCAGCTGTTTGACACTGAATTGTGTAGCTGCATGTTCCTTGGTCCAAAGAGAAGGAGCACATTCTCAGCTGCTAGGCACTGTCCTGAGCTAAAGAAGCAGAGACACTTGCTTTCCTGTCTCTGTGCAGGCTTTAACAGGAGGCAGGATAGGAACGGGGACGTCCCCTTGTCCAAAAGAACATCAAGAAAGTAATGCTTGTCTTCTGGTCAATTAATATTTAATCATCCTATATTAAATGAGCAGCTCCAACAAGAAAAATTGCAAGTGGGATTTTTTCCTTCCCCTTCCCCAGAAGAATATATGATAACCTAAAAGTGAGAGCTTTCCTTCCCTGTAAAGTGTAAGGCACCATGAATCAAATCCTTATGGGCAGGGTATCAGGGTGTAATCCCAGCCCCCAGACCCTACTGAACGTTTTGCTGAAGCTCATGGTTAAAGACTGAGGTGTGGAAGTTTCCCTTTTTCTGAAGTCACTGCCTGGCTTGCCTTGTATTATAACAATCTCTGATAAACTTTTCAGGCTTATTTGAAAAGCTCAGTCTGTGGCTGCCCCATTCTCAAGTGTTCTTTACACTGTAAAAGGAGACATACCTATTCTGAAGAGAAATGCTTTAAAATGCCCCCTTATCACATCATACAGCCAGCATTTAGGGGCTGTGAGCAATGCCCTTGGGGCCTGGGCGGCCCCTACCAGACTGAGCACTTTGGAAATTTCCACTTGGTTTGTAAGAATCTTCCTTCGTCCAGCTCCCAAGTCTGGAGGCAAAGGTCAGAATACACGGCCAGAACATTTAGTGGTGCAATGGCTGGGTTTTACAAGGTCTGTGCTGAGGACTCTCTTTCAATAAAGTACTGGCCTATTAAAAATTGTATACTTACAGTACAGAAAACTTCGAAATTTGCCATCTCAGAGTATTTTGCTGCCGAAGTAAGAGCATGATAAGACACACTGGTTACTTTTATAGTCAATAAAGTAAAGCCTGTTCTCAGATGCAGGGCTCTAAAGTGGCTGTCCATTGCTAACATGAGACTTTAGACAGATTTTATCCTTCTGACGTTCAGTGGAACAAATATCCTGTAGTTTGCAGATAAGGATCACTCCAGGATCAGTTTCAGTTTGACACAGTTGTTTCAAAATTCACCTTGGGTATATTTTTTCCTTTCAACTTTATCTAAAAAACTAATCAGCCCGGCTAATGAATTAAAGGGGTGAGAGGAATCAATGGTCCTTATTTGCATTAATTTAAATTAATACATACCTCTTTTATTGAATACAGAGAGACAGCTCTGGTATTCATAAGTAACTGATAGAGAATGAATATAATTCAGTAAAAATATTCTGGTTCTCTCGTTATGAACGTACACTGAAAATATAAGTATTTTTTAAATTAAAAAGACTTGTCATGTGAAAGTGATCTCTGGACAGGTAAATAGTGCAATTGAAAGGAAGGATGATTGAATAGCTGAGGTCCTGCTGTTAGACTTAGGAGGTCTGGACTCAGAGCACCCTGAACCAACTCTCTGAATGGCTCTGGGAACTCTTTGGATCTCTGGTGCTTCAATTTCCCATTCATGAGTTTTCTTTCTTAGAGTAGTATGGTGAAAATGAATACCTGAGAAGCTAAGGATGTCAGATTTTCAGTTGTGCAAGATGGTAAGAATGGAAGACCAATACAAAAGAAAAAAGGTCAGTCTCTTCTGAATGGATTAAAGAAATGTAGTGGGAAAACTGGAAGGGCTGACAATGCTTTTTTGTTAAAGTCCCTCTTGTTTTTCCATGACATGCTAAGCTAGCTCTGTAATATGGAAGACTATAAGAAACCTTAGTTGTAAGCACGAAGTTTGCTTCCAAATCTGTACAGTCCCTAATCATTCTTGAGACCTCTGGAAAATTGCATTACATTCTTCTGGAAATTACTGCATGTATTTAAGGTAATGAACTTACTTGTCTGACTGCAGGCTGCAGAGTCAAAAAGACTCATGACTCTTCCTGTAATATTTGCTCAGAAGAAAAATACTCTGAATTTAGGTCCTACTCCTGCTGCAGCATACCTGCTTTTCATTGCAAGGACAAGGGATGTCAGCTGGCAGGACTTTTATTAGAGTCAGTGAGATGACTCAGGTGGGAAACAAAACTTTTCTGAGCAGGTTCCCTTTATGCAGAAGAAAGGGACAGTTCAATGCCACGCAGTTCAATGCCATGCAGAGAAACCTGAACCATTCCTGTGGCTCCAGCAGGGACCATAGAAGCTGGATAAGCTGTGGCAGCCAGTGTGAAGTGCTGCACTAGCACGGCCCTGCTGAGCCAGAATGGGTTCATTTGCAGTAAATACTAAAGGTGAAACATTTTAGTTCCTGAATAGTTGCCAAAATGAACTCCTCAGATTATCTGTGGTAATCTCTTATTGAAAATTACTTGATATAAGCACCATAGTAACTCTTAGGTGACTTATTTCTCATATAAACTTCCTCAACTACTAGACAGAGAAAATGTTTGTTCTCCTCTTCCATGCACAAATGAATGGCTTTTATGGCAGGGAGGAGATGCCTTTTCTGCAGGCCACAAAGAAGCATGGGGATGGACGCATAGACAGGGCCCTCTCATGCTTAGAGTTCAACCCTGTCAGGAAAAAAGCAGAAGCTAAATGCAGATCTCTGCATCTCAGACAGCTGCAAACACCAACAGGGGAAGCAGATTCCCATCAAAGGTTTGAATGAAAGGGTTGTGTCATGATCAGTTTAGAAAAGAAACAAGCATTGAATCAGACACCAGTTCAGCATTTACCAGCACCCAGTGCAACTCCTACAGTCAGGAGAAGATTGCCTGGTGTGACACTGATTCCTGAAAGGCCACCTCTGTTTCCCTGAGCACCTCAGTGCTTACCTGTATGGGAGGAGATTTTGAGCTAACACTTGCAAAAAGGGAGGATTTTAAGACACTTCTTTGGGGCTTTTCTGCTTTGCTGACTTAGATGGCTTTCCCCTGGGTCACCAGTTTTGCTTATCACTTTAGAAACGCTGCTCCATTTCCAGCCTGTGTAAGCCAGGCTGGCTCCCTTCCAGGGCCATACATCAGAGTGCTAGAGGACAGCTGTCTAAGATCCCTGGTGCATCTAGCCCTTTGTTAGTATTAATAACAATAGTTCAAAACTGAAGGCATTCAAATATTTTCTGTCTATAGAGACAGAAATGAAACAAATATTTAACTTGACTTAACAGCAGAGCAGGAAGGAATGTTCCACAGAGCTCCATGATGTTCCTGTTGACTTTATCTGTGCATCATGCTTTCGAATTTCTTCCCTCTTATTTGGTGAAAATGTAAGGACAAAACTCCTCAAGCTCTTTTTATTTCTGCAACAAGTCCTGGTTTTAACAGGAGTCATTTTGGGGGTACTAGAGAAAGAAGAGGGAACATTGGACTCTGGGGACACATTTCCATAGGGTAATGCTATTGCTCTGCTTGATTTGTGCACAGCATTCTGCCTTGGGATTAAAGCTAGGAAGGTATTTGGAAAACTACCTGCTCACTCAAGTTATTTGGTTGAAGTGTGTTCACAAAGTACCCATTTGTGTTTATATCTGCTCTGTGCAGATTTTTGGCAGGTGTTGTGCTGTTAGCCTGAAATATGGCCCTTTGTTCTTCTTAACGATCAAGATCTGTTAATACCATGCTGTGTTTCTGATGTCTTTTTGTTGGTCAGTACTCTCTGCCCTCTTTGCTCCAGCAGAAATAGGAATGGAAGCAGTGACAGCAGACCACTGCAACTCCCACTTATCTGATGTTACTGGCAAAGTGAGAAGATGTCTGGGAGGAAGAGCCATTTTCTTTTAATCAATTATTAACTGGTAAGCAACTCCAGCCAATCTTTGCTCAGCAGCTGAGTGAAACTTGTGAGCCAGTTTTTGAGCAGATCAGGCTTAGCTGAAACCAACCGATAGAAAAATAATATTCCAGGCAAATCTACTGAAAAAAATAGGCAGATGACAAACTGTGGAGAAAATGAGAGTATGCCTACTTATATTTACAGAAATGTTCTCATCCTAAGTATCATAAAGCTCTTTAGAAACCTAGAAATACACATAGTGTGTGAGGACTGTTTTGTTACACCCTTAGAAACAATAAGTGAATGGAAGAGGCCTTTCTATTACCACACATAGTAGCACTGCAGTGAAGAACAGCCTATCTAGGAGCAGGTTATGTTGGCCAAATATAACTACCTAGTGCCAGCTTGGCACAGTGTTGTTACTAGGGCAGCTATTTTTACTGAGAGTGATATAGCACCTGTAGCTAGTAGATGTTGTCAAAACACTGATGATGTCTTCATCACCACAATACCCCTTCAAATGGAGAAGTGCACAGATGCAGTAAAGAAATAAAGTCCTCATTTAAACTCTTTTTTTTTCCCAGGGAAAAACCTCAAAGCTACCAAATTTTTGTTTTTTTCCTCAGAATAAACACGAATTGTTAATATGATAAAAAGAAAAATATCTCCAGTTTAGCAGTCACACAAGCTCGATATTCTGACAGAGGTCATGAAAAGATGCATATTATTAAAGGAAATAGGGTCAAAGTTTTGAATTTGCAATGACATTGGAAGCAAAGCAAGCATGATCCAGATTAAAGTACATCATAGTAAGCGTCCAAGTTGACCTGCTGGAAAAAGTAATTACTGTAAGTTTTCTGTTTAAAGCTGATATGTGTTCTCTACCTCTGATTTATGGGTGACAGGACACACAAACCTGGTCACCTTTTAACACCAGGAAGACTTTTTATGGCTCTGCAATTGTAGCTTTCTTGGAAGAAGCCCTCTGGGACCTCAGATTGCCAGTCCTTCTGCAACTGTATGCTACAGGGTTTAAATGGGGACCTGAAGCAAATAAATACCAAACACTTGTTAGAAGTGATTAAATGTCCTTAGAACACTAGATCCTCAAAAAAGATGCAGCTGTGTATAATTGTTATAGTTGTCTTCAAAAGAGAGCTTACTCTACAGTCACAGAGGTGTATCGTTAATGAACAGCAAATTAATCAAAACCTGTTTCTGATAATGTGCTTTTCTTCAACTTACATAAGCATTACTTTCAGCAAAGAATTTGCTAATGAGCTTCCTGCCACAGGAGGACTTACTTAACAGAAAAAAAATGAATGATGCACAGAGAGAACTATGTGAGGGTATAATGCTTCTAAATTATCAGAACTATTCAAATGTAGTCTTCAGAACAGCTCCAGTGTGAGCTGTCTCTTCTATACATAAAAAAATCTGCTTTACATGCTTTTTATCAACTTTAATGCACTATTTTGGATCAGAAGAGTGTTTTAAAACAAATGTCTCTGCTCATGATTATCATGCTTTGGTTCCTGTCATGGAACAGCTTTTGAAACATGAAATGGATTCCTTTTGCATGAAACTAAAGGGGAAAATGCTCTCTAGTAGTGTAGCTAATGCACTGCAACCACAAACAGCTCTTCAGTCTGTGGGACTGGACTAGAGCTGCTCTGGAGAAAAAGGAAAAACAAAACCCTGTGAGAGGTGCTGTGTGGATGTTGGGTTCTCAAACTCCTTCCCTTTATAAATCTGCTCCTGCTGGTCTACACCATTAAATAATACAAATGGAAGTTGTATCACCAATGCTTCATGAACCAAACTAACAAAGCTGCTGTTTGGTTTTGTGTGTCACTTTACAAGTTTTCTTCTAATCCAATCGTGTTCTAGTCCATTCCTATGTACAATCAACAGCCTTGCTTAATGAAATGCAAAGGTTAACATTTGGCAATCCCACTGAAGTAAAAAAGGTTGCAAAAGGGTCACTGTAGACTACTTGAAATGCCATGGAGTCCATACACGCAGCCTTATTTGACCTTGGCTGCCTTAAGGCAAGTAGGAATAACATTTTTAGCCCTTGTCCCCTGCAGAGTTCTCCAGACTGTAAAGCATGTCCCTTATATGTATAGGTAAGATGGCACAGGTAGATCCTAGCAGTACCACTTTTAGAGAGGAGAAATGGAGTTAACATGAAGAAGAGACCCAAGCTAAGAGATTGGAGATGGATTTTATTATATAATTAAGGGACCAAGAGACAGCATTCATCAAAGACTAAAGCTGTTTGATTGCTAGGGTTTGGTAATTACTTTCTGTGTTAGTTCATAATGTGTGGGTCAACCCTTTTGTCTACTGGAGCTGCTAAAAATAATCCACCTGGTGTCCAGAGCCCGTTAGAAATGAGCAGTTCCCTGACAGACAAATGCCGTCACATGCATAAACTCTAATGCACTCACCACTGCCTTGGTGGTAATGTAGAAATCTCTGTATTAGATTTGTATATCTCTGTATATAAATGAAAGCAAAACCAATGTATATTTCAGTGGTAGCAGTACCATGTTAATTTTTTAGAAAAATCCTAAGTGTATTTCTTCACAAAGAAAATTCTTCAGATTTTTTATCGGATGGGCTTTGGCTAATACCACTCTGTGATGCCTTTATATGCTTAGATAACAGTTTAGGTTTTCAAACTGCAGATGGAGGTGAAACAAGTGTCTCTTTTCAAGTTAATTTCACTTCCAAGTCATCTCGGAAGCGCTACTAATGAATTTCTGTCTCTATGTATATGATATTTCTTAATGTCTATCACCAGGGTACCCAAATGTCATTATAAATTTAATGAACAGCTGCTGCCCATTAAAAGTAAGTGTAACTTCTATTGCTTAAATTAAACTAGTTTAAAGTAAAATGAGCATTTAGGTTAAGCAGGTGTTGCTGCTATTTATATCCAAAAGTTGAATTTCTCCTAGACCGAGGGCTGGTTTCAAACTGCATTTTTTTCGGCCACTGCTATTTTGCCAGGAAAAAAAAGCTCCATAAATTAGTACCTAAACTGCATCTTAGCTCTGGTCATCTCTAAAATACAAGTAATCATGGCAGAGGATTGAATGATATAAGATGAGGAACTTCTAGCATTTGCTTTTTATATTGCCAGTTGAAGATATTATGCTGAGGTTAATTGGGCCATTCAATCGTGTTCCGCCGCTTTGTCTTTCCTTAAAGAATTCAGTAAGATAGCTTGCTAAAATTCCTATTATCTCTGTAACAAATCTTAGTTTTACTACTGCTGGTCTAAGAGCAGAGAAAAAAGATTGGAGCAGTTTCAGAGAAGAATCAATTAATGTCTTTGATGCTCTTTTGAATACTCGATTACCGGAGTTCACAGGGGTGTCCAGAACCAAACTTTGTCAGGGCAAACATACCAGGACAACTGTAAACTCTCTGCCAGGTAACTAATAGCAACAAAAAAAGCAGGTTCAGTACAGGACTGCTCTTCACAAGTGACTGAGCAAGATTCAGTCCCAAATCACGGAGCAGTGCTCTGTGCTGGCAGATCATCCTCCAGCTAACACTCTCTAATTGTAGGAAATCTGTTTATTAAGGTGCAGAAAATGGACATAATTGGAGGGAAATAGAGAAGCATATCACGCATGCACAAATATTGATAGCATCTGCAAGTCAAGAGGAAATGATATTGTAAATAAGCCATTTAGCATCCCTCCTCTTCACCAATGAGTATCTCTTATCACTCCACTTTAGATATCAACCCCACCCTCTCCTCAGCTTAGCTCTGCAAAGCGCAGCTCTGTGAAGTCTCTTTGCCTGTCTCAGGGTCCTCAGGGAGCTTTTTCAATCCAGCTGTGAGCTGCTGCTCCATAGTGATTCAGCTGCATGAAGAGGCTGAGAAAGCAGGACTCGACAGTAGAATCCACTGAGCAATGCTTTCTGTCCCACCTTCTCCCATCCCAAGGGTTTCCTGCTGTGTTTCCTCACAGAGGGTTTGCCAGCCTGGGGAGCAGCAGTCAGGGATTGGCTGGGCCATTTAGAATGGAATGGATGAAAAGACAAGGAGAAGGCAGAGCCCACAAGCCCCTTAGTTCTCCTCCTAAATGTTGCTGGAGGAGGTTAGCCTGTGCCCTTGCCCAGGGAGGTGCCTGATGTCTGGGTCTGGGGCTGCCCCATCTCCCTTGGTTGGGTACTGGCATGACTGGGGGCTGCCTGGCCCTGCCCTGCCACACCTCTGGGCAGCCCCTGAAGTCCCCAGCCCTGAGCAGACCCAAGCTCACTGGGAACTCTGTGAAAGACCCCACTTTGACTGTGTGTCTACAAACATTTCCAGGTGTTTTTCTATGCATAATGTTAATTATCAGAAACCTCAGAAGACTTCTGACACATCTGGTTGAGAAGATCCCCAAACAAATTTGAATGGAGAGTAAATTTTTCATTGTCTAGCAGCACTGGTTGGAGCTAACATGTGTTTTGACTGCACACCTGCTCTAGCAGGGCACTTAGCAGAAGTCAGGTGGAAGAGCTCTTTTGGATCCTCACAGGCCAAGGCTATCCCAGGTGACAGCAGATCCAGCACAGAGTTCCTCTGCAGTTCTCCAGCAAGCAGGAACCATTGAATTCACCATCTTATTCAGGTGGTGGAAATGTAATCCTTCTCTTCAACAGTGCTGCTGTCTCCCCTGGATTTTTTCTGCCCTGGGTATCGAGCTGCTGCTGGCCTCATTAATACACTTATTTTGTCCTGCAGCTTGCTACTTTTATTTTGAGGAGAGGTTTCTTTACTAGCTTGGTGAACTCTTTGAGTAGCAAAAGCAACACAATGCCTTTGTAATTTTTTAGTTTGCTGGGAAAACATCTTCCCATTCCTATGAACTTTAAACTTGGCATTTACTGTATTGCAAGGAAGAAATGGTGGCTCTGTGGGATGGTGCCTGACTGGGGTGCAATAGAGCAGGTACAGGTCTCTGTAGGGCAGTAAAGAATTCATGTGGCACCCTTCCTGAAATGAAAAAGGGAAAGACTCAGTGTCCAGGAGATCTTTTTCAGCTCTGTGTTATTTTCATGTTGTTCTTTGCTGGATTTTGAGGTTCACCTCAAAGGATGACATCCAAAATACAGGTAAGAAGGTTTCAGGACATACCACATCCTGTATGTCAGCCATTGTGTCAGTCACTCTCTCACAAATTTTCTCTTTTAGTTGCAAGTAATTCAGTAACTGCTGGGTTTGGTTCATCCTTTACAAGTAACTTGAAGTGGAGAAGGAAAACAACTGAAAGATCAGCATCAGCAGCATGCATCTTGTATTTTAATCTCAGCAGAGGGGCAATAGAGGACTAGAAGCAGAAGTTAATTTACCGTATCCAAACATCCTTCTATGACATAAGAAAAAACCCAAATCTTTTACACATCCTGAAGCTATTAAAAAATGTCTGAAAGTAATAATTTTGAGGCATATTGTTGATGAATGGGATACTGACACAAGAAAAAGCCATGCTGAGGAAAGGCCTTGAGGTGCTATTGTATGACTTGGAATGCAGGATTTGGAGGACTTTTCCTAGTTGTTTGGGAAAACTGAGTCCAGAGTTTCTAACACTCTTAAAAACCCTGAGAGCAATGCAAAATCCTTTTTTCAAAATTCCACCTTTGTTTTTCTATAAATGGGTCCTTTCAGAAGGTTTCATGTGTGTAACCTCCTTATTCTGGATGAAGACCTATTCTATCAGCTTGCTGAATTCTGAATATGAGGACCCTGAGCTCTGTTCCAGATGCCATGTGCAAGAGGAATGACTTTTAAAATCATATATACACATTGAAACATCAAAAAGCTTGGGTGGATGGGACTTAAAGATCATCTAGTTCCAACCTTCCTGCCATGGTCAGGGTCACCTTCCACTAGACCAGATTGCTCAATGCCCCATCCAACCTGGCCTTGAAGATATATTTAAACTAGAAGAATAAGAAGAATTTTTTTACAATGAGGGTGCTAAGACACTGAAAGAGATTGCCCAGACAGGTGGTAGATGCCCAAACACTAGAAACACTCAAGGCCAGGTTGGCCAGCCCTGGCCAGCCCAAAGTATTCTATGAATCTGTGATCCAAAGACTTCTGGGCAGCCTATTGAATCCTGTTTAGCACCAACCTTGAGGTGTTACAAGTAAGTGTAAGGCACTTCAGAGCTTTAAATATATTTTGCTGCCTCATAATGTAATTGATCTTGTTTAGCTCCAGAAAGGTTTGAAAAATATGGTAATATTTTTCACATTGCAGCAGCTGCAGTGGTGTGAAACATTAATCAGTTCCGCATGATTTTTAATTAATGGTCTTCAGTCTCTACGAGTGTACAGTGGCAGTAGTTTTCATTTGTGTTCTACTACTGTATTTGTCTTCCTTTAAAAAAACATGGACAGTCTAAGTCTGTAACACTGCTCAATATGAAAATTCTTAAATTTTAAAGCAAAACTACAGTTAACTCTGTGCATCTGCAAAACCCTCAGTCAGGGAAGTGACATTCAGAGCTTCATGTCTGAATCTTGATTCATTAGGCATCCCATTTCAGGAAAGTTAGCCATTTAAAGACCACAAGATCTCTCCACATCCCTCCCAAAAAGTAAAATTGGGATAGTAGAGATGCTGTTAAAAGAGCAGTGATCTGCTTTAAAATAAGCAATACAGTAGAATTATGAGTGCATGTAAATTACTTCTTTCTGAGGACACAAGTTACTGGAAACTCCTTTTTAAGGGATATTATGCTTTATCTTGGACATGTGTATTGCTGCAATTAGGTAGTTTGCTCTGTAACTTGGAAGCATGAGGTGTCTGGACAGCATTATTAGAGCTAGCTGTATTCTCAGGGCCCTGCTGCGCAGTCAGCAGGAATAATTTTACCATTCTCATTTATGAGCCTTTGGAGCCATAAACACCTCCCAGCTTTCTATGAGGAGCCCTGTAACTGAATAAGCAGTAAGTTCATTAGCAGTCTGGTTGCAGAGAAGGAGCAGGAGAAAGTGTACTCCTACAGAAAACTATATGCCTTCCATGAACTGGCTGGTGCAGCCTTCTAATGAGGACTGACAGCAAGTTCCTGCTTCAACACTACCCTGTGAAAAATTCAAGGAAGGCAGGTGGAGATCAGATAAGCAGAATCAATCAAAGTTTTTCTTCCCCTTTAAATGTATAGATATGCATGTAACTAACCCTTTGTCCCTTAATGACTGGTTCACACCCAGCACTTGTTAGCAGTACTTAAAGCTGGCACAAGATAATGCCTGGATTTTAACTTCTGTGAGATGTTCCTTTCCCTGTGGATGGAGAGTGACATTACAAATTCCATGACCATAGCTGGCCCCAAGTCTGACAGTCTCAGCTGGAGTCCAGAGCTGTAACCAAACCTCTTAGCTCAGAGGCAGCTCTTTCTGCATCAGGGTTGATGGGAACTGGTGGGTCTGCCTATAGAGGAGCTGACCCTGACGTTAATATACAGAGGTTAAGTCTTAAATTTCCTTGAAATTATGAAAAGTACATTAGAGGATTAAGTGCCTTGCATCTTCAGCTCTGCAGAATTTTCTACTGCCTGGCTGTGGGATGATGTGAGGAACTGTCATACGTGACAGGTCAATAGAAACAGATTTTTACAGACATGAGATCCCCCACAGGTGTGTGGTGGGAGCAAGCAGTGCATGGGGCTTTTTATCAAACTTCTTGCAAGGCAGAGAACTCATGATATTAAATGCACAACTTTTTCATATTCATTGTGTAAATCTGACATGGCCCAATTCTACAGGAACATTAGCAGGGAAACACACACCTTCACTGAGTAAATGTGCAGCTGGCTTCCTTGCAATTGCCATCTTTTTTCTTCGTTCATACATTCATTAATACCTTGTTAGACCATGGAGAAGGATTCCTCAGCAGCAGGGATGAAGGGACAAGACAATTCCTCTTGTTCTAATAGACATATATGATTGAATTATTTTTAAGTATAGTTGTCTAAATCCAGACTGTCTCTCCACACAAGCAGTCTCTTGGAGGAAAGAGATAGGAAAACAGGGAGAATTTCACCATGAAAGGAAGAATTCCCAATTTTACAGCTAGAACAGAGACACACTGAAGCCACACATGCTCTCCATGGACTTCTACAGAATAGTTCCTGCACTGGCCAGCAGCTAACAGAGCTCCCTGCAGTGTCTGTGCTGTCAAATGGTGTCAGGAAATCTCACTGGACAGTAAATTCTTATTATATACTATGCTAGACTGTTAAAACTGTCCCCATTGCAGCCCAGGCTAGCTGGCACTCTTCCATACAATTTCCCAGAAATCTGAGGGCCTCTGCAAGCTGGGGACTATTGCCCATACACAGTTTGTCTTGGAGGTTAAGTTGAACACCGTGGCCACACTTGTTGGGTGTTGGAGAAATGGCATAACTCTAATGTAAACCTAGCTGGCTGTTGAGCAATGCATCCCTCAGTCTCTGTAAGAAGATGAGTGGTAAAACTTTAAATAAGATGTGGTCTTCTCCTGGTGTAATAAATCGTGCTTCTGAAGAAGTAGTGGTTTGGTTTCAGGAAGAGTGGTTGAAGTGCTGAGTTTGTCACTGGGAACCGTTTTGTGGAGCACTTTAGGGGTGTTAAACTCAGCTGTCCAGAGGGTATGTGTGGTGGATGAGAAGCGGGCACTGTGACCCTAGACATAAGAGAAAACTGGAAGAATTTCTTTAGGAAAAAGACAAAGGCTGATACCAGAGAGGGTGAGTAGGAGGCCAGAAAGGGTTTGAAAGTGCAGGGACATCTGGCATTGCTGAAACTGCAAGCAAACTATGACTTGTGATTAGCTCATCACCTGTATCATCTGCATGACCCACAGGGACCCAGGAGTGCATAGGAGCTACCCACCTCCTCAGGAGTTTTCCACACTGGTGTTAGCACAGGCAGACCTTGATCCTGGGCAGCAAAGCACATACAAGGCATTAAGGAACACAGGTAGACCCTTGCTTAGAATGTTTAGAATCTTATGTAGAATTTTACACAGAGTGTAAATGGTACATGACTCCCTAAATTTTTACTAAGAAATAAATCATAAGGTGACTGTGATCACTTTGGAATAATAGAATAGGAAATCAATCAACAAAAGAAATGTGTCTAGAACAAAGAACATGGACTTACGCATCCAGCCAGTAACCAGATCTGTGTTCCTTACCCACTCATCTGTCTCTTTTCAGCAGAAGTTTCACACTAAAAGGGGTGACTGTTTTAAGCACAGTATCAATGAGAAAAATACAAGTTAAAGTCCCTTTTTTGTCTCCAACTTTGTTCTCAAGCTGAATGAAGCACGTGCAATCAGGATGGGATGCAGGGTAAGGCAATATGCTGGGGAATGCAATGTCTTATTAAGGGATTTGTGAGTGAAATACTTCCACAATCTGCACACATTCACCCAACGTAAAATAATTGTTACATCCTGAAAGTAAATCAGCACAATGAGATAGGGAAGCTGAGTACCAAGTTATTTATGCCCCTTCTTGATGTAAGATTTTGGGAGTCCAACAGCTGTTGGAAGAGATAACTCCCTGATTGCTTTTAATCTTCACAGCTAAGGCTGATTTCCATCTCACCTTCTAACACAAAGTTTCATGCTGCACTGCTAAAAAAGTTTTCAAGGTTTATGTACAGGAAACTGATGTGTGTGCATTTTCTCTCCCTGCCCTGATGTCTCTTTTCAGGGGGAAAGAACAGCTGCAGTATTAACAGAATAGTTACAGAGACTGCAGGCATAGCATGATATCCAATGTTTAGGTTAGCACCATCATCAGAGTCATGGGATGTGAAAAGAGTAGGGGAGAAGCATTACATATGCAAGGTGGTCCAACAGAAGGTGGTATTTTGGTCAGGGGCCAAAGCTATGTTGTTTCTTTTCCTAGTAAATTATTCCAGTCTTTCTTCTTTTTCTATATTTTTTTATTATGAAAATCTTTGATTCTGATCTCTAAGTGCAGTGTGTGATTTCTAGTGTTTTCATCCCCAAGCAGGAATGCAAAGGAGGCAATTATCTTGAGCTCCTGTTCTTTACTAAAATAATGCAATTTCTTCAAGGAACTTTTTTGAATACTGAATCTGTGGATCTTACTTTCTAACCTACTTACTTGCCAAAAAGGATGAAGAAATTCATGTAGAGTATGGTGAATACTTTTGAGTGATGATTAAAACAAAGATTTTCTCTGTCATTCACGTTTAGATTATGTCAAGCCTTCCAGCCTGAATCCTAAGATTACATGTAGTTTTCCAGGTCTGTATGGGATCTCAAAAAGCTGCTGCACAGCTGAACTGATAAAATGTAAGGTGAGCAGAAGCTTACAGGAGACAACGGCTCTGCCCTTGAACCTGGAGGACAAAGCCCACTTCCTTTAAGTCCTAGTTTAGCAGGAGAAGAGTTTGCAAATCAAATTGGCTCCTGCCCTTGTTGACCCTGATATTATGTTCATATGCACAGCATGAAACCTTCTTATAAACAAGAGCAGATATCATACATTATGGTGAATCCAATGTTTTCCTGGAACTTAAGAGAACAGGAGTTAATCAGGATTGCCTTTCTTCCTCATTTAGGAAGAAAAGTCCTTTCTTTTCCTTTAATTTTTCCTCAATGTCCTTTCAGTTTTAATCAATAAATAGGGGTTATTAAATTATATAGAAATAAAAATTAATCTGCTTTTATATTGGGTGTTTTTATTTTGTTTGTTTTATCCTATATCCCACTTGTATTTCTTTGTGCATGTGACCTCTACTTTTACCTAGATCTTCAAACCTTTCATCTTCCTTTGCACTTTTGCAAGGCTCCAAACAAACCTGCTGGTGTAAAATGGACCTGGTTTCCATGCAGTCTGAGTCTTGTAATTAGGACTTTGAATGGTTTTCTTTTAAAGTAAGTAAATCAAGTCTGATCCAGATTGGCAAATCACACCTTTCTATCTTCTAGAAGTTTTCCACAGAGCAGTGTTAAATGCTCCTTATTTCCTTCCTTACAGAGAGTGTCTCTGCACAAAAATATCTGACAGTATAATTAGTTCTTTTGTTGACAGCTTCAATAGAAAGACCCAAGTCAGAAAGAACTAGAGACCAGACTATCTTAGCAGCAGTGATCTGCTTATTTATTGGATCTGTGGTTAGCTCAGGGCTTTCCAGATGAAGCAAATTAGGGCCTTTGCTCAGATGTACTGAAGATTTAGGTGTTCATGTGGTGTCTTGTATTCAAGGGCAGCACACCTGATAGTCAACACTGCCAGACCTGGTTTCTCTAAGCAGTGAAGAGAAATGGGAGCTGGATTCAGGCTGCCCTCTACAGCTATGTAATATAAATGTTCAGCATGAATTGGAGAGCTTACCATGGCCATGCAGCAACAGGGGCTCCCTGTGCAGTCGTGGGGTTCCTGGGCAGTCGTGACAGTGATCAGGAAGGTCAAAATAAAGAAACTTAGTTGTGTCTGACAGCCCAGACTGTCACCAAGCTGAATGTCATATATTCTACAACACCCTGAACTGGAGTCTGCCTCTTGCCACCAATTGACACACTGATTCAGGTCCTTGCTGCTGTACTTGGCTTCATGTGCCCTTTGCCAGAACACAAGTAGTGCCCTTGCAGCCACCTCAGGGAAGAGTGGTGTTTGCTGAGGATCACCTTGTCCTTCAGTGTAAATTTAACTTAATTTCAGCCTTTTGACCATCTCCGCAACAGTGGTCAGCTGTGGGTTTTGAATAACTGCCAGGCCAGGAAACTACATCTAAGTGATATAACCCTGAAGGTTGGGAGACCCTAAACTGCATAGAGAAATAGTCTCTTTTCCTAGGAAGTTATAAATCCAATTCACTATTAGTCCCATTTTCACAGCGTCCAAGTCTGTTGCTTTGTCGTTGCAATCTCAATATACATGACATTAATAGAAGTCAAGAATGAAAGCATTTCCCTTAAAGCATCCTAAAATCCATCTTTTTTCACTCTATACACAAACACTGTTATTGCCCACATTTGTATATGATTGTGGAGAATGACAGATTAGGGGGTGTGGGTGTCATTCTTTGCCTAATGTCACTCTCTGGAGAGCTTGATTTTTATCTCTTTGCATGCTTCCTGATTTATCAAGATAAAGATAACATCAGCTATTTAAAATGGCCCAAAACTGCAGTTCTTTGACAAAAGTGAGTCATTCACAGCTAAAAGGAATAAGATTAATGTTTGAAATTCTTGCTCCAAACAATAAACAGTCACAATAGCAATAATGATTTTCCTGTTCAGTGTTTGTGCTCTCTTTTTTTTGCTTTATTTCAACCTGCACAGCTTGGGGCTGATCAAGGATTATATTGATCATTCACAACACTTTGACCAAAGTCTGTGCAATTTATGAAAACCCAATGTGTCCTCAACTTCAATCCTGTTGAAGAAATTCAACAGGATATGCAGAAAAATACCTTTTCTTTGCATAAGCTCCAGCTGAAGCTTTTCACCCTCCACTTGAGATGAGTCTTTAACAACTGTACTTCATATCATGGATGCTGTTTTTATGCACTAAAATTTGGTTTGGGGTTCTGTATTTAACACTGACATGCCATATCTACCACACCTCAGCACTATGCTGAAATCTTGTTTCCCAGGTCCTGTTAAAGCTTCAGTGAGAAAGAATGTGGGTCTGGTTACATCCCAGCCTTGCAAGACTATAAATATTTCACAGAACATTTTGGGGCAGAGGGTCTCACAACTCAGTCTTTTCAGTGATGTTCACAGTGGTCCCTGCCTAAGTCCACAACAGGATAAAAAATACAGGAAAGGCCAAACACAAGTTTAAAAGTCTCTTTCAGGATGTTTGTGGCCATGTGGCACTGCTATAGGGCAGTGAGTGCTTGCCCTCCTGGCTGCCCCTGTGTGTGCAGGATCTTCTGGGGCATTTGACAGCATACTCCAGCAGCTAAGGTGAGATCTGCTCTGATGAAACTGTTTCCCACCAGGAGTTTTTGTAGCTTTCCTAGACTAAGTTTAGAAAGCTGATTTCAATTTTATAAAAAGTAATAATTTCAGATGGATTTTTTATGTTTATAACAAAGAATCAAAGTTCACTAATGATACACAATAATCCCTTTTGTTTTCATAGCAAAACAGTAGAATGATTTAAATGAGATATTCAGTGTCCATTTAATATTTCTGATATATTGAAATAAAGTCAAAAATCTGTTAATTTTGAATTAATTGCTGAGCTTTAAGTTGGCTTCAGAATGATATACTGAGTTTGTGTTTTGGGAAGGTTCATTAACAAACAGGCTTCAAATGTCCTTTCTAAATTTAGTTTTTGTAAAATATATATGATTTTTAAAAAACTCCTTAGGAATTTAAGCCAGAAAAACCCTGTATATCTGAGTGAATAAATTGTTCACCTAAAAAGTTCAGCTAGCTCTGTATTACCTGGTCTAACACATTCATCACAGTGAGTTTTTTAATAATATCCAGTTTTTAAATAATATTTTTTAATGAGTGATAGACCAAGCACTAAGGTTTGAATGTAAACCCACATCTCATATCCTTAAAGATTCTTATCTGGATGAGGTTTAGTGTTACTGCACCAAACTTCACTGTGAAATGAAGCTCTGAACACAGAGCTCAATTGAGCATCTCAACAGATTTTCAATGTTGTATCTGTCTGAAGAGAACTAAGCCAAAATTGGCTTTGCTGGAATCTGCCAGTTCTAAATAAAACCTGTAGCAGGAAAATCTCTATTGTGTATTGCATCCGCTGATAAGTTAATAAACTGAATTTGCAAGATAAGTCAATTCATAAAAAGATCAATGTCTCCTTGGGTTCTTAACAGCTTCTTCTGTCAAGAGACTCCTAGTACTTAAATGCCTTTAGCCTTCGCTGTAGCCCTTACATTTTCTCTGCTATGATGTATATGTGATAAAGATGTTTAGGATGAGGTAGTATCTCAAGATTTGCTTTTTGTATGATAGGTGAATAGGGAAGGAGAAGGATGAAATTTTACTACTAAGACAGATAAAATATTTTTGGGTAAAATTGCCAGCTAGAAAACTGACAGGACTTTATTCAGCTTGCTCATTTAGACAGCTTCAAGTTATGGAGAAGGAGGAATGAATTAATTTCGTTCTCCAAGCTGACAAACTCTGACTCTTATGAAGTCTTTCAAGAGAGGATGGTGAGACACTCAGGTTAGACCAGTGTGTTTTGACAACTGGATCTCTTAATGGAAGGTGCAGGAGGTCCAGGAATGACAGCTCTGGGCAGCAGCGAGCTTGGATCAATAAGCATCAATCTTAGATTAATTCTTATTCCTTAACTCCACCTCTGCATTTTATATTTAACAAACTTATCATATGCAGGTATTTTAGGCACCACCCTCACCTTTGCTGCCCATTTGTAAAAGACATACAGATTATATTATTAGTGACTCCTCTCCAAATGCCAGCTAAGATAATGCTGCCAAAACCCAGGTCTGATCACCACCAGGCTCTCAGCTCCTCCACCTTGTTATTGGACAAGAAATCTGCAGACAATACCAGAATTTGAGCCACACTGCAGATCCATGTGGCCCATCATCCCTCTCTGATGATAACTAACACTGAGAAAACTATACAGAAGGGACAGGAGTATCACGTCCTCCAACATCTCTTCAGCTTTCTTAAATTTGAGACTCAAGTATTTCCTGAACCAAGTTGTTTAAATACTTACAGTGGGTTCCTCTTTTATTATCCATAAGCTTATCTTTGTGGAAATAGAGCCTAGAGTCTGGAGACTGTCTGTCTTATCACTAGGCATCAGGAGCAGCCTGCAGATCATTCTCACAGGCAGTGAATTCAGAAGCCCCTGCCCGTACAAGTCCCTAGGAAGCAAATGTCTCTGTCCAAGGTACCCGGAGCAGTGATCCGCCTGCCACACACCCACATTGGAGCTGCCTTGAAGCCTGCCTGAGTGCATGGCATGCATTTGGAATATAGGACCTGTTGGGATGCTGGAGTCTCCATTGGTGTCTTCTGGCTGCATAGGAAGACAGATTTGCAAAATTTCAATTGGTTTCCTGGGGCAGCCATTAACACACAAATTCAGAACTACCGCTAGATACTGGGCTCATAAGTGCCTCGTTTTAAATCTACCCTCTGCAAAGGAAAGAAGTTGATATTACCTTTTCTACCTGCAGTGCTTTGTAAAGAAAGAATACTGTTGGAAAGGCATGCAGCTGTTTCAGAGACAGGCAGGGAAAGAATGGAAATCCTAGAACTGAAGTCAAATTAAAAAGGTACCAGATTGAATCCCATCAGCATTACAGATGTATTTGTGGCACTAATTGATTTGCCTCCTAAAGGACTTAAACTCTTTTACTATCTCATTTAAAGATGATTTGAGATGTCCTGCACAATTATTCTTTGTAGGATGCAGAGAAGATTCATGATTATCTGCAGTTTTCAAAAAAACCCAGGAAATCCCTCTTCCGTTTTCCTTTTCTCCCAAGCTGTTCTGGACATGTGCTTCATCAATGCTAGCTGTCCTGGTGTTAAAATGCTGACAGTTTGTAGTCCTTTTTCCTGTTAGAAAAAGAACATATTATAAAGATGAACACAATTCACTTGAGGCTGTCCCCCCACGTCTGATTCTTTACCTCTGCATAATAAAATATTACAGTTTGGTCATTACCGCTGTCTCTCACTTGTCTATTTTTGTGCAGGTTACTTGGGGACATTCCCAAGTCTTTGCTTTCTGTTACCCAATTTAGCCCCAGCTTCACCAGTGGAAATTCTGAGGACCACGGAAGGATTTTTTTACACATAGCAGCTTGTGACATAACTTACAATTTTCATCAAGCCTAATTCAGAAGGAAATGCAAAATAAGCCAAATACCAAACTTCTTCCATCTCTGAAGATCTCCCATTTCACAAGAATAAAGGGGTCTAACATACACAAAAATTGATTAGGAGACTTTGAAAGAGTATTCAGACTACCAGTAGACAGATTATCTCACCATAGGACAGTCAAAACTGCACAGTTTTGTAATTTACAGATCACTCTTCTTTGTGAGGCTCTAAACTCTTCTGTGACTGAGACCTTTATGTATTCAACACTGAATCTATTGAGTCAGTTTTGTAGGAACATATTTAGAGTTGTCAAACTGCAAAGGCCTCTCTCAGATATATGGAAACAAAATAGAGTGTGGGAAACAATAATTAAATATTGGCGAAAACAAGCATTTAATGTGAGAAAACAGTACACTGGCTGTTAGTGTTTAGTGCAAGGACATGCAGATTTGGCTAGCGTCAGCAAAACCATGAGAAAGCACTGAACTACTGAGGAGAAAATTCATTTAGCTAAATTTAGAACCTCCTCGAAATGACAGAAACTCCCATTAATTTCAATAGAGCCAAGATTTCATGCAGAGCTCCTAAATTTAGTGCAGAAGTTGAAACATTCATAATTAGCAAAATGGGAGTTCTGAAATGGTGGGAATGGCTTTATTTATTTGCTCACTAACTTTTATTTCACTGTAATTTGAACAATCATTCATTAGGGGAATGGTTCATATGTTTCCCAAGTTCTTTTCTAAAATTTTCAGAAGATTTTTGAGGGAAGATTCCTCAAGTCTTGTACAGCTGATAGGATTTCAGTGCACTTCTTGAATCAATAAATGGTAAACTTCCTTCAAAAATCTGTTTTGATTTTGAAAGAGCTGACGACAGGCTGTTCCCTGCACTAAAGTAGAGAAAGAGGCATAGATCCTTTGTCAGTGTAAGAAAAATGTAGATCTACATTTTCATTCATTCATGCCTGGCTTCCACCCAAACACCAGAAAGGATTTCTTGTTTCCTCCATCAATTGTAAACCGGAACGAGCTTGTATCTTGTTCCTCTTGAGAAGGCAGCTGTCAGGCAAATGGTTTCACAAAAAATAATGCTTGTGCATACTCTGCAGTCAGCTCTAATCTGTACGTCCACAAACTGTAAATTGTGCAGAACTGGATCTCTGTCAGCTGACTTCTTGCAGGCAGAGCTGTTAGCTTCAATTAAGAAAATACAAACACAAACACCAAACCTGCTGACTGGCCTGTATGCAGTTTCACCTTCTTTGGGTATTAATTTTGTGGGGGAATGAAGGCCTTGAATGGTTCAGTGAATCTTCTCATTTCTTGAGTCAAGTCATGTCAAAGGCTAACTAGGTAGCTGCGGAACTTTGATAAGCTTAATCCTGGAATTTTGTTAGGAAATCTTGTGACTCTGATAGCAAGTACCTAAAATGCCCTCCCACCTATCCTGAACTTCATGCAGCCATGTAAATCTCAAGAGAATGCTCAAATGAAGGGCAAACTTGCTTACTTTGAAGATAGAGGCCTTTAATAGTGGAAATGTGGTCTTCACATCTGGCTGTCAGCATTGCCTAAGTAGTGATGTCTATGATGTACTGCTTCTTGCTCTTACCTCTGGTTCGAAGTGAGCTGAGCTATTGGTGACTGAACACCTGTGAAACAATCAAGATAAATGCTATCTTATATTCACACAGGTATCTAATCATAATATTTGTCACAATAAAAATATACAGAGTGAAGGATGAATGAAAATACTCTCCAGAAAACTGTGTCTCCAGCACCACCCAATAATGCGAAGCTTAAAGATTATGTGTAAAAAAGAGACATGATTGGCTGACACTTCTTTTTGTATATCTTACTGGATATTCCTCCTTAATTTACTCTCTTTCCCTATCACAATTTCTCCATTAAGAAAAAAAAAAGTGCTGTTTAGAGATTTCTGGAGTAGAAAGCTGCCTCTATACTACAGTATATAAATTCTCCAGCAATCTGTTGTGTTGCTGGATGCACTGATATTTTGGTCTGCCCAACACCCTCTGCCAGAGTTCCACCTTTGAACTATATGCCGTGAGAAAGACAACATCTTTGATTCTTCAGAATGCTGCTTGGTAACACCACCATTTTCTGAAAACCTGAAGCAATTCTTTAAAAAGTATATCTCATGCCAATTCTCTGTAAGAAAGAAGGCATCTTTCCAGGGAGGTACTGATTGCCTACTGGCATACAACTTGAACAAGGTGTATTCTACAAAATTGATCTTCTTTCTAATTTAGTGCCTGGCTACCTCTAGGATATATCTAATTTGGGATATCATGTGCTAGTAAAATAGAGATTCCTACAGAATTGTCTCATAAATAACTCACAATTCCCTCCACCTTTAGTCACTACACTTCCCTTCTTTGCCAGGGCACTCAGAAGCTGCTGAGTGATTCTTTCCTTTGCCATGGTAAACTGAGAAGAGAAGCCTCTAGGAAGGTCTGCCACATGCTGACTGGGAAAATGAGGCTTTCAGAAGTTCCCTTTGTCCTTCACTTACCACGCACCCATCCCACTTTCCAGAGCATGGCGAGTGGTTTGTTGTTTTCTTTTTTTTGTAAAGTGATGAAGCAGGTTTTTGTCATCCTATCCTTCCCCGTATGCTTCTTTTAGCAGAAAAATAATCCAGTAGGAGGAGGAAATCTCTGTTTGTATGAGTTAGCTCCTTTCAGTGACCTGGCTGAAAGGACCTCTTCCCTTTTCCTATTTACCCAAATGCATAAGAAAATTTACATTCTCAAACAGAAGTTTGTTTGCTCTTTGTTCTTTTGCTCGCCTTTATGGAGAGTCTTCAGCAATTCTAAAGCTTAGTTTTCTAATTATAATTTCCATGTACTAAATTTAAAAAGTCTCAAACTTTTGTTGTTGTTCCTGTTTTTCTGAAGAAATAAAGTTCCCTTGGTCACCCTAGGATAATTGTTCAAAAACACATGCACAGTGGCAGTAGTCACTTTTAGTAATATTGGATTTATATTTGACAGTACATCCCATAAGTAGGTGTTGAACATTTCTGAAGACAGGTGAGAAGTACTATTACAATACATTGCTATCCTTGCCCAAAGTCACAGTAAGACAGACAGCACTCAAGGTAGAGCCTCAGTTAAACTTGCCAGCTAGGATGGGCATGTGGCCCTGCACAGGTTGTGTCTTATGCAGGTTGGGTCAGCAGTGCCTTCCATTTTAGTTAACTAGAAAGAGCCAGATTTGAAGGTAGTACCTCTGCTTTATCTATCCTCTGAAGCCTCCAACACTCCTAGGATGGTTGGAGAGAGACCATGCTGGACATGATTTTAGGTCTAACTTTTTCTCTTCTGCAAAGTTTGAGTGGATGCCAAGGAAGGTGTGTCTTGCCCTTGTGGTTTGTGGCTTCCTGCTATGACAGGTCCAAACACTCAGCTGGTTTCTGAACCAATGGTAAGGGAGGGAAAGGGTAGAATCTATTTTTAGGATACAGACTGTCATCTCCTGCCTGCTCTCTCTACCCATGGCCACACTAAGGAATGTAAGGATTATAAGCCCAATATCCAACAGACTTCTTGGCTGAAATAGTAGAGGAAGTAGTTAGTTACCCATGGATCACTTTTCATGTGTGGAAGAGATCACCACTTGACTTATAAAAGAAAGGAGGACAGGTTTCTTAGCCACTGTTTTCACAAGTTTTATGTAACTTTTGCTGCCAGCAGGGTTTCCCTGAGGCGCTGTGACATTCACTGTGGTATGGTGAGGCAGAGGAATTGGATTGTCTGTTGTTTAGGCAGCACCTGCACATCTAACCCAGCTGAAAAGGATATATTGTTAATTGGTAATGGTCACCAGCACATACTGACCTCTGAATCATCCACAGGTGTTGTCTTCAAAAGTGCTGTTCCTTCAAACCAAGCCTGTGTTGGGCAGTTGCACGACAGACAGGACACAGGCTTGTTTCTTTCCAATTCAGATTCCCCAAAAGTGGGTGATACACTTCTGAAGGGAACAGAGAGGCGCTGTTTAGCTGCTAGTCCAGCAGCAAACCTGATTTAGCCAGTATGAGGGATGTGCACGTCTCAGTTCCAAAAGCTGGTCTCTACTGACACAGGACTAGCACCATGTTTCAGACCTTGCACTTCTAACTGATGAAAAATCTGACACCTCTGCAAGTGATGGTTTTCCTGTTCTTTCAGATAGAGGATAGAGGCATCACATGTCATGGCTTCGTGTTGCCTTTCCACAGTTACTGTATGCTTTGTCATCACATCAGTGTCCCGCTTCAGAGCAGGGTGTTTTATCTGGGGATGAACCTGCAATTCCCACCCCTATGAATGCAGAGAATGAGCCTGGTGGACCAGGATACTCCTAAAATGAGTCATGTTTCCCCATCTAAGGATTAACAAATCGGACGGGATTACGTTGCAGTGATGGGTGCCTCAGATCCAATTGCATCAGCAGAATCCAGTCTCTAAAGCTAGTCCTGTTTGCTGCCTTTAAGGAAGGACAGGCACAAAGATGCTCACTGCAGACCTGTGAACTTGGGTTTCTTGGAGATTGCTCATTCCCTGGTACATTTTGGAGCAACTGGAAATCATTCCGGACAAAGCATGTGATGATGATAAGCACTCAGAAACACAGATGTGTACCCTAGCTCCCTAAGACTCCAGCTGGCAAACTCAACAGCAGCTGTCTTCCTCCCTGTTCTTAGGCTCTTATGAACCTAGCCTGTGATTTTGGCTGGTTCCCTGGTGCCTCCAGAGGTCCAGCTCCACAGCTAGCCTCCACTACACAGACCCCTCCAACACATTAACTCTTTTTCAGACCAGATTTACACAATAATTCCTCTTTCCACTGCCAAACAGTGCCTTCAGTATGATGAAGTATTTAATATACTTCCACTTGGGAAAAAAAACAGCAAAAAACACTCCTCCAGCTACCTTTTTTTTTCTTCTGGAATATTTATGGCAAAATGTTTTCTGAAGTTCTCAGTACTATCCTGAAGAAAGCATATAAATGCAGTAACTTTTTCCTTTCCCTGGGAGTGGAAAATGTTCTGCTGCTGCGTATATATCCTGCAGGAACACGTTGCCCTGTGAAGTATGCTTAGACCTTGCCAAGGATGGAGAGTAGATGAACAGATTACCTGCTTTGTTTGAGGCTAGCTCAGACTTTCAGAGAATTATTACTCTCTCAAACACAAATTTTCTTCACAGTTTCTTTTTCTTCCTCATTATGACAGGTTATAACAGAAATGTTTTGAAGGTATCTGGACAGCCATGCTCTCTATGCAGAGCTGATGGTTTTACCAAGTTTGAACTGTGGAAATAAATTTGTTTCTGCAGTCCTTAGTAAGCACTGTGTTTCGGTTAAAACCTTAATTGGCTAACGACTTCTCGGGATTTTTCCTGGGGATCCAACAGATCTATTTCCAGTTGTTGTTTAAGTTTCTCTTAAATTCTCCTTTCTCCACATAACTTGTAGCTTTGCAATTTTGAGGTTCTGCTGCTGACCTGTAGTTGTACTCTGGCTGAGGTTACCTGTTGAAGGTCAGTGGGAACAGCTCCTCATGTGCATTGCAAATGCATACCTATTAAATAGTGTTACCTAGTAATCATTACTTTAGCTCATTTCTAGTTGTTCTGATTGCTCAGAACCACAGAATGGTTGAGATTGGAAGGGACCCCTGGAGGTCATCTGGTTCAACCCCCCTGCCCAAGCAGGGCCACCCAGAGCCACTTGCCCAGGACTATGTACATACAACCTCAGAATATTTTCAAGGATGAAATCTTGACAGTCTCTCTGGGCAACCTGTGTCAGTGCTCAGTCACCCTCACAGTGAAAAAGTGTTTTCTGATGCTCAGAAGGAACGTCCTGTGTTTCAGTTTCTGCCCATTGCCTCTTGACTTCTGCAATTCAAACTGTCAAGCACCTTATATGATGCCCAGAGCTATTTTGTTCTTTTCTGAGAAACTTCCTGTAATCCTCCATAGCTCTTCTTAATCTACTCTCCTTGTGGTTGAAGCGCCTTCAAAAGCTAATTCTGAAGATAAAAAGTTTGGCAGTTCTCAAATTCCATCACATTTAAGGACTACCGCCTTTCAACTATGAGATTGTTCTTCTATTGCATACTTACACCCCAACTGGAGCTCGAAACACATGTTAGAACATGAGATTTCTTGACTGAGAGTCACTAGAAGTTGGAATGGAAATAACAGCTGTGACTGTTCTGATTTAAGAAAAGCCTTAATGCTGCTTGCTTTTGCATTTGATGCTCCATGAAACGGATGTTTCAACTTCTGTGCTTTTCTGAGTCTTATTCTGCCCTATTGTACCTGCTGCAGCTACTGTGCACTGCTCTGGATTTGGAGACACTATGAGAAAGAGCAAGATCAGAAGACACCTAACATAGGGTCCATCTGTAGGGACAGAATTTCCCATTAATTTTCAATAGTTAGAGCTGAACCATGAGTTTGTGTACTTGTTTGTAAGGCACTTATCTATGCAGATTACAGGTCAGCACAAGTAATCATTTGGGGGATGTAAAAGGTTAATTTATTCCTGTGCATGTTTTATTTTGTCCCCATTTAAAACCAAACACTATTCTTTTACATTAAAGCTGTTATCAGATTTCTGGAGTTAATGAGCCAGAGAGACTAGAACACAGCAAATTTTCTTCCACTGACTTGGAAAAATGTAGTCATTAAAACAAAAGATATCACTTGTTATTCCGTGGGTCTAAAGGTTTTTTGTTTGTTTGTTTATTTCTGAAGAAAAATGAGAATGATAGTGGCATTAGACTTGGAATGACGTATTTCAGAAGGAATTGAACAAGCTTTAGAGATATCTGCTATGCAAAACTTTGGCCGTTGTGTTAAAGATCTCTGCTTTTAATATTCCCTCCGGCTTCAGAAAGGGGTGAATGGTGAGTAAAGCATCAGGCCCTATCAGTGAGGTACCAGCTGTGATGCCAGACGTGGTTTGGTGTCTGTGAAATCCCTTTGCTGTGTCACAGCCCTACTACAGGCTGCCTGGTGTGCTTAACATCCCCAGGGATTCAGGGCAAACTTCTCTGGGCAGCTCCATGCAGAAGTTACTGTAGGAACCAGAACAGAGATTCCTCTGCTCCTCCTCAGGGTTTAGCTCAGTGATAAACATATAGTTAGCATGCATCTAAGGACAGGTATGCAGGTGTGGTTATATCCTAAATGAACCCATTTTCCCACAGAAATGAATATTTAATGTGTTAACAAATAATCATCGTATCCTGATGGCTAAACAGGAATTAGCAATGGAACAGACTAGGGAAACTAACCTTTTCAACTCTATATCCAGTCACTATAACCAAGGTAAAGCTAGCCTTTACAATTGCTGCTTTAGTTACTTGAACTCAAGGTACTTAAAAATGCTGCAGAAATTTCTGGAAGGATGCAGAGTGTGCCAACACTCAGTGTGGTGCTGAAACGCCCGAGCTCTTTTCCTTAAACCCCCTCACTGGGGCTAAAAGCAGGCCTATTGACAGTGTGCCATTCCTTGCCATTGGGAAAGGGAATGATGGGCATCCCTGTGTCCCAAGGGGAGACCCATGACCCCCACTGGCCTTGCTGCTCTGCAGATGCTGCAGGAAAGAGTGGGAATCTGCTGCAGGAAGTTGTCTTCACTGTGGAGGTGGCTCCAGTTTTCCATACTTGAAAGCAAGTCTGAGTGAGGAAGTATCTCTCTCATTAGATTTGGAGAAATGACTATTTTAGCTGCTTAAATGCCACTTGACCTCTTTCTTTTTTTTGATTTCCAAATATTTCGATTCTACATGATAAAATGACTCCAAAAACCACAAAGGTTTGTTTAAAAAGGGTAAGGTTCACTGTGAAAATGTTGCTAAAAAGCTCCCCAAACCCAAAATTTTAACAAGCTCCAGAAAATGACATTTTATATGAAGATAGCATGAATTTACCTGAGTCACTTTATCTATTTGTCAGCACCACACTATAACACTGACCAAAGTGAAAAATTTCTAGAAAAATTTTAATTGTAATTGAATAGCCATTTTAATTTAAGAGACATTGACTAGATCTAATACACACTTTACAAACTAAGATCCTGAAATGAAGAGTCTCATTAATTTAGAGAGATGAGTTTTATTTTGTTCAAATAAGAACGTCCCAGAGAGCAGATGAATAAAAAGATTTAAAACCTCATCTTCACCAAGTCTAACATCAAAACCATTTTTGTTTAACAGTTTATTAAGCAAAATGGAGCTAATTTCTGCATGTGTCTCCTTAGAAACTAATACTGTTGAGCTCATTATGCCTTCTCTCACATCAAAGATATGAAAAAATCAGCTCTGTTTGGGTGTTTTTCTGCTGCAGGGAATCTTAGCTGGACACCTGGGATTCTGTAGTGTTTTATTCATTTTAATACCTTGCTCTTTAAAATTTCAAGGCATTTTAGTGAATCTGTGGTTGCCAGAACATTGTGGGAAACAGGCAACAGACATTGTAGCTATTTCTTCAAAAGGCCTCTATTTAAATGGCTCTTGGCATCAGGGATCTTAATTTCCTTGAACTCACTCATAATTCAAATAACCTCAAAAAATTGAACCTTGTTCCCTTATTTACAGAAAAAGCATCTGAACTTGTATTCTTTCCAAGAATTTATTTACTCATGGATTTTTTGTCAGGCATAATCCCCATCTTTCAGAGATCAAATTTCATTTAATTTAACGAATGCATGAACGAAATGATTCTTTAAAACATTTAAAAAGCAAAAGCATATCTAAAATTTAAAGAAGGTGTCTTAGACCAGATTCCAAGGAATATGAAGAATTTCTGAAGGAGAGACATATTGAGTACAGGGATTCTTTTGTTTATTATCCTCATGCATGTGTGGAAATAAAACATTTTAATTGTGTCTGAAAATTTGTTTGCAAACTGCTGACCCAAAAGGATTGCCCTGAAAATAATTAGTTGCAAGCTTCTTGGTGAACTACTGTGTGAGCTGACACACAGACATCTGCTGCTGCTGGAAGGAGAATACAGTTAGTTGCAGACATTCTCCAAAATTTAAATTCTGATACAAAGCTGCAGCAATATTCAGCACTGGAACCTGTAAGAAACATGATTAAGTGATATGGCACGCCTTCTGAGGGAGGCTGCAAGAACTGGTTCTTTGGGGATCAGCATGCTTTACTATCCAGAACAATTATCAAACTGTGGATTCACATAAGAGAAATCCCCAGGAGCAGGGTAATGAAGGCAGTTTTACAGGTGCTGTGTGTTGACGGAGCAGGGAAAAACATCCTGGCCCTGGAATCATAATTCTAGGTGTCAAAAACCTTATATGACTCTTTGCAAGACTTTGTAAACACAGACAGGAAATAAATAAATGTACTCCTGTGCCTGACAAGAACTATATAAGGAGGAACTGGGGAAATATAAAATCATTATATTTTTCAGAAGATGAAATATATATTTGTTTTCTTCCATGAAACCATGGCAATATTCCATAAAGAGAGGAAAGGCTGTTGCTTGCTCTTAGTTGTTTGATGGGCAGAAATATAAATGCTTTCACTTGTGCTCTACAGCAAAGTCTCCATGCACACAGACCAAGACAGAAAACCTGTGTGGGTCAAAGAGGCCTCTTGTTTATGTGACACATCTAAAAACTCTCTGCCAGCCATGGGAAAGAATGTGTGCAGATATTTTGACAGGAATTCCTGGGAGTATGGCAATGCTCTGCCAGACCTAAGAGTTCCATGGTCTGCTCCAATGTCCCTACATTGGCTGGTGATCACATTCCCACAGCCTTTCCTAAGGGCAACCCTGGTGTGTGTAGTGCAAGAGTAGATCCCTTAGTCTGAAGAGAGTCTGGACAAGGGGACACCTCGGGAGGAGTTGCAGCAGAGAATGTGAGAGCTCCTTCTGCACGTCCATCTTGGAGCATCTGTCCACATGCAAGCTCTGCCTGGGTAGCCTGAGGAATAGTAAACTCAGTGTTGCTACCAGAATGATCATGGGGGCTTTTTGGCACAGGGCTGAGATGCTCTGTGAATGGCAAACTTAAATCTCAGCCTCACATTTGCTACACTGTCTACCACCCGCAGTGCCCACTCTGTGTGCCATGCACCAGTTAAGAGGGAGGATGGGCTTGGCTGAGAAACCACTGAAACCCTATGGCTAAAAATTTTGTGATGGAGCTGGGTGGAGCAAGGCATTGCCCAGTGAGGCACTGCAGATGGAGCAGGTACAGCTGATTGCAGCATGGCATCAAAAGCAGCTTCCCTGGGCTCTGGGCTTCTCATGTGTGCTCATTTCATTGCACTTGCTTGCTCTGAGGTTGTAAGAAAAAGATGTCAAGGCCCCACAGGAGTCAGAGCTTTATCAGAAAGCCTACAAGTGCTGCATATCTTCCTGCAATTTGTACCTTTCAGACTTCTCTCTCTTCAGCAGAAGCAGCAGAAAAACTGCTATGAAGAGAGCTTCTACATTACCTGCTAAACTGAAATATTATGAAAGAAATATTTGATTTCAGTTTTAGAAAGAAATATGTGAACACAGAGAAAATCTCCTACTCTAAACTATCTGCATTTTTACTGGAAAATAAATCATTTCACTAGCAGATTTTATTGTTACAAAAAATACATTACAGCTTCAGGTAACCTGATAACTGAGCCCAAACTATAATTCTGTGAGCAGGAGCATCTTCTCTGCCAGCAGCCCAATGGGAGAGAGCCTTCAGCAGTAGTACAAGGGCACAGGAGAAAACCTTTGCAGGGCAGCAGGTACCACACCTGGTCATTTCTCTGTGCAACACTTCTGGACAGAAATCTCAGACCCAGTGGCAGGATCCAGCAGCTTGATTAGCCATAAAATGGAGTTTATAAACTGATGGGCAGAGTGGAACAACCTGGGAGTCTGCAGGAGCAGGTAAGTGGATCTGATGATGCAAGGGCTCTCACAGGCCTGTGTGCCTGAATCCCTGTTCCATCCATGCATCCTGGAGATGTTCTCAATGCAGGGCTCCTGTTCCGAGAAGCCTTCAGGCCACCTCTCTAGGGATGCAGCTCAAGGAGCACTCTCAAGGGCCGCAGCCCTCCAAGTTTCCATGTAATTATATTGGTTTATACAAGTAATTTTCTCCAAATTCTATGCTTTGCATGGTCTCTCTTCCTCCTTCTGCAGAATTAAATTGTTTGATTTTTGTCCTAAAACTGCATTAGCCTTTTTTTTCCTAAATAGATAATTTTCTCATTTCCCCTGAGTTTGGATACATTTTCTTTATTTTCATCTATATGAGGTCCCAGGACAAATACTGGTAAATCACTCAGGCCACACCTACCATAACTGGTTCCCCTGTAAGACACGTGGGTGTTACAGAATTAGACAAAAGAAAGTAAACCGGGGCAGTTTAGCTGATAATGCTGTTTCCCTGTAAGGTTATAGAACGTAGCAATGTGTCCTAATGAGAGAAATATCTCCTTTATCAAGGGAAAGCTATTTTTAACTGATTCTTTTAATTGACTTGCAGTAACTCCTTACATGGGGCAGTGGATGTTGAATCATCTCAAAATCTTCTTCTCTAACTTCCTGAAAAAAATTATATTGCTTAAGAATACCTATAACTTTTGTATGCTAAAATCAAAACAAAAAAACTGGATTTTGGCTTTAGTTCTGAGTCATTGTAGTATAGTATGAAATTAAAAGAAAAGGAGGAAGAAAGACTTTCCCTTTTTTCATTTACTGTCCCTTTTGCTCTCTCTAGAAAGCTCTATGTATGGATGTGATATGAAAGAAACAAGGGTGACTAAGGGTCCCAAAAGGGTCCAAGTGAAATGTGGATTATGTTCTAATTTCTGCCACCTCCATTATTCTGATTTTGCTGTTTGATGAGCCACTTGTTTTATCATTCCTCTTCAAGAAGTCAGTGAATACATAAGAATCCCTGTAAACTGAAGTCTTCCTGATTCTTACATGAAGATACGAAGAGGGAAAGGAAAAGATGGAAAGAGGGAGGATGCAGTGGGAGAGGCTATTTTCTATTTGTTTCTGAGGGGTGTTCCAAAAGTCAACCTCTGACCAGGGAAATTGAGGTTAAAGAAAGACACTCACCACTCCTGTTCTGTCCCTAAACTCCCCATGGGTGATATTCCCCAAGATGTCAGTGCTGCCTGGCGGGAGACAGGCTCTCTTTAGTCACGTCTACCAGGTCACCAAAGATGCTGGGTACTAAGACATGGGCTACCTTTTATATGCAGGTACAGTCTTCTTGTACAGTGAGACTCTCAGGCATTGAAATGCTTCCAAGCATTTCCAAGAAGCAGAATGCCTCACAGTGCTTCCTCTGGGACATATCATTCTGCATTATCCTCTCTTCAAACTGAGCCTTGAAGTTATATTTTAGCCCTATGTGATCAAAAAAGAGTTTTTCTTTGCATGGATTTAATCTCGTGTTCTGCTGATTTGCAGGTAGTGAGAAAGCTTTTTCCTCCCCTATGCACAGAGGACTTACCTTGCAACCTACAACAGAGCAATTAGTGTTACAAAGAGTTAGGTGCATAAATCCAATCCCCTAGATAACCAGTACATATTAGCTGCATGGTTATGAATTAGGTGTGCTATATTTATAGAAAGCCTGGCCCCTGGACAGTCACCAAATGTAAGAGCAACCTGTTCTCATGAATGCTAAGATTAAAAAAAACAAAGTCAAAGTAGGATATTGCTGTCCATTTACAGTCCAGGAAGTCCTTGCATCAGATCTGGCACCAATTATTTTCAAGTGTCTTTCAACAATAAAAATAGACTCTTTAATTTCGAGTGAGGTTGCAATGTATGTTAGTAAGCAGAACTAACATCAGAAGATTGTACTGAGCAATCTGTTCTCTGTAGAGCAGGGCAGTAGTACAAAATCAATTTAAGAGCTCAAGTACATTGACTTTCAGTAGACATCCTAAGCCACTAAACCAAGAGATAATTTTGGTGACACTGAGCTCTCACACCAGACCTCTCCTCAAAGGGTTCTCATGGTGTGGTTATCCATGCCAGGACAATGCCACAGCTTTTCTCATATTGCAGGACACAAAACACCTTCCCCACAACGTGGAGAAATCCCTTTCTACACACCTGGAAATAATGAATTCCCTTCCTCTCTTTTAAGCTGCTCAGCACATCTTCATGAGGTGTATTTGGAAACACCACCTGCATGTGGGCAGGCCCCATTCCTCTTTCCTGGGATGTAGTGCACAGGACACATTTGCTCTTCATGCAACAGCAGATGTGACAGAATCATGGTGCACTGTGTGTCCTGCCATGGATTCCCAAACTGCCTACAGTCACCTGTGTATTTTTCTAATAGTAAGGGTTCCAAGAAATCTGTACAATATAGATATTTCATAGGTCTTTAAAATAAGTATCAGGGCATAAATAAGCACCATGCTATTGCTTCCGTTATGTATCTTGTGTGCCCTGGAGTGAGATGGACAAATATTGTGGAGCAAAGCACATCTGCAGGGTGCACCATGCCTGAGCTGCCCCCATACTTCACTCTCTCCAAAAGAAAGCCAGGGAGGTAACTAATGTACAGTGAGTGTGAATGATCAGGGGCTCTGGCAGCCTCAGCTCTGGATTGCCACGTTGCAGTAACGAAATATGCAAATTATACCAACAAATAGGCTTTTTGCAAAAAAAAAGAAAGTGTCGTCATGAGTACTTTCCAGACAATGAAATGTACTAAAATTAAAAAAAAATAAAATTCCCCTCCCCTCCACATGGGCATTATCCTTTTAAAATTTTATTTCCTCAACCAAACATTGTAAAATTACCCCAAAATCTAGGACAAGCTGATGAGTGCCCTCCCAGAAAGGACTGTATCCTTTTTGATTTCTCACACAATGAGGGAATAGCCTTTCTGATGATAAATCATGTTCTTGTTTTTTTGTTTCTTCTATTTTCCTTCATTAAGTTATATCTAGAATAATTAGTCAGGTGGGTGTTTTATTGTTGGCATTTTTCATTTTTTTTTTTCTGTGAGATTTTCTCAAGACCACCAAAATTTTAATTGTCCTATACCAACACACAGGATACCTTAAGTGTCAATATCATATTATTGGCAATCCTTAAGCAAATATTAAATTTAGGCTTTGCATAATTTTATTCTTTGTCTTCAAAAATGCCACATTTGTATTGAAGTGTAACACATAGCAGAAAGAGCTCTCTTTCTCTTTCCATATGGGCATAGAACTCTTCAATTATTTACACTTAAAAGACAATGCATTCTGAAACTTGCAATAACTGAAAGTTTTCAAGCAAAATAAATCAGAGCAAAGCCTTTTCTCAATATTCTAAACCATTCAGATTACAGAAAATATTATATATTTTCCTAGAAAAGATTTCCCTTCAGATAGATGGGAATGGTGATTAGCTTTGCAATGATAATGAGACCAGTAGTACAGTTCCTAAGGGTATGAAATGTTCACCTGCTTTTAGAGTACAGTGATTGCAGAAGAGTCATAAAACCTCCTAAATCTGTATATCCCAGTTAAGTTTGCATGTCTCTTGGTAAATGTAGAACAACCTTTTAAAATCCCCTTTCTGCTATCAGAACTCCTAGGATTTTTCTGCCAATACCACACCACATCTCCCCAAATGATTTTTGCCTGAAGGAAAACTACATACAGTTTTTCCATCAGTTAGGTGCATTAACTGAAGAGTGCTGGAAATCTGCTGCTATCTTTTCTGGATCTGACATCTGCTACAGAAATTTCACAGAATTCCAAAATGGATGAGATTGGCAGGGGCATCAGGAGTCACCTGGCCCAACACTCCTGCTCAAGCAGGGCCACCCAAAGCTGTTTGTGCAGGAGCATGTCCAGACAACTCTTGAATAACTCCAAGGATGGAGACTCCACAGGCTCTCTGAACAACCTGTGCCAGTGCTCAGTCACCCTGGCAGTAAATATGTGTTTTTTGATGCCCAAGAGGGTACTTCCTGTGTTTCATCTTAGATGCTGCTATGTGGTGTTTCAGTTTCAAACCCAGCCTGAACATACTCTGACTTGAGAGATTTATGTTGTTGTTACAGCAGGGAAATGACAGATTTCCTGATAGTGCTGTCTCTCCTGCTGTTGAGGAGGTCAGTTGTTTTATTGTTAGCACAATGATGGTAGCTCACAGGGCAGAAAATGTTGCTTGCACTCACATGGCCTGTTGTAAAGGGACCAGGATAACTCAGCTTTTAACTGTTCTAAACTTCAAAACACTTCTGTGAAATACAGAAAAGTTGTTATCTTTATTTTTTAGTGGAGAAAGCCAGAAACAAGAGGAGGTAAGTAATTTATCAAGGGGTACCCTTTAGTACCTGCAGTAGAGGAAGGCACAGATCCCACTTCCCAGAGACTTCCCTGCAGTCCTTGCTCACAGGAAGGTTATGGCTCTTCTCACCTGAAGATGATTATGCCCTTCACTGAAAAAGATTTTAGTGCTGGCTGGACAAAAGCTTTCCCTTACATATCTCCTCTGCTGTCACTGGTGATGTATGTCACCATGGTTCAGTGAGGACACGCCTCACATCAGCCTGGTTTGCAGACCAAAGTACTTTTTTGACAAAATAATAATTCATTCTGAATTCTAAAGTCAAAACAGCATGTTGGTGATATTTGCTTTTTATATCCAGACAATTTGATGTAACATTCAAAGTTTTTCTTTTCTAATTTGCATGCATTATATGCTTGTAAAAAAAAAACAACAACAACAAAAAAAAAAAAAAAACCTAAACAAAATATTGATCCAGAAATTAATCCTTCCCATTAGATAGATTTCAGACTGGAGAAACTGAAATGAAATATTCTGAGCTGTATGTAGTGAAAGAGAACTAGCACATCCAAATCCAGTGAGTACTAGCTATGGGTACAGTGGAAAATTACAACTAGATTTTTATTATGTCAGTCTTCTACTGCCTTTGCTAGCTAAAATCTTACAATATCAGCTCTTCTTCTGAAAGTGGTTGCATGGCAGCAGAAATTGTGTAAAGGGATGTAACAGGCTCCCTCTGACTTAAGAGCAGACAATAGTTATAACCACAGCAGACATTATATGAGCTGGGTTTTTTGACAAGAACATTCTTCCTTCGAGCCTCCACCTTTATATTATAAAATAAAATGATGGCATTATCAGGCACCTTCCTACTTCTAATTCCTAACAATGGCATTAGACAAACACTATTGCCTATTTGTCACCCCTAACCAGACAGTTCTCAGTGGAAATGAGTAAGATAAGAGGGTTTTTATTGTGTTTTCTCAGTGCTGATAGGCCAGCTAATCTTTTTGCTGGAATATGAGACAAGTCAATTGTTTCTCTAACTTCAGCTTTCATAATCCAGCAGCTAGTCATTGATTTTCAGAAGATTTTGTTAGAGGTGAGTTTCTTAGTTGCTGTTGTTTGGGGGTTTGCTTTTCTGGTGTTGCTTTGTCTAGATGGAGTGCTCTTCCTTGATTTGTCCCCTTCTGTCAGGATCAGTCTCTCTTTCATACTTTGGCACACAGCTTGTCCTTGAAGATGCACCCTGTCATAGTGGTGGGATTCTGGAGTGATCAGTATCCTTCAGTGAATGTTGTGATATTAAAAACTTCTTAAGTTCTGGCATAAAATCTGTAGGAGATCAAGTGTTTTGGTGTTAGACCCATAGGTTTCATCATTTTTATCAAATGATAAAATTTGATAAAATTTTAGATACAGCTTTTTGGTATTTTTAAGCAGATGTTTACAAAACAATCATTTTCAGCCTTGAGAACCAACTTTTCTTTAGATAAACATACATCTAAAAATAAACATGCATTACTAAAGACACTTCCAAGCATTACCTTTGTTTTATCCACTGAAAAGTAGAGTGTCAGTACTATGCAAAAAGACCTTTAGGTTTTTTCTACATGTATAAAATTAACAGAACTAGTATTATGTAGATTAAACAAAATGACAGGTTGTAATATAATTAGCAATGAGAAAAAAAAATCTTGTCTTCCTTTGTGAGATACATAACAGAGATTTATGTGTCTCTTACATAATAGCATCCATACCACAGTGCAGTTTTGGACTGTTTTCTTGGTTTTGAATCCCACACAGGAAAAACCAGTGCATTAACTTTGCATTTCCCCTGGCTGATTTCTCACCTCCGCTCATTGGGATGAAAGCTTGTTCCTTTCTCAACTGGCTTTTTGTAGCAGAGGCAGAGCCTGACAGCCCCACTTGCTCAACCTCTGCAGGAGCCAGTGAGGTGGGAGGCACTGCTGGCCCCCCGCAAGTCACTGAGTTCATGTCAGCCCAACAGCTGATCAGGAGACCCTTGGAAAACTGTGGCAGTGAATGAAATGGTGTTAAAGCCTCCATTTGAGGCTGTTTGTCGTGCCTTCTAAAAGTGGCCATGAGAAGAGCTCCCCCTCCATCACCAAGCCTTTTGCTGGTGACCTGGATGAAGGTCCGGGCTTCTACGAGGGCTGCAACACAGAAGCAGGTAGCAATATGTAAATATGTGTAAAGGGATGTACAGATATATACTGCATTCCATCAGAAAACACAGGTGATTCTTTTCCTCCTACATCTTCAGCATGCCCATACCCGTGGTTGCAGCCACTCCCCAAAATGGCTGTGCATCATCATGAACACAGCTCTGTTTTCTAGCAAGCACCTGAGCATAGCTTCCTTCCCAACAATACCAAACACCACCTTCTAACCACTCAGATGAAGCTGTTTTCCTTCTGAGATATCTCTGCAAATGTCTTCTCATTCCACACCATGTTCAAATCTGACTTGTCATAAAGTCCACCCTTTATTTCCACATCTATGTACAACTCTTCTCATATTTCCTTCCCATCTCCAAGACAGCAGAGGCTGTACCTTCCATGTCTTTCCATGATCCTTCTCTTTTATAGCTCCTACTGGAAACTCTTCCCTCCACCAAACAGCCAGTATCTTTTACATGATCTCTGTGAAACAATCTTACCCATGTGCTTTGGTCATTACTGTTTTCATGGGGTAGTTGAGTACCTTCTAATGTGAAAGTTGTGTTTCTCATGCCATGCTTTCTAGTAGATGAAACTAATAAAATTATAGAAGACAGAAGCAAACATTTACTTCAGTGGCTTCCTTTTTGTCTACCTCTTCCTTTCTAACAAGAAAGCTTTTGAAGTCCTTTGTTCTTTAGTAGCACTGGTGTTATTCCTCATGCTGCTTCTCAGCCCTTCTGCAGCTCCCCATCCTTCAGCATGTTGGGATGACGTTTCTACACCTCAAATAGCTACAACTTTATATTAGCTTTCACTTTCTTCTCTTGCCCTTGCTTGTCCTTGCATCTCACACCTATCAAGACAACATTGATATCTCTTACGCCAATAATTCTGTACCTAACCTATAGAGAAAACTTTCTCCCTTGAATTCAAAAGCCCACTTTTTGTTGGGACAGAGTGCTACCTTCTCTCCTGAATTTGACTAAATTTGATTTTCTTGAAACATTTTTAAAAGACACAGTGGTGCAGATTTGAAGAATGACACAGATTAGAGGCTGAGGGAGACCATCCTTTGTCTCTCAGGACAGCATTTGGAACTGCATATATGCTGAGTACACAAGGGTGTGTTTTTTTTTTCCCTCAAAGGCAAGCTATTATCTGTATACTTGAGCAGGCATTTCTATATATGCAGTGGGGAATATCACTGACACTGAAATATCTTCTGGGAGCAGTGATTAAAGACCTGCTGCTAGCATATCCCAGCTCCAACCAGCACTGTGGTCCACTGAGCAGATCCAGGCTTGCTGAAGTGCGTGTACATGTTAAAATCTGTGCACAAAGGGGATCTATATACCAACTCAAAGAGCTATCAAGGCTATATGGCTATTATTGCACTGCAGAAACCCTATAGAAGAAAGATAATCTTGGAAAATTGAAATAACAGTATATAAATTAAAATAGAGAATAGGAATTTAAAATGGATTGTTTGAGCCGGGGTGGGATGCTATACATTAAGGAAATTATGGAAGGAAATAAGTGACTTGGGTCAATGCACAACATTCTTTATCAGTATATTCATGGCAATTGAAAAGGATCCCTAGCAACTCCACAGGATCCCCAGCAACTGCAACTTCAGATCAACAGTAGGAAAACGCCCTGTAATCACCCAGGGCAGAGACCATCTGGATTGTGACTGCAAAGGGAGTTAATAGAGAATCCAAAAAAGGCAGAAAACATGCTAATAAAGACAGGTCTCATTCCTCCCCACTTCATTTTGCACCGTTGTCCCTGATGGGACATTATACTGAAGTCACATTTTTGGACATAGTAGGTGTTTTAAAGTTACTGTCTCTCAGAGTAGCTGGTTAGAAAACTCATAAACAGAGAAGCATGATTTGATGTAGTCCTCATGGGAACATCTCACACATCCTAGTCTGAAGCATTATTAAACAACTATCTTGTAATGCTGACTTCAATATACTTATACCCAGAAGCCATGTAGAACTGAGGAAAGCTCCCAAAAGACAGGAAAAAAAAACCCTCCTAGCCCCACACTCCAGTATCGCTTAGCTTCAAAATTGGGAACTGCAGGAAGATGATATAGTTTCATCAAAGGAAATGAAACAGTCATGGTAAGAGAATAAAACTATTATAGGTGGCAGGGAGATTACATAAAAGCATTACATTAGAAGCTCACATATAAACTTCTATCCAAACAAAGTTTAAAAGGTCATGAGAGACTGTGGTTGCAAAGCAGAGAAAATACATTTCTAGGTGTAAAGAATGTGGAAGAATCTCCAAACTAGAAGTATCACATACTCTGGCATGCTGAATGTAAAAATACTTCAAGACAGGTCAGAACGAGTTCAACAAACAGCCGATTGTTTGATTTGGTATATGAATGCTAGTAACAGAACTTTTCCAGCCATATCAGAAATGGCATGTCTTTTAGAATGTTTGTAGGTACCAAAAGATAGCCAAATTGTAAAAGGATTGCTCAAGGAAGATAAAGAAACAGCAGAAAAGCTAAGTGCAATATTTCCATCAGCAATCAATTTGTCAAAGCCTGAGTCTGGTCTTACTCCCACAGCTTTTCTTTACAGGAGAAAGAGTAGGGGAGCTGTCTTGGTCAGAACAGTCAGAAAAAGATGTTTCAGGACAATTTAAAAAAATCGATAGAACACTGCCAGAGCTGATAGCATTTGCCCAGTGGGTCTTAGATAATTCAGATTTGAAACGTTCATGTTTTCAGTTGTGGTGGATAACCTATCATTTAAATTAGCCTCAGTACAAAAGGAAAGGAAGATAGTGCATACAAGGCCAGTTCTTAATAAGAACTCCTGGGGAACCTTAGAAATTATGGACCAGGAAGCTGTACTTTTGAACTGGGCAGATTAGTAGAAACCATAAAAAGTAACATTACTAGCAGTATACATTCATTAATATGATTTTATAGGGCAGAACTAACATAGTTTTTGCAGGAAGATGCAATGAGTCTCAAGGCTGTTTCCGTACCTGGAGAACTCATTAAACTTTTGCTTATCAATATTAAGGTGGTTTATTTACTAGGCTTGGATTTCAGAAAGGTTTTTGATTATATACCTATCCAAAAAGATTTTAGAGAAAATAAGTTGGCATAGGGTAAAAGGGAAGGCCCTCTGCAAAAGTAAGAGCTACCTAGAAGATAGAAAAGAGGACAGGAAGAAATGATGGATTTAAAAAGTACTGTGTTGGGACTTCTATTGATGGGTATTCTTTCACACATGAACCAGAAAAGGGGTTACATAACTTGATCTCAAGACACAAGTATATGTAAGTTTTCTGACTTCAGAAAATTATTTAGAGTGGTTTAAAATAAACCTGATCACAAAGAGCTGCAGATTATATTGAACTGAGCAACTGTTGATAGCTGCAAAGAAATGCACTTACAAAAAATGTCTGACATTAACTATTACTCAGTCAAAAGATGGATCTTAGATTTATTGAGGGTTGTTTTATGAAAATGTCATCTCAATACTCCCTATAATTTAAAATGAAAACACAAGGTTAAGTGCTATCAGGCAATACATAGAGATCCAGCTTTTAATGTCATTATTGTAACAAATTTGATCACATTCCTGCCATTCCTGCATTCTGGGTTTTGTTTATCTCCCCTCTAAGATACAGTCACAGATGAGCAAGGAGAATGATCAGAAGTATGGTATGCCTTTCAAGTGAGATGAACTTAAACCAGAGCACACTAAATGTAATTAGTCTGCAACAGCTTCAAAACAAGCATGTCAAGCTTTGTCAACTGCACATCAAGTAAACTCATTGCCAAAAAATATCTTAGCTACAAAAATGCAAATAAGTTTGACAACAGAGTAAATGAAAATAGAAAAAAGTGTCCAGAAAAGCTCCAAAGATGCGGGTGCCATGTCTTGCTCAGGAAGTCTCTAATCTGCTGCTGTCTGTGAGCAGAGAAGGTAACTAAAGAAATATTGCTTGTCTTCTTCTTATATTCAGTAAATAACCAGTACCTAGAACCCAGATAGATACTCTTTGTCTGAACTCAGATCAGCTATTCTAATGTTTTAAGGTGTGTGCAGAGAATCAAACTGTAGAGGACACATCTTAGAAAAGGTTGTAGCAAGGTTTCTATAATGAAAAATGGTAAAAATCCATGCAACATTTCTGGGAGCAGGATAATCAGCAGGTCTAGCACTGATTGGATATCAGGTGACTTCAGGTGTCCAGTGAAAAGTTATTTAAGAATGTTTTTACACACAAGTAGTAACACACACTTGTTCAGATTATTCCTTCTAGATACACAGCAGCATTTGGTTAATAGTGCATCACTATTTGGACTATATTCAGTCCATTGTACTTAAACAGCTGGTGCCCTTATCCCTTCATGCTAATATTTGCTGCTTGACAATCCTGCTCCTCATTAAATATGAAGACTGAGAAACACCTGCCACTAAACATTCCCTTCTTTTTTAAAAAATGTTTCTGCAGAAGACTTATCAGGAGTTATATCTGTTAGCTGTCTAAAACTCTTTCTGCTAAAATCACTGATTTTTTTAAAAGAAAAAGAATTATGTCAGCCCTTCTGAATACACACTTTATATATTCATAAACATCTCCAGTCCAAAATCAATTCTGGACCATAATCAGTTTACTTCTTTTCTCAGCCATGGACAATTTTTTCAGATACATAAATGTCAACATTCTGTATGATGATTAAAACTCTCGATGAATCTGAAAGTCTCAGCCACAGATTGCAATGTGGAAGTTACTGCCAAGATTTATTTTTATTTGCCTCATTACACTGGCTTCAGTTTTCATCCAGTGATTGAGTAGCTAACTTCTGTCACACCACAGGTCATTCATTCCTTTACCCTTTTATTCCTTTATCCTTTATTCCTTTATTTGCATGCTTTTGCTGCTTGCAGGGAGAGGGGCCATATCATTAACTGTGGCTCTCACTCAAGAACGCCTCCAGTGCACAGTGATCCCCAGAGACAGGTGGGCTACCCAGGTGATCTCCTAAGCGCTGGTAGCTTCCTGCAGAGAGGGATTAGCTTATCACATTTTCAATTAAAAATTTGGTGATGAGAGAGTTCGGCAATCTGTGAGATCTTGAGGACTGAGAACAACTCACCTCTGAAGAAGGGAGCTGTGTGAGTGCTGCTGCTTTTCACCTGCTCAGACTTCCCCCATGACTGACACTGCAACTTTCTGACCTCGGTTTCAAAGTTCAGATCAAGGAATCAGTCCTGGACTTAACTTTCTGTTTCGTCTTAGGCTTCTATAAATACACTGACTTTGCAAATACAAGCAGTACAGTCATGCCAAATGCTTTCACAGAGAGCATTATATTCTGCTGTTTTTCAAATATTAAAAATTATTTTATTTTGCTTTAATTCATAAAATAGCAGTTTATTTTTAACATGACTAGAATAATAAAACATCTGCATATGTATATAGCGCTGGTCTTTCAGAAACATTCAGGAATGAAACCATACCAAGCTCTGGCCTGGTTCCAGTGACTGCCAAGTGTTTATGCTTCCCACCTCCTGAAGCAATGACTAAGAGCTGTCTATTTCCTTGCTAGGTGCAACAACTCCCTTAACACAGGTTACTGACTTGGTGCCCCTTATTCTCCAAAATGTGCAACTATCTGCACTGTGCAGAGCAGTTGCACAAGGGACAAATGAGAGTAGCACCCTCTGGCTTCCAGAGTGTCATGCCTGCCACCCAGGGTACCTATTGTGAGGTGACAAATTATGGGAGGGAATCAAATTTTTTCCCTTCTGCCGTGCCATGGGCAGTGCTGGGACATCTGAGACACTGGCAGGTTCAGTCAGGGTCTGTTTCTCCAGCCACTCTTTGGAGTACTCTGTTCCCTCTGCCTTTTCTCACAAACATGAGATTTCACCTAAATTCATATTAATCTGTAGCTACTTGGGACACCAAAATCAGCTAAAAAAAGAAGGTTTTGTGGGGTTCATGCTTTTCTGGGGGAGCATTTTGGTGACCACCAAGTTGCTGCAATTGCTGCAGCCGCTGCCACACACCTTACTTTGGAGCCAGTCATGAGAAGAGCAGGTGGAGGTACTCATTAGGTTGATGACTTTCCAAGGCAGGAAAAGCAAGAGATCCCTCAGTGACCTAGCACCACAAATCCCCCACCTAGTGTGTGTTTCCGGATTATATCTGAAGCAGGTAAAGCTCCACTGCACAGGTGCCAGCACAGGTCAGTATTGTGGCTGCAGATTACAGGGTTATGCAATCCTTGCTGGCACTATTTTTATGATGTGAACTAGAATTTGACTCTGGCCTTCTGAAAGACTGCAGCGTTACACAGTGGTGTAACTTTTGGTTGCTTAGCTCTGTATAGCAAAAGTGTATAAATAGCCATGAACAAAAAGACTTACAAAACTGCCATCAGAAAATTACTGATTCTCTGTCTCTTGCCATGACAGCACTAAAAAGTACTTTAGAAATTTATGAAAAAAAAAGTCCCTCTTTCATGAGAGATGAATGGAATTTTCTAAAGAGTTGCTCTGTACTCTTGCATGTTTATTGAATATATCTGGTATGTGAGTATCTATAGGCATTCTGTACATGTATATAAACGTTGTACAAAAGATATTTCAAATCTGACATGCATGATATGTATAACATGTTCAACTTATAGGCAGATAATTTTTTATTGAAGGCAAAAAAATTCTTCATTGAGCTGCACCTCTTTCAAAAAAATAACGCTTCTTTACAAGCGAAATTATTTCAAATGAAACCCTGGATATTGCTAACACCATCGCCTTATGTATTCCTTAGAGAAAATGTGAAAACTATCCTTCTAATCCCACAGGTCTTACGAATTAATACCTGGAAATACTCACTGACAAGCACGTCGGAGGCTGGGGTTGGCCGGGCTCAGCCGCTGTGCTGCCTGTGCCAGGCATCAGCAGAGTCAGAGACTCGAAGGCGGACTCACAGCAGCTTCTTGAGGGATAAATGGTTTGAGCCGTGACCCTTCCACACATCCCCAAGCCCTGAGTATTCCCCTCACCACTCAAAAGAGATGTGAAAGAGGTAGTCCCCAGATGCTCACACAGCTTGAACTGCAAGTTATAAACAACAAAGGTTTGCCACAAAACTGTCCAGAGAAACACTGATTAACTTCCTTTACTTTTGGTTGTTTGTTAGAGGCTGATGTACCAGAGACTTTACAAGCCTTAAATAAGAATTTCAAAGATTTAAAAGCTATACAGTGAAGGTTCAAACAATTTTTAAAAGAAAATGCATGTATTGGTTTAGTGTTCTTGATATCTCACAAGGTGTTAGTTTTAAAAACAGGAACAATATTTTTGTAGAATTATAATTTCTGGGGAATTATAATTTCTTTGAATTTGAAGACTTGGATGACTATAGATGACCTAGAGGACCTGAAAGATCCTGGATGAATTTATTGAGAAATTTAAAAAAACAAAAACAAACCCCAAAACAACAACAATAACAACAACAACAATGACAACAACAAAACCAACCAAAACCACAAAAACCCCCAACACTGTGACAGCTTCTTGGAGTATCCCAATGTGAAGCTGGTCCTGGACATTTCTGTGATGGAAGATAATATTTTTCCATTATATGTCCAGTGCTGGTGTTCATTTGTGCAGCCCCTGTGCCTGCAAGTAAATTAGCAAGCTTTTTCTGTGATAGGGATGAAAATGTGGGGAGGAGAAGGAGGTGGAGGTATGGAAGGGGTGTTTGGAGACCTAGAAAGCTGTGGAGGATGTAGGGACATTTCTCCCATGATGGGTCCTATGGAAAGTTTATGCAAATTAGTAATCCCTATAGAGGAGCAAAACAAAGCTGCAAGAGAAGCTGAAGCAGGGCTGCCTCTCTGACTGTGTTCCTGGCAGAAATTGCTGCCTCATGACACCTAAAAATTTCCTAATATTAGAAGAAGGCTGCACATCAAGGTAGTAATTTCAGGCAAGTAGAAGCTCATGCAGAAGCTTTTTCTGTTGCACTGTCTCTGAGAGGAGCTTTCTTTAATCGTATTACGGTAAACCCAGCCTCAGATCTTTCCCTTATGTTGTTTTGACAGGAGAAGGGAACTGGCACGAAGGCTGTATCTATATTAACCAATTAAAAGCAGTAGAAGTGCTCAGGCCACTGATGTTTACCCTCATTGTCAACATGACTTGGTCTGGGCCAACGAGCACTTTCTGAAACACCTCCTCAGCCTGGATTTGGCATTAGCACAGGACCAGTCCTAAGAGAAAACATGAAGATATTTTTGCAGTTTTGTGTTGTTTAAAACACAGCCCAAAACTATAGAAATATTTTCTCTGCCTCTGATTCCCTTCCTGCCTTTATTTTATTTTTGACTACTGTCAGCAGTTCTATTAAATAGATATTATCCCCATAAGCATTCTGCAGATGCCAGATAGAAATGAGCTATTAAATATCAGCCATTAAAGTATAGTTCTGTCAGATTCTTTATTCTGGACCTACTGCAAGTCTGATGGATAGCTAGACAAAGAGTTATCCATAAGTGTCATCTTACCAGTGCCTCTTAACAGGATCTTACTTTGGAAGTTACTTTTTACTGCATTATCATAATTTCTTGAAAGCACCACTGAATTCTATTTTCTTCTCTGTTTCCTTTCTCCTCTTAAAAGGAAGTATTCCAGCTTTATTTAAAGCTTCAGACCAGAGGTCAAGCTGCCTGTGGAGGCCTCAGACACACTGGGATTAGATTATGCAGCGCTTGTGGGGAAGAAAGTGCCACACTTGGCAGCAAGTTGTGTGGGTGGGCTCCCAGCAGGAGGAACCTGGCACAGAGCAGCTGATGGAATGGCACCACCTCAGCCCTGTAAGCTGAAGTACATCTGAGTGTTCACTTATTCACCTATTGTATTTCACTTCTGGATTTACTTTGGATTTACTTTAGGAGGTCTGGAGATACCTGTGGAATGGGGAGACAACAAATAATTAAATTTTTTCTCTTAAACAGTAGGCCTGTGGCTAACAAAGGTATTATTAAACACAAGCTCTAAAAATATTCAAATTAGTGAAATGTACATTGTCAGAAACTTATATATCATGTTCTTAAGCCAAAAAAACATTAAGTACATGACTACAAAATTATGTTGTCAAATCTCCACCAAATTTACACACACACAAAAAAAAGCTCTCTGATTTTGAACAGCACTAAACAACTTCACATTCTGTCTTATTCAGCAAGTAGATTTAATTTTGAAAGTAGATTTAATTTTAAAGGTAAAATGGGAGAGGCTGACCAAAATAATATTCAGGTTAATTCTCCTTTAGGGATGCTATGGCACTGGTTGAAATTGGTGTGCTGAAGACAAAATGAGCCAGTTATTTCCATGTGTGAGAAATTTCTGTTTACCACTGCCACAGCTGGGAGGCTTCACTCTCTTCCCCAAGCAATGCTGACAACAGTTTCTCACATGAGCAGGTTTGTCCATAGGTGTTGAGCACATGAACTGCAGCTCTGTCCTTGTCACAGAAAAGCAGTTCCTTGCCCCACTATCACGCTACTGTTGCTGTTCTCACGAACTGCAGTGGGTATATTTATTGGCCAAATAAAAATATAGTACCTGAAGAGTTACAGTAACACACTACACTCACTGTTAGACATGAGAATTACAATCACTAGCACATTTTTATACCTTTAATTGGAAGACTCAGAATTAGTCCACTCCTTTCAACACCTTTTAATGCACACTGAACAAAACCAATCGAACAATAAAAAGGCGAGTACACTCTGGTACCAGGCTGGTTGTGTGATGCTCATTCCTTAGGTTAGAAACCCAGCTGGTAGCAGTCATCAACCTCCTCTGTTCCAGGTCACAGACTAAGGAGAAATTCAGCATATGAATAGTCCTGTGGGCAAACACTATGACCTCAGAATTGTATCATTCAATCCAGATGCAGCAGAAGATGCTAAGATTCATAAACAAATCCATAGGTGCTTGCACCTCTGAGAGGTTCTGGGATGGCAGCACCTGTGGTACTGAGTAGGGGATGCCATCCCTGAGGTATGACAGGGAGCTACTCAAATATCTCAGTGCAACACTGGGCAAGGAATTTCTGAGAAAGTGCTCAGAGCTTAAAAACGTTTCCTGATTACTTAAAATTCATTTTTGATATGCAAAAATAGCACAGCTTCCTTTGAAGGTGTATCTGAAGTACACCTCAGTGCCTGTGTGAACCCTGTCCTACATGTGTAGATCTATTCTTTAGGAGTGTGTGTTGTTTTTAATCTTGGCCTGGATTTTCAGGCTCCAGAACAAAGCTTCTCCGTTTATCAAGGATGTAATACAAGAGTTTCAGGTTACACAAATTCATAGCTGCTTAAAAACATGCTAAAACCAAAGTCATCACATAAATCAAGGTTAAACTAAGACAGAAATCTGTCTGGCAGGTGAAAGACTGCTGCTTTATTTACTAAGCCTTATAATCTTTTAACTTGCAGTTCATTGCCAAAGAAGATTATGGAAGAACTCCAGCCCATATCCAAGTGTTACAAGTCTATATTTGGTACCACATTGAACTTCTACAATAAAGGTTGAAAAAGATTGCCAAGAGTGAAAGATTACCAAGTAGGTCGATAGACAAAGAATAAAGCTGCATTTTGGAAGAAGTGAGAATCTGTGCATTTTTCAGTATCAACAGAAACCTTTCCCTAGCTCTTTCCTATCACTCTATGTCTGAGCTGTCTGAACTGAATTAAAAGCAGAGAGTGATGCCAAAATGGTTTAAATGCAGATTTGGATTTTCTCGATTTGATGATAGGACACTTTTAACAATCTATTTTTATTCATTCATTAATAATTACATTGGTTGGTTTAGACACATGAGCCTTTGTGGTCTCTTCAGGAGTTCATTGACAGGGCTCAGGAAGCTACCTGGGTCCCCTTTTGCCTGTGCTCAGTGATCAAAACTTGTGTGAGAAAAGTTGAAAAAAGGTGGAAATCTAGCCCACAATATACATGCAATCTACTACCCTTTTGGTAGGAAAAAATGACAGTAGAAGGCCTTGAAAACCACCAAAAACTATTCCTGTAACTGGATTATTGTCCTGGGCTCAGTATTTTAGAGTGAATTGTGGCAGGCTGAGGTAACAGAGAAAGGTAAATTGCCGGCAGAGTGAGTTGACTCAGCATCACCTCTAAAACAGCCAGTCAGCCCAGACTGATGCATTTTCTGAGAAAAATCACAGCAGTTTTTATTATTATTTTTTAGGATGCAAGCATGGTCGACCTCCTGCTACTCTTTGTAGCCATGAGGAGGAATGACTGATCATCTTCTGCAGGGTGCAAAGGATGCAACTGCAAGTGCCTACATGTACCCAAACAAATGTATTCCTACTAGGGATAGGTCGGGAAAGGATTACCCAAACAACTTCATGTATGTTGAGGGAAGTGGAAAGCTAAGCCAAGGAAAGGGAAGGGAGAGGCTGCCAAGCAGTGCCATCTAGGGGTGAGCCACCGGGACAGTGTCTGCTGCATTGCTCAACCCAAAGCGACCAGACCTACAGTGGGTAAAAGGGAAAATACATCACGGCTTGGGTCCCCGAAAGCTGATCTGCCTTTCCGGCTCTGTAGGATGGCCTAAAAAGACATAAAATACCACTCAGTCCCTACAGCCTCACCTCCATGAAGTCCTATAAAGATCGCTGTAGTACTTCAGTGGCTTAATTCATGATGCTGTTATTTGTTGCTAGTAATTTGCTTTTATTCTTTTTAATCCCGTCTCTGCAATAAAACTGTGCTTTGATTAACACATCTTGTAGATCAACAAAGCCCGAGGGGATTTTGGTCAAAGTTTACGTTACTGGCCATACAGGTAGAAAAGCAATAAAATAAGAGATCTAGTAGGGTCATTCAGGAACTAAGTGATGGCAAAGGTCACAGACAGTCAACAGAGATACTCTTAGGGTCTGTCTATGCACCTGATTTCCTCAAAAATTAGTTCAGTATTTGGGATAGGATCCTGCTGCCTTGTGAGGTGAAATGATGGGCTTTCTAGTCCTTTGGTCAGCAGCAAGCAGGAACCCAACACTCAGACGAGATTAACTGGGAAGTTGCTACTCACGTGGGCTTGAGGAACTGCAATCATCTCATGAGAAATCCATGCAGTTAAAGCAAACCCAAACACCCTAAATATTTAGATATCAATTTGCTATCAGGTTTCACAAGGAATTTCTGGTCTTGTGTAAAATGCTCTAAAATATTCATAAATAATTTCAAGCACACAAAAGCAAACTGCAAGCTGTGCCATATTAATAGGGGAAAGGTGGGTAATTTGGAAAAATGTGTCACATCAATCTTTGTTCCCTACGATTGCAGCAGAATCAAATGCATCAGAAGTTTATAACAATGCACCTTCCCATCTTGATGCCTCTAGAACATTAGTTTTAACAGCAGGAAGCCCTGTCAGAACAAATACCTGCTTCATGCACAAAAAAGAGACACTGTCCAGATGCCTTATAACAAATTGATTGAAAGCTTATTTCCTCTTTTACTTTCAAGTATCAGGCAAAGGAATATTTCCAACTTCAGCCAAGAGTGGCAGATATTTAATTCCTCCATCTCATTCTCCTATTCTCCACCCAGCCTTGAGGGAAGTGGAAAGCTTGGCTCGGAAGCCAAGGAAAGGGATGGGAGCTGGAGCCAGGCTGCCAAGCAGTGCCATCTAGGGGTGAGCCACCGGGACAGTGTCTGCTGCATTGCTCAACCCAAAGCGACCAGACCTACAGTGGGTAAAAGGGAAAATACATCACGGCTTGGGTCCCCGAAAGCTGATCTGCCTTTCCGGCTCTGTAGGATGGCCTAAAAAGACATAAAATACCACTCAGTCCCTACAGCCTCACCTCCATGAAGTCCTATAAAGATCGCTGTAGTACTTCAGTGGCTTAATTCATGATGCTGTTATTTGTTGCTAGTAATTTGCTTTTATTCTTTTTAATCCCGTCTCTGCAATAAAACTGTGCTTTGATTAACACATCTTGTAGATCAACAAAGCCCGAGGGGATTTTGGTCAAAGTTTACGTTACTGGCCATACAGGTAGAAAAGCAATAAAATAAGAGATCTAGTAGGGTCATTCAGGAACTAAGTGATGGCAAAGGTCACAGACAGTCAACAGAGATACTCTTAGGGTCTGTCTATGCACCTGATTTCCTCAAAAATTAGTTCAGTATTTGGGATAGGATCCTGCTGCCTTGTGAGGTGAAATGATGGGCTTTCTAGTCCTTTGGTCAGCAGCAAGCAGGAACCCAACACTCAGACGAGATTAACTGGGAAGTTGCAGCCCTTTAAGTTGTTCCATCACCTCTTCTGGAAAGGATGGTTTTCTGCAAGACCCACATTCAAGCACCTGCACAGACAAGATGTGGAGTAAGATGATGAAATTTTAATTTTTCACAATATGAAACTTCTTTAGGCAGATGGGTGAATGCTGTGGTGTGTGCTGGGAGATGGAAAGTTATTGTAATAATCAAGACTTTGTGCAGCTACCTACTCAGTTTCTTAATTTGCAACATAAATAACACATAAGCTGCAAAGATGCTGACACGTTTAATGCAAAAAGCAACTTCTGTTAGGGTCTAGTGTAGCACAACTGTACAAACCACAGCTGAAATAATGGTTCTTTCACTTGAGAAAGTGTGTCAAGATGAAGAAAAGATCAGTGCCCTAGGGAGTCTTTGATCTTGACATGAAAGAGAGGTTAGAGAAGAGAAATGCTGAAAACTCCCCCTTGCAACAATGAATTAATGTAAGAAGAGATTAAGTGAGTAACCCAAGATTATTTAGGAAAGCCGATGTCAGAGCCAGGCAACAAACTGAAGTAAGAAAGCAGAACAAAATACAGACTTGGCAGATTGAAGAATTCAGACCAGAAACTAGGGGGCATGTTTCTAGGGAAGGCAATTTAGGCACTGGAACAGCTGACTGAGGTGGGTCTTGGATTCACTATCATGTTCAGATGCATCACACTCAGACAGGAAATCCATCACAGATGCTGTGACTCCCCAGGAAGCTGCTGGCCAGGGGCAAACATCACTTAGTGGTTTGCAGGGGCACGTGGGTGCCCACCCTCAGTTGCTCTGCACTTTGACAAGGTCTCTGGCCAGTGCTGGACAGGAGTTCGTGCCAGTTTATCATGATTGCCACATATGACCTTGGCCTTGAGGAATCACAAACTGTCCTCTGTCATAACAGTTCCAGATGACTCTTCCCAGAATATCAAACATGCTAAAAATCAGTCAGTTACCGAGCAGCCTAATGATGGATTAGGTACTTACTGCTAAAAATCTTGACCACTTCTTGCAGCAGACAGAAGCACTCACAGCTACCGCTTCACTTTACTACTTGGAATTGATGATACACTGCACCAGCACCATTCCTGGCCTCATGCGGATGTGAGGATTGCCTAGGATGCCACAGGCAAAGACCAGATTGGCAACTTTTGCAAATCCCTGCTTTCTACTGCTATGAAGAACTACAGAGGATGCAGGGGAGTTTGGAGTGAAAAAGCTGATATTCTGAAACAAAGAAGTGACCTGCATCGGGACCAGCCTGTGCAGGGCACTTGCATGGCAGGCACACACTCTGGTGTCAGGAGTCTGCTGCTCCTGCTCCTGCTCCTGCACAGCTGCTCCTACTGCATCTCACCACGTTTTCTCTCTCCAAATCCTTGCTGCCTGGGAGGAAGTACTGCCTTGGCATTAGTGTGTGGAAATCTGGGCCTGTGATACAGAAGCTCACTGAGATTATCACAGCTGTCCCTGCCTGCATTAAAGTACATTATTCTAAGCCACTAGGTCCTCTCCTGCTCCCCAGCCTGAACTCCTGCATCACTTAACAGAAGAGGAAATCCCACCATGTGTAAGTAATATTTTTAACTCCTGCTTGTGCGTTTTGGAGAGTCTTCACAATATGAAAGTATACTGAATGATTCACTATAGATGTTTACTGTAATTCTATTATACTTTTCAACTAGCAGTAAATGCTGACCACTGTGGTATGCAATTATAGGTAGTTTGCCGTTTCTTGCTGTTTCTACTTAACTGCTGACTTAGGTAATAAAAGGTGTAGGGAAAAATTTCTGAAAAACATAAGGATGATGTTTGAATTCAGAGGCAGTTTGTGGATCTTGCCATTTGAAAGAAGCTGATTTTGGAATTATTTTTCTGTTTGGTGTCAGAAAAAGAACATTTTCCCCAGAGCAGCCAAAAAAGGAACTAGAATTTGTAGCCCCTCATCTGGGTCAAAGGAGATCATGCTGAGTTACATGACAATTGTGTCTTTCAAAGGTTCTGTTGAATTGCCACAGCCTGAATATCTTTAACCTTAAGTTAATCCTCACTAAATTAACACAATCTTTACTTCCAGGTGAATGCCTACACTTCTGAAATACATGTGAAGAGACGCTCCCTCGTCTTCTAGGGGTAACATGTATTCAAGATGGAATGATAGTAAAAAAAGAAACAGAAGAAGGAAAACTCCTGTTTCAGTTAAAGATTTTGGTGGCATTTCTCCTGGCTACATTGCAAGTCACTTGATGGGCTCACTGAAGGAACCAGGCTCCTGTAGTGGGAAAAAGAGAGAAAATGAGGAAGAGAAAAAAAGAAAAAGAAAACATTTGCAAGCGTGCACCCGTCTCCAGGAATATATGGATATGTGGTCTCAGAAATGAGGCAGTGCCAAGCCTGCTCCAGCTCATCATTTGAACTGAGAAAGTTTGTCAGGACTTTAATGAAAATAATTGCCTTAATGTACAGAGCAGGCTATGACTGTACTCTATTGGGACCTGTGTATTTTGAAAGGAATAAAGAGGAAGGGCACTAAGTGCTTCATCTGATGATGTATGGTTATCAACAGGTGTTGATTAATAGATGTTTGTGAGCTTACACAAAGCTTAGATCAGTATCTCTCAAGAATGTACTTCAAATGACGCCTTGTGATTGAATTTAAATCAGACGTCTTGTTAGCTTATTTTTTCATTTTTAGAATTTTGACTTATAACGTGCAGAAAAGTTAATATTCTTAGCAGCAAGGTGTGTAGGAGATATGTGCATGTCCAGTTGGAGAATCTGTTGTGCTATAAATGAAAAATGAAATTGAATCATTCTTAATGGGCTTGACAGCTCACTTGGTAAGAGATTTGGTTTTAATACAGAATTTAATGCTCTGAAGCTTTGACACAGCTTAGCAAGCCTTAAAGCTCATCTCTCTCACCATAGTGTTAGTCTTCTCAGTTTAGGTCAGTCTCTCCCAGAGATTGCAAAAGAGGAAATCACAACTGGATAATTAAAGTATTAAAGGCCTTAGCACAATAGCAAAAATGGGATTAGAGGAAACATTGACAACTTCAGACAAAAAGTCCTAGAAGCCACCCAGGCCTAGTGAAAAGGAGACCTAAATTTTTGTATCCTGCATTTTGAGATATGCCTAACCTGCAGGACTCAGGAAGATTTCATCCTGTCCCATTTTCTCCCAGCCATGTCTTGACACCATGTAGAAGTAAGCCTGGACATGCATTGAGCTCTCTAAATCACCCCCCCTTAATCCCCATGGGCTGGAAATTCAGACAAAACAGAGTAGGGAGGGATGTGTGTGGCCCCACAGGCAGGATGAGCAGGAAATGCACTGCATGGGCACTGATGTCCTTCACATCTGCCACAGATGGGCAAGGCAACATCCTCCTGCCAGCACAGCTGTCTCTTACATCTTCACATATCCCTCTGTGATATCTTCATTTCCAGCCTGGTCGGTGAGAGTTTGGTGCCATTTTAAGCTGCATCATTCTGGCACATCAGGGGACACATCGTCTCCCTGCCCCAGCAACTGGGACAGGTTTGTCAGGGTTACAGGATCTGAGGAGCACAGGACGGCATCTGCTGCTGCAGTCCCTGCTCCCAAAAAGACTGAAGTATTTCTGTCAGGCAATTCACTGAGCAATCAGCACTTAAACATGCATACACCTACAAGGAAAACATTCTTTGTGCGACAGAAGTGTGCTTGGCAATGGCACAAATACACGTGCCCTGCTGCCATACAAACTGAAATCCTGACACCACATAGGAAACCTAGGACTTGTTTCAAGAAAGACAGATGACCCTGACATTCAGAATTCATCATTAAAGGAGCTAAAAAGCTCCCCAAACAGTAGGCTGGTACCATATCCACTACCCTGATTACTTGCTTCAGGACTGTGTACTTGTTGGAAATGCCTCCACTGCAAGCCAGTACAGAATAAAGAACTTCCAGAGCTCATTAGATGAATAGAGATAAAAACATGTCAGCTGATATATGTATTGATCGAATCTTTTTGCACTGATGTGACATGTTGAATTTGATCATGGTGAAATTGCACAGAGATTTTTCCTATTTCAAGTCTTGCACCCTAATGCTACAACTGTGTGTTTAATGAATACCTAAGGAAGAAGAGAAGAAAATTCTTTCATTCCTGTCTCATAAAAAGAAGATCCCAGTTTACCACCTCAGACAGCTTCATTCATTTAGTTGCTTACACCATGGATCTTCTGTAAGAAAAATACAGTTTTTATGGGTCTTCTGCCTCACATTTGAAATATATAGGGAATATACTGAGATGCCCAGTTCAAAATTATCACAACTCAGGTTCTCTAGCATTCTCCCCGGGACCAGGGCTCATGTATAAACTTTATAGAGTATTTCAGTTCATTGGCTGTGTTATATACTATAGAATGTATAACATACACAACCAAACATGTATTTACATGTGCTTATCTATAAATTACACCAAAGCCTGGCATAAGTTAGACAAGATGTGACCTAAGGATTCAGATTTCCCCATGCATACCTACTTTGATGTTTTGAATACTGAACAGGAAACTCCACAGTAGTGGCTGCTGTTGGATGCAAAAAGCTGGTCTCTTTGGATCTCTTTGGCTGGGGATTACTCTACCTTGAGTGGTGTGTTATATACTATATTCTGCTGATGAGCAAAAGTACTGCTAAAATGTTAAATTCGACAGAAAGGACGTGCCTTGGATATTGCAAAAAGAGGTGTAAAAAAGAAGCACTCACTCAAAGTATTCTCGAGATAATTTACATATTAGTGTCTCTGGTAATAAGGTCCTCTGAACTACTTTCTGCCATGGTATCAACATGGTTCTTGTGAACAATGAGCAGAACAAGGGTCCTCGTGCAGCCTACATTGCTTTAGAACTTTGGAAGCAATGAAACATGGTCCAAGCAGAATTCTGCTTTGAGCTGTGTAACATCCACAGAGCAAGAGACAAATACAATTCTATTTAGTTATCAAAAACATACTGTATTTATGTATTGTACACAAGTCATGGGCTAGAAATTCTCAATACAAACATGGCTACATTATGGTAGAAGGTGTCTAGCAGCCAGATACCCTCTAGATCTTACATTTGAATAACAGGTTTAAAGCAAGGACATATTTTTGCTGTGAAACAACTTGATACTATGCTTAATACTTGCCAAAGATCTATATCCCATAACAGTGCACACATCTCAGCATCAAACTCATAATGAGTTATTGAATGAACTATGGTATAACTTTCAGAAATATACTTTACCCTGAATTAAGCATTTCAGTGATGGAGAACCCGCCATCTGTTAGTTGTCACCATAGGTAGAAAAATAAGGAATCTGTTTCTAAACTTTTTCATGTATATTTTATTTTTGATCACTGAATGTCACTGTGCTGTATTCTTCTGAACAGAAGGCCTGTTTACAATCAAAGATTTATTCTCCAGATAGATATCTGCAGACAGAAAGGAAGTAATTAATTTCCCCTGAAAAAACATTGTAAGTCTCTCTCTCAAGCGTGGGTGCCACATGGGAAATAATTTTGCAACTCTTTTTAAAACACTTTCAATTTTCACTACAGTCTCAACAATGTAGGGTTGACACAAGTGGACACCACATCAGTATTGTTCCTGTCACTGGCATTACACAAAAGTGAAACCACTAGTCTAAGAGATTGCCCTGCTGGTAAAGTCCAAGTGTTTCTTATCTCAAGACTCACATGGGGAGATCATGTTTAAGTGGTGTCCACCAACACCATAATCAGAGAGAGCTAAAGCTGGACAGGTGGGAATGGAAACAGGGCTAAGGGTGAGTTGATATCATTGCTCATAAAATATCATCAAGGCTAGATTGTGCCATTTGGGTTCAAGTTTTCCAGTGTATCCATTGTCTGCTACTTCTCAGATGAGCACCTGCACCCCCAAGCTGCTACATAGTTTGGCATGACAGGCTGATCTTTTATTCCCACTCTCTGTGGAACAATGCTGGGGGCTTTCTTCCCTAAAAAAAGATTCTAAATTTATGCAGGTAACATATTCTCTATCTAGGCTATGAGGGACTCTACAAGACCACCCAGACTCGTTACTGCTCTATCCTGTAATCTAACATTTCACCTACTAGTATCAGAGGTATTTTTTGACTCCTAGATTGTGTGTGGTAGGAAAAGAGAAGAAAATAGGGTTTAGATTGTGTTTTTTGTGTTGTCAGGGTCTGAACAAATAAAATTCAAAGAATTCTTTCCCATGTCTGTTCTTTGAGCAGAGCTGCAGGGACAGTCATTCATGTATGTTTGGGATTTGGAGAAGACAAATGTAGCCATGCCTCAAACTTACTTCCTTTTCCTTCCTTAATCATATTCATCTTTGCTCAGCAGACCTCTGAGATGTTCAGTGAATACTGACACTGACTTTGTAACATCTAAATTAACATTTGTCTGATATCCTATGAATCTGTGACAATAATCAGCTGGAGCCTTTTGATCTAGTAAGAGTTGAAGGGAGATTAGCACAGGATGGACAGCCCTTTTAATTGATTAAAATAAGCAGACAAAGAGCGAGCTGCTTCCAAAATCCTACAACTCAGTGGCCAGAGGAGTGTGCACAGTATGTTTTCTAAATCCCTTAGTTACTAAGCAGCTTTGACAAAGATCCCCTGTGCACTTTGGGAATATAAAAGGGCACAGGTTTTGATTCTGCAGATCAAGAAGTGTAATGATGCCTACAGCAGTTTTGTGCTCTCCTACAGGGAGAGCATCAGACGAAGCATATGTAACAGATTAAAAGATCAGACAGCTGCTGCAGGTTTGCATGTCAGAAAATCAGCTTTTGTTGTTCAGGTATTAGGGGGGAAAAGGGATGATTTATTTGCATGTCTGTGTTTAAAATAGACATGCACTAGGGCAACCTTTCCCTGTGCCAGGGAAAGTACATTCTCAGTAGCATCAGTGAGAATTACCTTTTTAGATTTACAATTATCCCTTTCAAAACCAGACTTTAAAGTTTAGATACGCAAATGATAAAGAGCTCCATTCTGGTTTGAAGCACTTCTATTTGCTTTCTGCTGAGCAAGAAAACCCAGAGCAAACCCAGTGCGATGCAGGCACTTGAGAAAATGTGTAGTATATACCTTTTACATAAAGTTTTAGGAAGGGGAAATTTAATTAGAGAGCACCCTGCTGGTCAATTACTGAAAGGAAAAAAATAAGTCTGATGATGTGCGTACAACTTTGACAGCAGCCATCAAAGTTATTTCTCACCCAGTAAAAACTAACATGTTCCAGTCATGTCTTAGGACTGTTAATATCCTGCATCTCACTGACTGTTGCCATACAGTGTGTGTCTTCAGGGTCTGTTGGCAATGTGTAATAGGTGCACACTATTTTTTTTATGGTGAAGAGGGGAGAACAAAACCCTAGACTGACAGACAGACAGACTGACGAATTCATGCTATTTTGTATTGTGGTGTGTGTGGTTGCTCCAGAAACACAAACTGCTATCTGCTGTCCTGCTGGTTCAGTTCCCACTGGGTGGGTGGAATTTAGAAACACATTCAGTGGAGAGAACTCCTTGTGAGAAGTGCTACACAAATATACATCTCCAAAAGAGACTGCAACTCAAAAATTACACAGTGGGTAATTTTTACACTAACAGTACTGGAAAGTATATGGAAACAGTGAGAGTATTTGACAGAATAAGAGGCAAAAATCTTTGCTCTTGTCAAACATTTCATTTTCTTTGAAACAATCAACTCAAAGAAGAAGTCACAGGAGAGATGAGAAGGAGGAAAATTAAGTTGATCCAATATGTTTATGGGTACCATGAGAGGGAGATCTGACAAGACCACACTCAATCTCTTGTGTAGGTTGATTGTTGATGTGTGAGGATCAGGAAACAGAGCTGCAGAGCAACAGCAGTGTTCCTCTGCAGAAGGAAGTTTTGGTCAAAGCATCAGCTAGGATGGTGGTCACAGGGAGCAGCTGTGAGCAGCCTGGGGTTGCCTCTGCCACTGTAGCTAGAGAGAAAAAGATACTGAACTAAGAGGCTGAGAGCTATGGAGAAAGAACTTTGGATACAGGCTAAGCAGGACAGTGAAGCCAGGGCCATGGCAATTCTTTACTGGTTGATGTGAGAAACAAGTAAGGTGTGTGGTGGTGTCTGCAGGGATCTTACAAGAAAATAATAAAAAAGATGGGAAAAAGAAAATCAGAGGTCTCTTGCAGCATAGCTAGCTATGACAAGACATCATGGTATCATGAAAGACATACCAGAGACATATGTGAAGTTTTCAACTGATGTACATTAAAACATTGGATCTATAAATTATGTCAATGGACAGAGAAGCTAAATTTGCATAAGATCATAAACATATGAAGCGGAAAACTGGGAAAAACCAAAGTATGGAACCCTGTGGGGATATTTCTTTCTAAGGCCACCGTGAAGGAACCCCAACCAGACAGTAAATTTTTAAGGACTTCTTCAGGCTTGTTCCCCTAGGAACTTTATTGTTGATTGTATATACCTTTAAGCAGAAGTGTTCATATTTTGCAGCACACCTAAATCAGGTGCACAGCAGCATTTCTATGGATCTCTGAGCCAGTTCTTAATCCATTTCATGCACCTTTGACTTGCTTTCAGTGTAATAAGTTTGCCAGTCACCTGGACTGCTATTCTCATTATTCTCTGCCTCTGCTGATCTTCTTAACCATCACTTCTCTGTAATGCATAATCTGGGTCTTTGTGCAGACTGCTATGTCAGTGAATGATGTGCTGTCTACTGACACAGTGAACGAACACTTTTGCTCTTCATGAATGAGCACAGACTTGCTTTAATCAATCTGCACTGATCCATTCATATTGCAACTTACATTTCTGGTTACTTACATGTGGCACAGAATTGCCTTTAGTCTATGTCATCTTCTTTTGGAGTAATGCTGAAATAGAGGCTTTTCCTCACAAGCTCTTCTCAAAAGAAGGGGTCAAGTTGTTGATAGTAGTCTTAAGCAAAGCATGTTTCCCCTGCTAGTCAGTTGGTATTTATCACAGCACTATTCATCCTTCAGATTATTTAACAATTGTTTCATCCAATTGTTCTTAATATATTTTCAGATATTCATTGGATTCTATATCAAATGGGTAATTAAAATCTACCTACTTCATCTCCTATCTTTGCATAGCCTATTAATTTTGTAACAGCCTTAGACCACCAGCTGTTCAATATCTGATTATGCTGTTTGTTGTTTCTAATATCATCCACGACACATTCAGACCATTTTATCTTAATATTTTTTCCACTGATGACATCTAGACTTCCTTTTATCAATATCTGGTTTGACCAAACCTTTAATGCTTGACAATTTATCAAACTGCTGTCTTTAAATACCAGCATCCAGCTTGCCATCAATTTTATCTTCTTATTTATCTGTAAGCTTCTACGCTGCTTAAAATGTCTCTGTGTATTATTTGTAAAAGCCTTTCTGACTTCTCCCAGCCTTTTTGGCTAGAATTACCTCAATATATCTTTAACTTTTAATGTTCTTATAAATCTTTTCTCATTGTACAAGACAAGTGCTCCTTACCTTTCAATGATACATTTCATAGTCAGGGTTCTTAACATTGGACATTGCCCCAACTCTCTTATGATCCCCAGTAGAACCCTTATTCTTATTTGTGGTATCTTGGTGTTTGAGTCATCCCCTTGTTTGAATAGAAAATGCTGAGAAGTTCTTGGCACATCTTAAGACAATGCTGCTGAGACTAGGTAAGCACCGTGAGTGTGCCTTGCTCAATTATTTGTTTTCAGTCTGAAGATGACAACATGATTAATAATAACATTTCAGTTCTTATCCTGCTAATTGGACTGGGATGCTCATGGCTGACCTGCTTTTCAGTCTTTTACCTCCTATGGAGTGTCTGTTCAAAGACCACTTGTGTAATTCAGTGTGTCTTATTACTGCAGCAGCTTAATTAAGGGTCATGTCTTCACAATAAACTACACAGACAGAATTAGCTTCTCAGAACTTCACTTAGTGAGGGGAGCTAGGATGGGGATTTCACTAGAATCACAATCTAATCTCCTTGACAGATGTTCATAAATGTCTACACCTCAACTGGAACCATTGTTATATTTTTATTGTCTGCTTCCAGGTATGATTCCTAATTTTCATGCACATGTCACAGAGGCCAGAGGTTTTGATTTTGAAATCTTCCCTTTTTTAATGAATGTCTAAATATTAAAGTGACCATCTGTTCTGCCTTCCCCCAAACTAGAAGCCTGGGGTATTTTTCTTTAGAATTAAGCATCACTCAGTTCAGCACAATATCTAGCTGAATGAAAAATTCATTAAGTTCCCTCATTTTTGCATCAGATTACAAAGTTTTCTTGTATGTCCTGACCAGGGATATCAAGCATCATGCATATCCCTATGGGCTCCCTTTGAGATGCTGGGACAGAGGCTGAACACTCAAGTACACTGGAAGAATAGGATAAAAAACAATATAACATGATAGAAGCAAATATTAACACCTCTTAAAATATATAATTTCATTTCATATGGCTTACTTTGTGGCAGAACCTACTGGCACAGACAATGAGATTTCAGAAAAGCAGTGCCAGATAATGATGCAAAAAAAGTTTCATGTACTGCTACTGTCATTGAATCCAGTGATTATCTAGTACAATATATAGACGAAACATCCAGATGGAAGAGATCTTTGGACTGTATCATCTTGGATGAATACTTCCTCACTAGATAATACAGCCACACTTTGTTTCTCAGACTTTCCTAGCTGTGCAGTGTCTCAGCTTCAAGGGGTGTTACAGAAGGAGCCTTTTCTTGCAGTGATTGTGGTCATGTGCATGCTTTGGATTCAAACATCTCAAGCAGGAAAAATACAAACTGTGTTTCTTCTGGCTAAGACAAATATTCTAGCCATCTGAAAACCTGGTAAAAGGTATATTGGGCCTGCTCTTGTATATTTTTAAATAACCATACCGGAACATTTTAAGTATGCTTAAATATTTTTTTCTGGACTCATCATCTCTCTGAATAACCTTTGACTTTCACTGAAGAAGAAAATTTCATAGATCTTTGAGCTTCCAAGGTGTTTCTAAAGCATGTTGGAAGTACTTTAGGCACCAGGGACTGAGATGAGTCTGGATGACTTTAGAGGTGCCTAGAGACTTGCAGGACTCTTGTGAGTCACATTCTGCTGTGAATGAGAAAGCTTTCTTTCTCCCTAGCCTTTCAGATTTTCTTAAATTGTGCCAAATTTAGGCAAAGCGTAGGTGCAGTTTAAGTCCTTGTCCAAAGGAGTTAATATAGCAAAATCTCATCTCCTCATGCACTCAGTGGACCTGACACAATTAAGAAGTTTATTGTGACAGGTCCCTAAACTGAGGATGTTGGTGACCTGGAAAGGTTGAGGTTCTTGCATTGTTAGTCAACACCCCACACAGAAAGCACTTGCTTTCTTTAATTTCCATGCAAGTGTGAGTAAGCAGTGCTTAGTCAGGGCAAGCAATACTTTTGTTGGACTCTAGAATTGTATTTTTAAGAACTACCATTGCTTTCATTTAAAGTATTCTGATGGAAAGCAATGCATAATGTTATGATCAAAAATCCAGAGAATAAATTAAATAAAGAAAAGCACTGTAAGCTTTTATAGATAATCAGTAATTTCTGAGAATAATTTACAATTCAAAAAGATAAGAAATTTATTTAACTGGATTCTTATTTTTCACAGTGTTTGGGGCTAAGAAATTTCTGCAGAGCTTCCTGTTATGTATACTCCTTCCTATGATGAGAGATGCTAGAAGGACTGTTCCACAAAGGAAAGGTCCAAAGAGGAAACCTTTTTCATCCCACAAATATTTTGAGTATTGTCTGGGATAAGGAAGGCTTGGAGGGCATCCACTTCTGCTGCAGGGAAGCATGGTCAGCTTTCCTGGCAATGACATCAGGATTAACCCCAAGCATACCTTTATTCCCACTGTTAGGAAGATGCTGTCTCTCCTTCAAATAAGCACAAAAACTCAGGACTCCCTTGTAGCTTCAGGGATGTGGCAGCAGGGTGGTTTCACCTGGGGCAATCACCTTAGTAGCCCTTGCTTCACCTTCCTGCTCATGTGTTTCACACCTCCCAAAACAAAGAATGGATCTTCATTTTATGCTGGGGTAGTATTTTCAGGGCAAAGAACCTGTTACTTAATGGCCATTATTTACCCCACACCATATTCTTGTTGAAGAGCTCAAATAGTTCCCTACTGAAAACTAAGGGAACACATGCTTTTTGGTTATCAAACTTGTTTGTGAATGAGAGATTCCCTCTTGATTTATCTGTGTTAACAAGTTCATTATCTCTTAAAAGTGTTCTGACCCCCTGACACTTTGTTTGCCATGGAAGTCTCAACTGATATGTTAGGTCATCCCATTGTCTGAAGACGTCATAGATTATTTAGGTGTTGCAAAGCAGTTTTCTGAAAAAAAGCTCTCAGTTTCAAAATTTTTATTCCATTTTTCCCTTTCAATTCCAAATCAGGTCTCACTTCCATTGACTCAAACATTTTATAAATGCTTTTAAAAAGTGTTTTTCATTGATACTGTCCCACACCACTAATCTCCACTTTTTCAAAACCTTTTTTCAAACTTTACTGAAAGAAAAGAAAAATATATCTCTCCTATTCCTCCACATCAGATGTGCTGACATTTCAACTAAAGGACTTTTTCAATATGTTATATATGAGGCTGTATCAGGAGGCATGTGCACACGCTGGCATCTGACATTTCTGCACAATTTAGCAGACTATATATAGCAATCTAAAATAGAATCATTTTACCTGGCAGAGCCCTACAGAGAGTCTCCAAACAGCCCAGTGAGCCAAAGCCTCCCAGCCCAGTGGGTGCCTCTGTGGGTTCTTAAGTAACAGAGGGACATCAGTCCTTTCTTAGTAGAGAAGGAGGGAGGGAACAGTGTCAGGATGACAATAGCTTTAAACTTCATCTGGTCAAGTTGGAAGGACAATGATCATATTGGCTATTTACAAAAACCTGTGCCTACAGCTGGACAACAAAAAGACCTTTTATCTATAGAAAATAATAATTTCCCCATTCAGGTATTTCTTGCAACAAGGTGAAGAGGATGTCCAGGTCACTTCTCATGTCACTCAATCAAGCTCCTTGGCGCTTCCATGCTGAAGCTTTTGGGATGTTTATGGAGAACCTTCACAGGTGTGAAATGCATCATGGGGACACAAAAAAATCTGATAATCAAGTAGTTGCATGATGGGGGTTGGCATTGTAGACCTGAGACACATATACTCAGACTTTTCATAATAAATGTTTTCCTGTTGTTACTCAGAAAGCTGGAAACACTGGTTATCACCCAGTCCAGAAAAGAACAGCTCCTCCTCCTTCATTTCCAAGAGAAATCAAATGGTAATGTTTTCCATTCAGTGCCATTTTGCCTTTCCTTCAGATAAATGTTTGCTTCCAACAATTTATGCCCTCTCTCCCAGTTTGGTTTTATACTGTATCTGAATTGGTCTCACATATGGTATTTCAGAGGGTTTTAATAGCCACAGATGGTGCATCTTCAAATATTTGAAAACAGCTTCACTATCCAAACCTCCAATACTTGTTTGTGTCCCAAATGGAGTTGGTAAGTGCCTGATGTAGTTATTCACTCATAATAAACACTAAAGGGTAGTGAGTTGTTGGCAATTAAAAAAATCAAAGAACTCTTAATTCCTGATTCTGTAGCTCCAGCAATAATATCAGGAGGATAATCTTTTCACAGTGGGTAAATTGAAGAAGTTTTAGTTGGCCTTTCTGTGTTCACAATAATTTCCTTTCCTTGATTTTTGTCAGATCTCTGTAGCTAAATTACATTATTTCTACTTTCTAAAGTATAAATAATGCCATTAAATTTTGTTGTCATTAGAAGAATACAGGATACGAATTTGGGTATTTATTGGCTGAAAATTCCTAAGTCCATCTAAAAGGAAAAAAAAAAAGCAGAATTATTAGACAGACAAAACTGACTCACTATTAGTGCACTTACTAGAGAAATTTCAAATTACTTTCCCATTAGAAAAATACAGAAAACTTTCAATTTCTGTGTCAGAGGAGTACCAGCATGCAGCAAGACTCAGCTGGGGTGAGGGGGAGAGTAGGGAAACACAGGGGCCCAGCCAGCCCCTGCTCTAATGCAGGGTCAGCTCAAGGGGGTGTTTCAGCCCATGTCCATAGCCCCAGGTCCCATCTACATGGGGATACAGGCTGGCCTTTGCTTCAAATGCAATTCTGCACCTGCTTCTACATAAAGGTAGGAACAGGGAGAAAGACTACCCTCTGGACTCCTGTGGGCATTTGAAAGAAAAACTGCCATTAGTTTCATAAACTCACCAGAAGTCCTTACCTCATCTTGCCCCAGCTTTAAAATTGTTGAGCTGACTCCATTACAAAAAATAGATGGCAAAGGAAAGTAAAAAAAAAAAAAGAAAAAAAAAGAAAAAAAAAGAAAAAAAAAAGAGGGACATTATCCTAATGTTTCAAATGATGAATGAAAGTCCTGGAAATACATAACTTACCCAAAAATCTGTGCCAGAGCTATACTTCAGGTGAAGAGTGCCAAGGCCAGACTGGGTCCTCACAGTGATTTATCCACAGTCTGAAGGAACTGTGGATCAAATGAGCTGTGGGAAGCTCCAGGAGATGAACACATGGAAAAATGAAACCAGGTGGATAGGAAATGGACAGATGTTCCCACAATTAGGGTTGTCTGAAATAAGCTGAGAGCTGGGAAAGGAGAACAAGACAGAAAGTAAAGCTGAGCCTAAGAAAAATGGAACAAAGTTTTAGAAGTCGAGAACATACCCTGCTTTAAGAGGGAATTGAAACAGGATATAAGGATTACATGGTTAGAGAAATGGGTGAGGAAACACTGTAATTTTGGCAGCTGCAACTTTACTGAAAAGAAAAGGTAGAAAACAGAAAGTATAAGAAAGATAAGTCTGCTTCCCAGGGATGAATGAAGACAGTGCAATGGTATCTTGACAGATGTGTGTACATTCTGCAGGAAAAGAGAATCAGATCTTTTAAGGGCCGGGGTGTGAGGGGAGGAGATATCTCCTAGAATCAAGACTTTGTCAGAATGGACAGTCAGGAGAGGTCTGTTCCTGAGCAAGTCACTACAGCCCATGCTGCCCTGCTTGGGGGGAGCCTGCTTAACCTGTGGGGTGCTGCAACAACCTCATATCCCTTCTGCTTGGGGTCATCTGCTTCCTTCGAGAGTGCCAAGCTGGGAGCTGCAGGGGAGAGCCATGGCCGGAGAGCAGGAGAGGCGAGCAGCAAGCTTCAGGCAGGTAGGAATGCAGAATAAACCCACAGCAGCTCATGTCTCTCACTGTCATGGTCTTCCTTCCCAGCCATCAGTAACAAGCAGTTTTAATCCCCAAACTTGACAGCTTTTCCACAATTTCGTTAGGAGTGACTGTGGTTGCTGAGGACTGACACATCCATGGGCAAACCACTCTTCCCAGACTTTAAATGGCTGTGAAAGGAACATGACTCTGAGTATGACTTTCCATGCAATCAAAACAGCATATTTTTGCAAGTAGGAGAACGAGCATAGAGCCTGAGTTTCTCTCTCACTGTTCAGACTTTCAGTCTTACACAGTGCAGCTTGAAATTATCACTGTTCTAGTGAGGAAGATGTGCAGTCAACTGAACATTAACTGTTTTGGACACTATTAATACAAAAATAAATAATCAACCAACTTCATCTCTGAATAGAAAACTCTGCAGTGGGAAGCCTGAGTGAATAACTGACATGATTGCTGAGGAAGAGATGGAAATAACAGTTTACATTTCATAGGATCTTAATGGATAATCAATGTGGTAAATTAGGATGTGGCTGAAATTACAGATATAGTAATTAAAATTGGACATGAATAATAGAACACAGCTCCTCTAGAATAGAATAGAAAGTGCTGCTAGACAGAAACAGAATAATACTGTGCAAATGCACAGAAATTTTAATTTTTAAGAGAAGTTCAAATTGGCAAGAGATGTGTTCAGTATCTCCACTGACACTTTTCACAAGCTTATAATAGGTAGCTGTAAACTATTGTTGGAGAGGAATTCAATTTAATTGCATCTCCTCCTTATGAACAGCACTTTCTGAAGCCCATTTGAGTCAGTGCTAAGGTGTCTCTAAATTACCATTCAGGCAGAATCTATTCACTTTTGCTGGCCACAGTTTGTCTGTACTTTCCTCTTTGGTCTCTTGCTGTCTTTTAAATTGCAAAAACTATGTTATGAACAGAATAGCCATAAGCTCTGTTGTTCCAGCACAGAGGTTTTTTCCAACCAGTGCTGGAGCTGCTTTTTACCTAACAGGAGAAAATTACAAACCCAGAGAAAGGAGGGAGTTATCTGTTCAAGTTATCTGCTTGTTTCCCTGCAAACTTCTGCTGCAAGTCACTTCTGACAATGCAACGCAGAATGTAAGGCATTAGTTTGTAGTGCCAGTATTGGCAGTATTAGTTTGTATTGCCAGTATTTGAAAACTGCCATGTTTTCAAAATATTCAAGTATAATATGATTATGTTGAGTGACTATAAGATGGTAAAACTGGCCAAGAAGCCCATATGTCATTAGACTTCAGTTAAATGTGCAGGTTGAGTTTCATCAGGCTCTGTGAACTTGTGTGATTTCAAGGTGTGCAAACATTGTGACTGAAACCCATTTTTGCCAGATCTGACCTTTCTCTGTATTATCAGTTCTGACCACTCAAGCTTTAAGGGTAACATTTTTCTGCTAGAATTCCAAGCATATACTTTGATATTTTCCCGTTTTGATTTTGTAAATTCCAGTGACATGATGGGGGATACTTGAGGCCTCTCTAATGGTTTTTTAGCAGATGGGAATCTCAACAGAAGATCTTTCCTAGATGTGTGTATGTACTTTAGGAGAAGGTCACACAAAACACCAGTATAAGTAATTTGTTATCAGGATAATACCAAGAAGATAGGAGCACACAGTTGTAATACATTAGAAAACAGAAGAATAATGGCCATTACTTTGCAGAAGACCTTTTAACACTCTGCAGTTTGTCCCATTCCAGTTGACACATGGCCATCCTTGTGGGCCTGGGACAGATGTCAAACCCCCTCTGAGGGTACCTGTGGAGACTCACAAGTACCTGAGCATGACGTGACACTTGCTAAGCCTTCTTAACAATCCTAAAACACACAGAAAACCCCATATTTAATCTTTAAACCTGCTTGATGACAAAAAAGAGGCTTAAACACATAGGTTTATCTGTAGTTTGTGCATCCTCATCACTTCACCTCCCAAACTGAATCCTCATAACTTCTCCCCACAAACCAAATCAGGGAACAGCCAGGGTGTTTCATGTCCACAAATTTTCTTCAGCCCAAGTTTAGGTAACACTCACAAATATTTACCTGGGGATTGTAAAATCCAGTGGAGATGGGCTCCACTAAACCCCAGGAAAGATTCAGTGCTGAAGGATATGATGGAAAAGTTGAGGTTTTCTATACAAGCATGATTATGCCTGTGATATGCCTTTTTCTCTTTCTCTTGTACTACATGTATTCTGGCAAATCATTGGATTCTGCAGCAGTTTGCTAATTATCTGTTATGTTATAAACAATCTTGTTTTGTTTTGTTGTGTTTTTTTTTTTTAATTGAGCTGTTTCTAATGATTCACAATTAATTACAACAGCACTAAATTTTCAATTTAAAGTAGTTTAAATTATTGCCTAGGCTTTTCCCATAGGCAGAGGCTTGCTAGGAGTACAGTCCTGGTGAATCAGATTTAATAGGCATTTTGAAACAAGCACAGCTGCAATTATGCCCAGAGAATTTCTGCCAACTTTTTAATAGTTTATTTTTATTGTAAAAGCATCTTTTAAATACCTTTGTTTCTCCTGGGATGGAAATTATTGTTTTAGAGTATTTCATGCTGAATTTTTACTTAGTATGTTACCTAGTAATCTATTCCTTATTACATAAAATCACGTTATATTTCAGGAAAATATAAAACTAATACAAGGGAACATGTTGGAAATAGAGGTATTTGTGTTTGCTGTAATACAACCAGTACTTATTATTTTTATGTTACTCCTGATATTTTAAAGTGCTGTGCAAACATTAACTGAATCACAAAACCTAAGAACTCATTATTGCTCTGTCTTTATTTTATAAACAGGGAAAAGAGAGCACAGAAGTGCCCTGCCCAGCGCAACAGGGAAACAAAATTAGAACTTCTGTTCCCATCTCTCAGATGACTCCTGAAAATGCTATGTGAGTAGCAACCCATTTGTGAGAAAATTGCCTTTGATTTTATTTCTGTAATAAGATTTGGACTTTTTCTTCCTTCATGATGCACAGGAAAAGAGAAGATGTTTACATTTTATTCATCATGTTGATCAATTTTGGGTATCCAAATTTTGCACCATTTCTCCATTTCACCTTGGAATCCAAATGAATGTTAAGCAATGCCAGTCACCAAGGTAGCTATACCTGTATTTTCCATCAGACCACATTATGCACATTAGACTGGCCTTGAAAGCTTCAATTTGTCCATTTGAAGTCCAACCTCCAACAGGAGCAGCTGTCCAGAGTGCTTATGGCCTCATATAAATGCCACTAAAAAGAAAGCAATAGACACAGTAGGAAATAAATTTAAAAGGTAATTTTTTTCTATTTGATTAACAAGAATAAAGGAAAAAAATTAAAAACATTGTTGGAAAAAATGTGAACATACTCATAACCACATCTGGATCACAGAATATTGTCTTACAGTAAAAATGCTGCTTACATGCTTTGAATGAGGCACAAAGTAAAAACCTTTGAATTTCACCAAATTTAATTTCATTTGGTTGTCTTTTTCATACATAAACATGATCCACTGACATTTCATTCCGAAAATCACTCATTTTGTTAAATTTAGCTATAGCAGTATGCTGGGCTGAGGCTCCAGTCATACTTTTGATGGTGGCACCTCTTATTTGGTATGAGTCCAGTGTGACATCATTGATTATTCTTATCACTATTTTCATTTTAGATATTTCTCTATTTACCTATATCTCACTTTTTCAGACTGTGCTGATTGTGATTCCCCCAATCTCAGAAAGAGTATTACAGGAATATGAAATTATAAAGAAGGGAAAAAACAATTTCCCAAAAAAGCTGTTCCACAGCTCAATTTGTGTCACTAGCATTTATTATTGCCAGTATTCACATCTTAAATGCTTACTTAAAGGCTTCCTTATATTGCACTTAAACATGTGTGGAGTCAGGTCAGGTTTTAATATCTCCTTATCTTTGTGTTTAATTTGACCTGGGCGTGATTTCTAGACCCTGCTCTAAGCAAGCAGATACCTGGAGCATGTCAGAGGACACCAAAGCAACAAAGATGATAAATGTCAAGTAAAAAACCTAAAGAAGATATGAATGATTTTCCATGCAGGGCAAGTAGGATGGCATTGGAAGTGCTAAATTTTAGAAACACATCTCTACTGTAAAGTAGCCATTGAAGTAATTATAGAATCATCTGTATTATATGACATGTTAAAGGTTGGGGTTTTTTTAAATTTTGGTGGTGCACATTCCTGTTGGATTGCCTCAGAAGTGCAAAATATATTTATTTAGTCAGAAGGACTCCTGCTAATTGTTCAATGGCTCTTGCTGTGCTGGAGAGATTTTGAATTTATATTGTTGTTCTGAATGCAAGGCACTTCTGATTCATTTAACATTGTTTGGACAGCTGTGAAGAGAAATAAAATGGCACAATATTGTTTTCCTGTGCTGTTTTTGAAGTGACATAATTACTTCAAATATTGCCTGAGATACCCACTGAGACAATCAGGGGACTTAATTTTAAATGAAGCAATGTGTATCTCAACACTGAAAGCAAAATTGTGCACTGCAAAGTGATGGAGGAAGTATTGGAACAGAGAGGCCTGCTAAGCACTATGTTATTTACCTACTTGCCAGCCAGAGGTTACATATTTTAAGAAAACTGCCAATTTTTTTGTCAGATAGACTATACATTGCCTTAATTCTGCAACTCTCCTTTACACATAATAGTGGAGATATTTGTGTGCCAATTGATTACTGTTTCAATCTTTCACAGAAGATGCACTTGTTATCTTGAACAACGTGCAGTTATTCCTTCAGAGACATCATTTGTAGGTTGATTGCCTTCCTAATGTCATGAAGCAGTCTTTTGATTAGAGAGAGAAATGAGAAATTTTATGCTGCTTCCTAATTTTACACCTCTCAGTGTAAACGTGTGTCTAAGAATTACTCTTCGTTCAGAATAAGTGCTAATTTCCCCAGACACAAGCTTCACCTCTGAGGCTGATCCCCCGGTCCACTTGCCCAGAGGCAGACCTTGTTCTTTCCCTTATCCATGTTGGCCTGCATGATGCCAGATCCATCCTTCACAACCTTCTTCCTCCCTGATACAAATGCTCTGGTCCTATTTGCCTTACAAACCCAAAAGCAAAAGCTGTGTGCCTGGACCAGACTAAAAGGGTAGTTTGCCTCCTGGCATTGTGGAAGGAACCGCTCAGTTCACAAAATCTTTGGGTCCGAGGCAGAGGTTGGGATTCCCAGCCCAAGGCAGGAGGAAGGGAGCTGTCTTGTGCTGTGTGAGTTAGTTTGAGACCATGGCATGGCTTAAAGTGAGCTCCTGTAAGCTCTGCACCGGAATTAGCAGTGCCCTTGTGAACGAGGAAGTCTCTGACACGCTCAGAAGAAATGCACTGGCATAGATGCAAAGTCCTGGTGAGCAAACACTGTAAAGCAGCCTTACTTCTTGCATGTCCTTTACACTTGATCTTGCCCTGCCACTCAAGGGTCCCCTAGCAACATTCAGAGCTTTCTGTGAGGAAAAGGTTCAGGGCTCAGGAGGCAACTTTGTGATTTTCATAGAAATAATGGGAGGAAACTAAACCAGAATCTACTTTCTGGAGTTGTTACGCAGAGGAAAAAATCTTGAGGCGCATTTTGATTATTTGTAATTTTCATGATTCTTGGCAGTTCTAAACCACAAACGAAAGATTTTGTATTCACAGCATGGGATGCATGTATCCATTTTCCTTAATATCCTGTCACCAAGCAGACAAAAGAGGATGCTTAGAAGAAGAAAAAGAAAAGGTCAAAAATATAATGATATTTCCTTAGAATATTTTTCTGGCTCTGAGGGCTCCTTGAGCCCGAGATGGTGTCTTTGTAATTAACAGCCCAGACTATTTTCTTTTGATTCTTTTTTTCATCTTTTGAACTCATGTAGATGCTTTGCATTTGAAAAAATAATGTATTTACCTGCACAATGTGAAAAATCAGTTTCTTTCATTTTCTCTTAATCTGCCATCTGCTTACTTCTGTTTACCTATTGTTCTTGTTTTGCCAGAGACTGTGAGCAGCCATTTCCTGTGTACTTCTCTGTGCATTTTTTTTAATGGGGCACTTTTCCCTACTCCTCACTTCCAGTTAATGTTTGCCTATTAAAGGTCCCATATTTTCAAAAATAGCTCCAGCTTTTGAATATTTTTAATGTACTATTTTGACCAGTATAGTTTCGAATATACCTGTCACACTGCTCGTGATCTTTCCCAGTTATATTCTGTATTTTCTGAGACTGGGGAACGAAAACTGCCCACAACAGTTCAAGATGTGACTGAACCATGGATTTATGCAGCTGGGTAATGAGATTCTCTGCTTGTTTCAAAGGCTGCTCTGTCTTAAAACTGATTATCCAGTGTAGCCTTGCCAGCTCCTGTATGCATATTGTTTGGAGACCTGTAATTATGTAAGAGTCTCAGCTTGCATTTATGAGTTGCATAAACAAGTTTCTGTCTTCTGTGACTAGAGAAAAATTCTGCAGGAAGTAAAACCTATAACTTTGAAATTGGGAGCTAAGATTAAAAAAAAAGGTGCATTATTTGGGGAGGGGGATTATCTTTACACTTAATTTCATAATTTGAAGATATATGTAATATTTGCATGCATTTTATTACTATTGAAACATTTTGTGCCACTTACTATGCAGATTCGATGAGCTCTCCATTTCCTCACCCTAGCTCCATACCTGGCATGGTCTCCACGTTCTCCACACAGCCCATCTTTGACTGCAACCAGACTGTTATTGAGAGATGTTCTTACACATGTGATCTCCCAAATCTGCCCAGAAACAGTCTGGGAGAGCAATGGTTGACCTGGGATGTCTCAGAAAGGTCCTAGGGCCTGCAGTCTTTAGGTTTTGGTGTCACAGCACTATTTGGAAAAAAGAGCAGGGACAATAATCTCTCCATGTGACTCCTCATTTTACTTCTGACAGTGAGCAGCCAGAGTCCTTCCTGAGAGCAAAAACCTAGTCCTGCTGATTTTTAAACTAAATTTTTACCTCCTGCCTGTATTCTGAGGATCATGTCTGTTTGTTCTAATTCATCAAAGTTAAGGTCGGATAACGATGTTAAACAATACCGGATGAAAGTGCTTTTATCACATGTTGCAAACCTATAGAAGGAAATAAAATGAAGGTAGGGAAAACAGATAAGCAGGGGTTAGAAATAACTTCAGGGAGGGAGCTGGTATCAAAGCAGGGTCCTTGCCAATAAATGCCAGCCAATTTAATCTGAAGTACTCTTGCTCAGCTGCATAAGGACCCTGCATGATACATGTGAAATGAGAGCGCTAATGTAGCAGGCACTTATTCTGCAGTCTTGTTCTTCTTCATAGAACTGTAATTAACTGTCTTTTTCAAGGAGTGCTGTTACTGTTTTTATTTTTACTGACCTTTGAATCCTATTCAAACAGATGCAATGCATTTTTGGACTGCTGGTATCACTTTCTAGATGCTTAGAAAAATATGAATTAAAAGTAGATATGCTGCTCTTTAACTACCTGAATAAATAGCATAACAGGTGAAAATAAAATGCCAAGTTTTTGATTAGCCTTATCCAACTGCCGTTTTCATTAAGTTTTCTTGGGAAAGAAGTAGAAGAAACTACAAGGAAAAATGCGTATACCTATGTGAATGCATGAACCTTCTTATTTACATCTAGGTGGCTGAAAACTGTGAAAACAAACTTAAATTCAGTCCTATCATTCACACTGTAAAATATAGATCTCTATTACATCCTACACTCACATATCAACTTGTGATGTTGCATTTTGAAATAATCTCCTTGAAAGGTAATGGCCATTTGTGAAAATGTTAGATCATCATAACCTGTAAGGGCAACGATTCTGAATTTCCAAAGTAGTGATGGTAAGTTTAGGAGGCTGAAATCCTGGAAAATTACAAGTCAAGCTTCCAGTAGTTTAGTTAGAGAAGTTGCTTCAAAGAACAATGATTAATTTCTGTGCTAAATTTTTTTGCAGCTCCACTTTACACTTCCATCTTCTACCGACCTCACTGACTCTGGGAGACTTTCTTCTTTAGATATTTTAAAAGCTTTGTACTTTTTATAGGCAATTAGCAGATATTTCTGGAAATATTTTCTGTCATGTAACTGATTGTATACAATTGTATACAGAATTCATTATCTTTTATAATTATTTGGTTTTTTTGAAGATGCTTTTTAAGAGGCAGCATCTTTTTTAGCATTTGAGTTGGCTTTCTGTGTTTAGTCTTTCTGAAATCCTAATTTTAAGAGTGTATATAGGTTCTGAATCCCTATTTGAGTCTCATTAAGCATTATTTATGGTTCTTTCAAATGTTTTTCTTCTCTTCACTATTGCAGATAATCTTCTTTTAAGAAGTGTTCTTGTCTTTGTTCCTCTTTTTATCCTGTTTTTTAAAAGATGTCCATGCCAGACTATTTTGGTTTCTGTCTTTCCTGCAGAGACGGTCACTGTGATAAAATGGGTCCTGTCTTCTGTTGCTGCATCTCGAACCAGATCCTGTGCAATGCTTGGAAGTATCCCAAAGATACACTTCTCCTCTTGCAGACTTTCTGATCATCTTCTTCATTATAGCTCCATCATTGATGATGTCTAAAAAAAAAGTTGTGTGGGTTGTTTGTTGGTTTGGTTAAGTTTCCGGTTTTATCTGGCTTATCTTAATACTTGTCTTCTGCTCTCAAAATCTCTCTTATTTCCCTTACCATTCTGTTGCACACTTCTCACCATTTTGGTTGTGTGATCAGTACTGTAGAAACTGTTCTTATTTAGGTAAAATACTTTTGAGTAAAAATTCAGATTTCTACAGAATTCACCTTGCCTCACTTGAATTTTTCTTCAACTTCATCCTCCTTCATTAGTACAGCCTGCTGTGGCATCCTGATAGAGTTAGGCAGAATTATACTGTTAGGTATTTCCTTGATTATCTTCCCTCCAACAAGATTTTGAGGTACCTGTTCTAGGAATATCATTGTTTAAAGACAAGTATTTCACTGTAACTCCATCTTTGAAACAACATTTGTGAAGTTTCTTCTTAAGAGTAAAAGCCAAAACAGCACACACTGGGAAAAACAATGGGAATGATAATTGGTTTAAATCAGATTTCTTCTTATGAGCCTTCTTCAGTGACCAGTAAAAAATTCTATTGGTGCTATTAAAGTAGAGTTTAATTATAAGCAGTTTTGCTGCCTGGAAAGTTAGACAGCATATAGAAGATTCCTAATGATGAGGTGCTTACAAGAAGTTTGGAGAGGAACTTTTCACAAGGGCAAATGGTGACAGGACAAGGGGGAATGGCCTTAAGATGAAGGAGGGCAAGGTTAGATTAGAATTAGGATGAAATTCTTTACTGTTAGGGTGGTGAGATGCTGCAACAGGTTGTCCAGAGAGGTTGTAGACTCCCCGTCCCTGGAGGTGTGCAAGAACAGGCTGGATGGGGCTCTGAGCAAACTGGTCTAGTGGAAGGTTCCCTGCCCATGGCAAAGGGATTGAACAAGATGATTTGCCTTCCAACTCCAGCCATTTTATGATTCTGTGACTCTATAAGAGCACTGAAATTCAGGCAGACAGTAACTACTGAGGGTGCAGAATCTAATCCACTGAGGACCTCATAGATAATATAGTGCAAAAAGGATCTGGTTCTGCCTCAGACTAGTGAGCTAAACCGCATCATCTCATCCAGCTTTCCTTTCCTAACTAATTTGATTTATTTAAGCTTCCTAACTATGTTTCAAACTTATACAGTCCAGGTAACTTTTGTGTGTCCCACAAAAACAGCCTGATCTTGACGATGTTTTGATTTCCTCATCCGTAAAATGGGGTCTTTGGGCCACAGTGACTAACCATTAAAAATAAAAACATTTAAAATAAACACTCTTTTTAGTAGAATTTTCAATTGTCACATTTCCAGATACGGAAAAGTTTATTTCAAAATACTTAATGTAGACATCTTTTCAAATGTTACAATTTTATATCCCACATTTTTTATATATTTATTAAAATGATGAGATGAAATGTAAAAGACACATAAGCCACTGAATTTAAAACATTAATTCAAGAAATCCCTTCATTTTAATAGAAGTTCATGAATTAAAGATGGATCATTAACACAAAGAAAATGGGGAATCTTAAACAGTCCTTTATTTGTGTTCAAGTGATGCCCCCACTGAAGTCTTGTGATGACACCTGGAACTAACAGGAATTGTTATTAAATTTATCCTCAGAGTTAGTATGTAAATTGAGTATTTTTTAGTGAGGCTTATACTAACTAGGAAAAGCAAGAGTGAGCATAACCCACTCCAAGGAACCACAGCTTCAGTGGATGTGCACTCAAGTAAATCCAGCACAGCTGTGGGGAGCAAGAGACCGACACCCTGCTTTGCTTTGCCTGGGAGACAGGATGGCCCACAAAGAGGACATGACCACGGGTGACAAAGCATGCAGGGTGCTCTGGCTCCTCACAGTGCCTCTATCTCCATCCCTCCCAGCTTCCCTTCCTCTTGTGCTGAAATGCAGTCAGTCTCCATGGGAACCAGCACCTTCCCTCTGCCCGTGCCCTGAGAGCCAGGGTCCCTGGCTCTGCGGCTGTGTAGGCACCTCTGCAAGGAACAGGAATAAGAAGGGCTCCCTTCCTATATTCACCGGGGGTTTTTTCCAGCCCAATACCTGGGTAAATCAAGTTCTTAAAAATAGAAATACTAAAAATACTGGGAGCTGTTAATTTTTCAGCTTGAATAAGACTAGCCAGCTACCTCATCTAGCTTTAGGAAGTAAAGGTCAGTGCTTGACTTAGCAATGGCCTTCCTTCTCCACTTGTCTAATATGAAAGATTGCACGGCTGGACATGCATATATTTCTTTCTGAGCAATCCACTTAGTCCATTTGAGCCATTAAGAATATAACCACAGGAACTAAAGTTCTTGCCCAGAAAAATGCTAGACATAAATACAGAGAGGGAGGGAAGTGGCCTAGGGTTTTCCCCATTGACTTCAAGTGAGAAGAAAACATTTAATGTGATAGTATCAATTAAAGGAAGACAGATGGAGAAGTCATCCTTGTCACAGTCTGATTCCTTGGGTTGAATACCTAATTTTTTTGCATACAGATACTGTTTCCCTTGCATCACTTTTTCACAGATCCACCTATGAAAGCGCATCCTATTATGGTAGGCATCCAGTGCTCCTGGAGGCTATCCTCCAGGTAGATGATGTAATCCTGGAGTATTGCTGGATGGTTTCCCTGTAGAACACCCTGAACAGCAGTGTGTGGGTGCACTGATTTACAAACACAAGGTAAAGATACAATCTTCCAGTATGAAGTATTGCTTTTGTAGCATAATGATCTTGAGATCACACCACAAAAAGCTTTATTATCAACAAAACTCTTTAAAAGCATACTTACTGTGTATCCATCATCTTTGCACTGATACTGACTTGCAACAGCTCTCATGACTATAACCAAACTTTTTTAGCATGCTTGCACCAGACACCAAAATTTTAAAAAAATTTCCATTTTTTCTATTCAGGTTGGGATCCGCTTCCCACTTGCTATGACAGATATTTACTTAATTTATCTGAGCTTTGTATCAAACTATGATTAATTAATACTGTAACTGACATTCATGATTTTAAATACCTCAGAATAAAGCACAAAAGGTCACAATATTCGAGGTCTGTATTCTACCAACTTTTTTTTCATAATAGCCTTTATAATATAATAGGCAAGAGATTTTTCTCTCCAATATCCATCAGCAAAAATTGCAAAAACCTATATATTGTGCTGAAGCTTTTGTGCTGCTGCAAGTTCCACATGGAGAAAAAGAAAACAAGAAATGAAAATAACAGAAATGGAAACAAAAACTAACAAATATTTCTATCTCTGGCATAAACCATTCAATTTGTTAACAAAATAAACACACATTAGAAATAAATAGAAAATCTGGACAATATACTTCAATTTTTACATTCTCTCTTGAAAATACATTCTTAGCGACATGATTCTTCATTAATAACACTAAATCAGAGTTACTCACTAGTTACAATGTCTTTAATTTTTAAATACTGCAGGGAAGACAAATTATTTCTACTGAGGTACAAAATGAAAATCACAAAGAACTGCATTTACTGGTAACACTTGGCCTGAACTTATAAGTAGAAGAGTGCAGGGTTACAGACATTATTCAGCCCTGAGAGATGTTCAATAGCCAGAGCAGGGTGTGACTGTCTAAAACAGTCTATTTTTTTTCTGGACCATCCTGTTAAGTACTCGGCCCTGGTTCCAGACTGGTCCTTGGCAGAGTGCTCAGGGCACTGACTGGCCCTGGGCATGCAAGGACGTGCCCATAAACCTTTGTCACCTCTCCTCTCAGCAGCTGGGGCGGACCTGCAGCCTGTCAGGCAGGTCTCCTTTTGACATCCCCAAAGGCACCCAAAGCTCCCTTTCAGTGAATTCAGATAACTGCAAGGCAAATGAGCAAGGAGCAGGAGCACAGGCTGCAGGAGGATTGAGCTTAGAAAAGGGAATGTGTAGAATTTGCGGGTTGGTTTCGGATGGTCGGGACAGACGAGAGATCTCTGAAGTCGGGTCTTAGAGCATGAGGTTTATTGTGAAAGGGCGTGGGTGTAGGAGACCTGCTAGGGGCTGCCAGACACAGCCTGGAGCAGGTCAGAGAGGCAAGAAAGTAAGCAAGAGAGGAGAGAAGAGAGCGAGCTTGTCACTTACAATACAATAAATCATCTTCTGTGCTGAATATTCTAATTTTAATTAACCAATCTAGAATAAGCTACAAATCTTATAACATTTGCATACAGCCTATGAGAACTATTGCATTACCATACGGTGTTATATTTTAAACCCTAAAAACTGCTTTTTGGACCCTCTGCCAAGTTGGTAGGGTCTGCTTTCACCCTTGGACCTGTCTGCAAGCAGAGGGTATTGTTTAATCAAAGTGGGGATTACCTGCAGTGGCCATGCCATTGTTTTCCAGTTGTTCAGTAACTGGGGTTTGGTATCTCAAAGCTTGTCTTCATTTCAATCTCGCTTATAGTTTCTACATTCTCAGCATCTTTTGCCAAGTAATCACATTTATAAGGCTTTCTTATTTCATCTTCCCCAACAGGAATGCCAATTGTGCATGGCCAAATGTCAGCTGATACTGTATTCCCATTTCAAGCTTGAGGGTAAAGGCATCAATCCCTTTAATTACCAACCGAGCCATTCATGAAGCACATTAAAAGATCACTATATCCTGGTAACTGAGCTGCAGTACAGCAAAAATTAACTCTTCTCCCTTGGCTAAAAAGTGTTGTGTCACATTAAAGGAGGTCCTGACACTCGCTAAAGCTCTTTCCTGAAAGCACTAGCTTTGTCTGGAGACTGAAACCCTGATCCTGTAGAGAGTGAAATGAAGTCTCCTGAAGGCTGATGGATCTTCTGCACAGTAGCTGGAGGATGGCAGTAACACCTTGTTTTTCCTCTGTCAAAATAACCTGCTGTGACCCATATTCAATGCACATCTCACAGGACCACCCCAGATGCAGCATTTTCTCCACCAAGGCTTACTGTCTCTGACTCAGTCGATGATACAGAAAGCTTCAAACCCTTGCAAGCAAATTGCTTTAAGTACTTTCTGCTGCTAACAGTGGCAGTATGAGGTACCTGAGAGCAGATTTATCTGAGCCATGCCTACTCAGACTTTTGTCTCTAAGTGCAAAAGCTCCAGTGGGGCAAAGGAAATGCTGGGACTGCAAGCACAAAGGCATTAGTTTCAGTCTGCAAGGGCTCACTTCCCCTGCTTCTTTCTTCTACAAACAGCTTAGTGGAGATAATTGCTACTTGCAGTCACCCTCCCTTTTAAACTCATTTTCCTACAATCTGTAGGATCCTGTTTCTTTCAGTGTTTGCAAAGATATTTTTTTGGTGGAAAAACCCCCCAGCCCTGGTATATTACTTGCCTCAGACCCAAATGGTATAGAAGAAACATACACTATCAAAAAAAGCTGTGTCAGTGAACAGTTCCAAATCAATCAAACACAAGTGGCAGTCTTTGCCTGGCAATGCTGACTACATGTATTTGCTCTCATTAGTCCATGCTATTTTGCTGTTATTTTCACTTTGTGAAAATTGCTGTATGAATCCATGGTGGGTCTTCCAAGTTGAAATAATACATATTGCTACGAGTTTCTTGGGAGGAGCAATCGTTTGTAGTTTAGTCACTCTGTGACGTTCTAGGGCAAGCAACATGATCTGAGACATGGTTTACAGTATAATGATATAACAGAAATAAACCTGGCATGGTACAGTTTTATGCTGATCTGGAAAGAAATTATGTCCAATAGTATATGATAGCCACCAACTATGGAGCAAAGGGTGGAGAAATGGGTGAAAGACAGATATTTGTACAAAACTTACATTTGAAAACTTTTCCCTCTTTTGAAAATTGTTTTTACAGTAGTCATAGACAGAGATTCTTTTTCACTGCAGGTGATTTTGTTGAAGATTTTTAAAAGTACTATCAATTTCAGCTTAGCTGTGTTTTCTCTGGCTGGCCTTTCACCTGGGCTCATCAAATAAGACATAGGGATCCACAGCATGCATGAGAAAGAAGGAAAGCAAACAAAATGATTTGGCAGAATATAGCACTGATGTTTCGGAAAATAGATTTTTTTCTAGAATTTCTATGGAAATTTTCCTATAGATTGAACTGATGCCAGGGGAAGGATAGTGTGACCCTTTTTTTGTTGATTCCATTTTCTGGATGAGACATCATGCAGCACCACTGAAACCTGATTCTTGGCAGTTTTTTCCCGAATAATACTAATTTTTTAGCAAAGTTCAAGGTTAGGTAAGAAACAAAATATATAATTAAAGGACTCTTTGGTTTCTAGGAGGTTCGGTTTTATATCAGATCCTATTTTACTTCCTTCTGCTTGGTAGTGCTGTTGTACATGTGTGGGGTGAGGTCGAGACCACAGTAAGTTTCAGCGTCTGTGTGCACTGGGTGTTTGAGCTCTTGCTACAGCAAATGAAACTCTTGTTACCAGCTGATGGGAGGCCAGCAAATGCTTCAGATGGGGTCTGTGGAAGAGGAGCTGCATCCTCTCCTGGGCTCTGCTCTTTAGATCCTTAGATAGAGCACTGGGCATGCAGACAGGCAAACACCAATGCAGGTATCATGTTGTGGTATCATAAAGTGGTCACTCCTCCTCATGGCTGGGTGCTCCGTAGGGAGTGAACTAGTCAGAAATTCCCAGAGGGACTGTTTTCTGTCTACTTCTGACCTCACTGTAGTCAACTGGAAAACCAAATGTCCAAGTAACAGTCTGGACTTCACAGCCATGGGGGAAGAGTTAATTGCAGGAAGGGAAGCATTTTGGTATTATGACACTTCTACTTTGGTGTAGTGAATCACATCTTGGAGGGGCTCATCTATTTCCATCATCTCTAGAAGGATTTCTTGACAAGTGGTTTTCACTGTATACTAGAACTACAAGGCACCATGATGGAACTTGCCCTGTGCCAGTCTCTGAAGCATTATACTGACCATAGCCCCAAGAAGCTCAGTGTAGCTGGTGGCAGAAGCATCAGTTCAGTGTAAGGAGTCCTCTTAAATCTTCAAAGCCAACCCAGATGTGTCCATGGGCTGTCAGAAATGTATTGTACTCATTTCTTTCTGATAGCTGTGTCAGAGGCCGATGGTTGAAGGCATCACTCCAGGGAACCAGCCTCACACAGGGTGGCTGAGGCTGCAAGCAGTACCAAGGCCTGTGGCACTGCCCACCTTCGATTTTGGTAAAGCTCCAGATTGCTGAGGGCAGCCTATGCACAGGGGACACGGCAGCACCTGAATGAAAGACAAAACACACATAAAGAAGAACTTCTGATATTAAAAATGTGATAGGGATTATGGCTATTGTCTAATTAGTTGCTGGTGGCAGTTCATTGTGAAGTCAGATCAGTGGCCATGGTTTATCATCCCGGCTTATGTCAAAAGCATGATCTGAATGTGGGCACTGCTCCTCTCTGTGGATCTCAGGGATCACAGCCGGCAATCAGCCAATGGCAGCATTTGTACTGCACAAGATGCTGTTTATTGCAACCCAGAAGATCCATTTTGCTATACTCACGAAATGATGGATGTATGCAAGGGCTACTGAGACAAGGGGAATGAGGGAGGTTTCTTCTATCAGTTCCCTATATATAGATGTTGACACAATGTTAATTTGTAATAGTCCTTCGTACAGAATACACTGATCAGTATGGCAAGCATAATTTGATGCTTCTCATATACTGCAAGTACATATGTCTAAAAAGAGAAATTGTATAGACAGACATGTCAGTTAGATGCATAATATTGCAGTTTTGAGGCCTGTGGCTGTGTTAGCTGTATTTACGGCCTGCAAGCAGTCTTTCCCATTAAGTATATTCATTGCATCTTACTTGAGCCAACCTTGCTCAATATTCATTAGCCTACAAATTAAATGTGAAGAATTAAAATTGGATAATATCACTATTTTGCCATCTGTTCCTCAACTTGAAAGTAGCAGAGTATCAAGCTGTTTTGTGGGTTTTTTCCTCAAATATTCATTACAGACAACAAACCACAATAGAACCTTAGGCATAAAAGTTTCAGGACTGTATCCAAAATCAGACAGGTTTATTGAAAAGGCTTTGGAACCATGGCAAATTCAGCAAGAAAACAAAGAATTGTTTTCTTCTAAACACAACTGGAGCTGTAGCAAAGAGTCTGCATGGTACTGCCAAAACTGGCCACCAGAGACTGGAGGCTTTGCTCCAGCCAAATCCCTGGGGGCTTGTGTGAGGCAGACAGCAGCAGCAGGATCTCTTTTTTTTTCCCAGACACAATGAGTGCTGGCAAATTGGAAAAAGTAATATAACATTAAGGTTCTTCACCAGTCTGCGTGGAAGAAAATCAGCAGTCCAACATTAGAATTCATGGGTGGTTCCTTTGTTAAGACAGTGAAGCTAGAGTGATTCTTTTTGAACATTTTGATAGATAAAAGTTTCCTGAAGTTTCTTGTAAAAATTCAATTTAAATTTGAAGATACTCAAGTGTAAACTTGGTTACCTCAGTACAAAAAAAAAGATGTCATTTTTTAATAACCTTTAGAACTATCTCTAAACTTCTGAACTTCAGTACTGTAAGAAATTGATGCTAATATTTGGTATCACCTCATACTCCCAGAGACTGGAGAAATTACTAAGGAAAAGGCATGCTGCCTTTCTGTAGCAATTATCCAAAGGGATAATTAAAATGCAGGTAAAGTTAAAATACAGATAAAAATTTTCCTATTTAGAAAAGGTAAACCAGGACATCAGAATCATATGACACAATCCCTAGAGATCCATTGCCTGATGGGAAATTCAGCTCTGAACAGAGGGCCAATAAAAGTCTAATTTTAGTGTAGAAGTCTTTTTTTTTTTTCCCAGACACAGAGTGAATCAAGGCTAAAGGGGCATAAAGGTCATCTCTGTATTCCCCTTTTTGAGCTGTCGTAGCTGCAGATCTGATTACTGCTGTAAAGGATCACCTTTGATAATTGTAGTAAAGGATCAGCTTTGCTGAGGGGCAAACTTTATCCTAATGTAGAAGCTAAAGGCCTTGTTCCTGTGATACAAAAGGGTACAAGATGACTACAAGGAAAGGTTAGAGACCCCTATTAAAACAAATAGGCTATGCTGGGTTCTTGGAATTCCCAGTAACTTTTGTTACTTCTTTTGTGGCTTCTGTTACAGCAGAATTCACTTTTTGATCTCTGCAAAATCGTCTTCTGCACCCTATAAATCCTTAGTATCATGATGACCACATAAGATTAACTGCAGTGAAGCTGTGATGGAGAAACCTCAATTACTGGGAAGCACCTGGATAAGAAAGGTTAATAGGAACATCCAAGGGGAAGCATATATGACACTGAGCAGTTATAAAATATTGTTCCAGTGGTATTTTTCACAACAAATCTCTTCCTGGGTTCCTGGGTTGATGTCTGCCTTTGCCCACACACTCTTACAAAGGCAATAAATTCTTGTGTGGTTACTGGTTGCTGATTACATTCATGTAGAGATTCATCATCTCCTCTTCTCCAAAGAAACTTACCAATGATGTGTTCTTATATTATCTTCTGATGGTTACAAGGGATTTTGTGCCATACTTCAGATTTCCTTTAAAGACTGTCTGTAGTAGTTTAAAGTAATTTTAAATCATGTCTGATTGATACTTCAATGATAGTGCAAAAATTTAGCACAGACATTGGTGTCTTAAAGAAGTTCAGTAGAAGTCTGCTCCATTAAATGATTTACAAGAAGAATAAAAGGTCAAGAAACTTGTTCTTAATGCATCCCTGTAGTCTGAAGGTCTATTACACTCTGAAGTCTCAGGCAACTTAGAACAAAACCAAACCAAACTGTACAGCACCTAATTGCACCTCACGGCATTTTTTTAAAGGTTACAGCTGGAGCTGGACAGGATTTGAAAGATCTGATGAAATTCCTACCCTTCCCCATGTTCCATGGGGATCACAGGTGCTGGAGCTGAACTTTGAAAGTGGAACTGCAAAGAGTTGTGCTTCCTATTCATTACTCAACAACAACAGCACAAAGAAATCTCCAGAGTGGGAAAGGGGTACAAATAAACTTTTTCACTTGTACATTTCAAATTCTGGGCTAAGACACATCAGTACATTGCTGTGTATTCTGATTGGTTCTAAAACAAGGCAGGGAGGCTTATTAGAGGGAGTACAAATTACTTGAAGCATACACTGGGTTCTGACATGTTTTTTATCCTCATGTGAGGTGATCAGTGACCACCAGTAACATCCTGGAGCAGGATCATGAGTAATGCTATAAGGTAGGTGGCTTCTGTGCAGGAAAGAATAATTTAAAATTGCAATTTTTAGTTTGTGGTGTGCAGGGGGCTGTATATATGTACGCATGTCTGTGTGTCCATGACTGCCTACATGGGGAATTTGACTCCTTGGGATCCTTGCTTGCTCCAAGTATCGTCATCCTGTGCAGTTGCAGATGCCAGAAGCAGTTATCCCTTCTTTAGCATAGCTAAGACATCACAGTATGTTCAGCTGTAAATATGGTAGCACAGGTGCAGCCATGTGGTTTGTGCAGGTGTTCCTTCCAGGGAAAGTGAAATCTGCAGAGGAGAGACAGCAGCAGTGTCACAGGGGAAAGCACATGTGAATTGCATTACTGGCCTGGCAAAGATTTATTCACCTGACACCCTGAAGCCTTTGCTGTGTGAGGGTTTGATGATGGCATCACAAACTCAGAGGATTTGACCCTCATGTATTTGCTACACCACCAACAATGGAGCAATGTACAGCACCTCAGAGTTCTTAACTAAGTCCAAAGACTCTCTGAGATCCTAAGTGGGAAGGTGCAGGAAATAGTTAACACTATCTCACAAATTGCAGTTACCCCCACACCACTTGGTATTTAAGCTCAATAAATACAAATGTCCAGTTCAAAGTTTCTCGTTGGTACCTTTTGGCTGTGTTCAGGTCTGACGTCGCCAGGCTGGCCCCAAAGGTTCCTGCTACAGCCCTCTCAAATCCTTTGCCAAACAAGATGAATAGCTGTGTGGACAACCTGCAGAGGTGTGGAAAGGTAATCAATGCCTGCCTCATTCTCCAAATGCTTTATGTGCTTTCACAGGTAGTGTGAAAGTCAATATCCAAACAGGAGACCATTGAAACACATTGTCATGCCCTTCTGAGCAATTGTTTTGGTTTGCAGATGGCTTTTTCTTGCCCTGATCTTTATGGCAAAGCAAGCTGTGTACTGCCAGTCTCTGCCCAGATGACATGATGCATCACATTTCTTAAAGGCCCCTGTAGATAAATGTAGAGAAAACAGGTATTAAAAAGGAATTAAATCAAGGGGAGGATGCTGGTAAATGAAGAGACATCAGCCTCAGCAGTTTAGGTAAGATCCCTGGATTTTAGTAGCAGGGAAATAGAAGAAAATGACTGACAATTAAATTCCTCTTACTTAACTTTAGTCCTCCAAAAAACATCTGGTCCAAACTGTTTATTTGGGATGCAGCCTCAGTTAATGGAGAGACACACCTCCTCAAAATGTGATCTGTGCCTTCATCAGGACATCAGGGGAGAACGTACCCATTCTTCCATATGGAAGCAGGCATTTTGACTGGCTGCCAAATTTCTACCAAGATCCCAGCAGCTCTGGGAAGAGCATGTAGTGTTTGATTTAGTGTCATTGTCTCTAAAGATGATGGAGCTTAAACTTCACTTCCAAGGGTGGCTCTGGTAGCAAAGAGCATCATGACATTGTAAATCAAGGAATTAAAGCTACAATATGCTTGTTGCCTCCTAAAGTGGGATACAAGCTCCTAAACTACTTGATCCTTTGGGAAATCAAAACTACTTCTGAAAGACTTTGAAATTAATGATCCTTGCACTATACTGCAGCAGCTTCAAACACTGTGTTAAATAATCAGATGTTTGAGAAGTTAACTGAAGGGTGAGATTTTGCTCTAACATCAACAAGGAATATATATCCTCATCAAGACAGTTTCATAATTTTCAGGTAAACCTCTCAGTAGGGAATCAAGTTATTCCTTATAATTTAATTTTTGATGGAATAAAATGCCATTTAAAAAGGTAATGCTGTATGTTATAGAGCACTTTCCTCCCCTTGTGACCTGTGGAGTAGGATGGTACTCTTATCTCCTCCACTCCTCCACATCAGGAGCCCTGTGCTCTGCAGCATTAATTTTTGAACTATGCAAGTCTGCATGCAGGTCTGTGGGGTCACACTCAGACTGAGGTTTGTGCGGCCCATGTCAAGATCTTTCTGTTTCTGAAGACATGTAAGGAAAGTTGTAGAGAGAGACTTGAGCTTGTATCCTTTATGAACAACACTAAAGACTAATATAATTACATAAACCCTAGCAAGGGATGTTCAAGAGCATTTGATTGTTACGAGATGTTTTCAGGTTCCCATCTCAAGGTTTGCGAAGGTGTTTGTGGTTTGGGTTTTAATTTAGCATCACTGAATAGTAAGGGCTTTCAGCAGCTGTGAAAGAACATCCAGAGTGTTGTACAGGTCTAGATGTTGCATATCTTTCTGCACTTGCAGAATTAAAATCCTAAAATTATTTCAGAAACTAAAATCTAGCAGGACTTTCAAGATCTGTAATCAGAGACTAAAAAGAATGGGGGTGGGGGGGGGAGTGGGGAATGTAGAAAAATACAAAAACAAAGGGAAAAATAAATATTTATCCTGCTGGCATATTCTGATTGGATGGGCCTGAATAGGGATATAGTTGGAAATCGTACATAATATCAAATACAAATGGAAATGGAAAAGGACCAGGAGAAAAGAAGGAAACAGTAAAAAGAACAGTTGCACTGTCTCATTCTCTACCCACAATGTATTATATGGTCAACAGAGAAAGGACACAGGAAAATAATGGAAGTGCTTGATTGCATCAAGATCTGTGGAAACACTATACCCTGACATTACCAAATCACACTGGTCACCAATCCATGCAGCTCCTAGTTCTTGGGAGATTAAATACTTAGAAGGGATTAGGAACAAGGGACAAAGAGTTTGTATATGAAAGCATAGAGAATGTACACACTGTCTCCAAGGCTACAGATGTGAGCAAACCTAGCGAATAGACTCTTGCAGATGCAGAGAAAAATAATTCTCCAAGTAGCAAAGGTCAAATTTTACGAGGAAAGATAGCACCAAGTGTATGCAAAATGCACAAATACAAAAAAACAACTTCTAATCATTAATTCTCAATATACTGAGTCATTTACAACAGCTATGGCTAGGGAAGTCATTATGTCAAAGTTTACAGACCTGAAAAACCAAGCAAACAAGCAGTGACTCACAGGAAGAACTTCAAAATAATTTAATAATAACTAAAAGTAAGTGGTTGGTAAGACCAGGTTAGCACTAGGTACAAAGACAATGCAGTAACTAGATACAAAGACAAAGCAACAGCAGCCACACAAAAGCAAATGTACAATCTAGGCTACAGTATGTAAGTGAACACACAAAGCTTCAACAGATCAGCGTCAAATTCAGTGATAGCATGGTCATTGCAGTGCTAAGATGTGCTCAGCTACAGCACAGCAAGGGAAAGGATGCAGACTGGACAATTGGACATCAAAACCACTCAAAAATCATGGTTTCCACGTAGAACAAATATCGTGTGCTCATAGGCACCAAAGTTGGATGAACTGTTCCTGTCATTCACAGATTTATCCATCCATCCAGAAGGGCAGGCTGAGAGGCACCATGTGGCACCGCAGCACTGCTGATGTCACATGAACTCATTGGAAAATTCAGGCCAGGCCAGACAAAGCTGAGGAAAGAAAACTGTTTATAAAGTTGGTATTTAGCTTTATGTGAGATCACAGCTTTTAGGATAAAATAGTGTACTTTGGAAGAAGAAATTATCCACTTCCTGCCTTGCAGCCTTCCCCATACTTGAACCTAATCAGTATCTGAAACTTATTTAGAAAGTTCTCTTTTAACCTTTTAATTCATGCTGATAACTTATGTGGGAAAACACTTGGCTGTTCCTGTTATCCCAAAGACATTACATTAGAGAGATTATAAAATAGTAAAAACAGGCTAGCAGACAAAATCTGTGTGTTTTGTGGGTCTAAGTGAAAGTTAATCCTTAAAAAGACAACATTAACAATTTTTTTTCTCTATTTGGACCTCTTTGGCAGTGCTGAAACACTGACTGCTGACATGAATACAGAGGAAGCTGAGCTGGCCACAACAGTGGATCAGTGCTTGTGTCATAAGTCATTTGGCTTGGATGGTTGTAATTTTAAAGTCATTGACATATGAAATATACCTGACTTAAAGCCTCAGTCTGGGATGTTCTTTTAAATGTCCCCCTCCCCACAAAAAACCCCAAAAATCAACCAAAAAACCTACCTTCTCAACTATCTCAAATATTGTATAAGAGGAAGATGAAAGATGACTGATGTACCAAAAGACTCTAGAGGAAACTCAAAAAAGAAAGAATTGGCTATTACAGACACAGAGAAATAGTAAGCTTACTGAAGGAGGCTTATTAAGACACTTTCCATATGCTATATTTCCGTCTTCTCCTGCTTAAAATGTTGCAGGCTTTTTATTTCACTTATGACAGGATTGAGTAGTTCTGGTTTGAATCACACTCTTTTTTCTCTTTCTTTTTCACAGAACAATTTATTCACTGTTACCATGGAAATGATTTCATCTTTCCAGTAGTAGGATTCCAGCCCTGCAGTCTTGGTTTTGTCAATATAGTGTCCAACCCCTAATATTCCTACTTTATTAATGCCATGGTTAGACGAGGCTATTTACCTGTACCAAGACAAAAAAATCTTTCAAAGAGTTTAACCAATTAAGGAAGCTGGTGCTCCATCATTTCATAGCTTTGTGCTGCAAATAAAAGACCCACGGTTGTGACTCTTACTATTTATTCAGCCTCCTCACAAGGCTCTGTCTTATCAGTCAGTTCTGTCTCTCCTGGAACAGGTAATGGACAGACACTGGTGTAACACAAGGCTTCCCACTACTATTTTTTTTCTTTTCCTTTTTCCCCCAACTTTACAGAGATTTTTTCATACTTCCCTGATGGTCTTTTGGAATAAAACAGACCTGGCATTCCTGAGTTTGTATCCCTACCTTTATGTTGCTGTTACTGACAGACTTGCCTGCGGAAAGACATACTCTAATCCTTTGAGCTTAAATGGGTTTTTCTGTTTCATAAGGCAGATGAAGAGGCACACAGAACACTCTCAAACCAGCAGGCAGAGAGCAGGAGCAGCACAGACACACATAATGTGTACACACAGACACAAATAATCAGTGCTGTGTAAAAGAGGCATCATTTCCTCACAATTCGCTATGCTTCAGTTGTGACTCCTTTGCAACACACAAGCCCGAAACAACATTCTTGTGCAAAAAAACCCCTCAGTTTTTCCTTTCATATTTATCAGCAGATTTTAAGAGTCTATTTGTGAGTAAGTTTTTTCTGAAAGACTGATAAAGTACTGGAATTGTCTGCCTGGGGAGATGGTGGAGTCACCATCCCTGGATGTGTTTAAAAAAAGATAGGATATGGCACTCAGCGCCATGGTTTAGTTGAGGTGTTAGGGCATGGGTTGGACTCAATGATCTTAAAGGTCTCTTCCAACCCAGGGATTCTGGGATTCTGTGATTCTGTGAAGGGTGATTTAAAGTTCAATCTGATATTGTTGATTTCTTTGCAAGAACTGTATACCCGACAGCAAAATAGGAGATTTCTCTTTAAAGCATAATAAACTTTGAGCAGTTTTATGAAAGTGTTCTGCCTTGTCTTTGTGCTTCAGGCAGAAGTCTCTTGGGTGTCCCCAACATGAGGCAGTAGTGCACAGCAATCAGATCAGCTGTGGTGCCATTGCTCCATTTTAAGCCATGTCTCAAAGCCAGCTCAGAACTTCCTTAAGTTTCTGGCCCACCTTGTTGAACCTTCTGGTGTGTTTTGTTCAAAGCTTAACTTCTGGATGAAGTACATCCATCCTTTATTAAAAATCTTGTCATTGCTCTTAATTCTGAACCCATTTATACTATGAGATGAAATGGCTTCAAGTTGCATTGAGGGAGGCTTATATTGGATATTTGGAAAAATTTCTTCAGGGAAAGGGTTGTCAAGTATTGGATCAGGCTGCCCAGGGAAGTGGTGAAGTCACCATCCCTGGAGGTATTTGAAAGACACGTAGGTGCAATGTGTAGGTACAGGGTTTGGTAGTGGCCTTGGCAGTGTGGGGTTAATGACTGCACTCAATGATATTAAAGGTCCTTTCCAACCTCAATGACTTTATGTTTCTAAAAATTTCTTGTAAGAGTAGCCTCTTCAGAAAGGGATAAATTACCTCATTGATTGAATGCTTAAAATTAGCAAGGCAGAGCTGATGAGTGTGAATGAATGTGTCGTTTTAATACTTTGGGGCTCTCTGTGCATGGCATGTCATAATATTACATTAAATTTTCAGATGTCTTGTTGCCTTCCATGGCAAAAAATAGATAGTGAGAGAAGAGGGAAAACCATCAAAGATAAGAAATGTCTGGACAAAAAGACTATCTGTTCTGAGATGCTGCACATTTCAATTATGTCATTCCCATTTTTTTCAGGCTCAGTGTGAGATGACTGGTGGAACACAATGTGGGGGTGTGCTGAGTTCTGTCTTGGCTGCATCTGCCAGTGGTGATGATCAGGATATGACAAATGGAGCTGGTAGGTCCAGTAGTAATAATGGTGACCCCAATACTTAATGTTGTATTTTCAGCTGCTTAAAATTTTGGAGACTGTGAATTATTTGCGTGGAAGTTTTCCATGCTGTCTTTTTGCCTCTAAATGACCTCATTCTTGTAAGTTTTACCTGACATAATCTGGCTATTTCTGATGGAGAAGCTTCCTGTTTGGTGCCTAATGCACAAGAAAAAAACAAAACAGGGAAGAGTGGATAATAGACCAGCAGAGTGTGCTGCCATGCAATGGGACCTGGAGAAGTGGAGAAATGGGTTGAAAGAAATCTTGTGAAGTTCAGTAAAAAGAAATGCTAAGTTCTGCATCAGGGGAACAGTAACACAGGCACCTGGACAGGCTGAGCAATGAGTGGCTGGGAAGCTGCTCTGAAAGAAGGACCTGGGGTCAGGGTGGACAAGCAACTGACCCTGAGCTGGTGTGCCCCTGTGCTGCCAACAGCAGCCTGCACTGCGTTAGAAAGTGGATTGCCAGCAGGGGGGAGAGGTGATTCTGCTCTGTTCAGCACTGAGGACAGACATCAGGAATGCCAGGTCTGGTCCTGGCACTCCAGAGAGACTGGACATGGATGCACTGAAGTGAGGCCAGAGAAAGGTCACTATGATGATTAAGGGAATATCTTGCATACAAAAATAGGCTGAGAAAGCTGAGACTATTCAGCTAGGAAAAGAGGAGGCTCATGGACCTTATCCATGTGAATACATATCTGATTGGAGATAATGAAGAAGAGGGAGTCAAGCTGTTCTAACTGTGCCCACTGACAGGAGAAGAAACTGATGGGCACAAAACTGAAACATGAAACTCCATCTCAACCCGTGAAAACATTTATTTAGTATGAAAAACGTTGTGAGGGTTCCATTCATGAAGATATTCCAAACACAAATGGATATGGTTCTGGACAAATTTCTCTAGCTGATTCTGTTTGAGCATGGGGTTTGAACAAGATACTGTGAATGAAGAAACCCTACCAGTGCTTAACACAGCTTTGGAGTAAGAATTTTAAAAGTCTTTATAGGAAGACTTCTGCTGTCAGTTGTCTTCCTGTTTTCACCAGAAAATTTCTAAATTCACAAAGTTATTAAATTTGCTGGGCATCAGTAGAGCATGACTGGAATTTGATCAGTAGGCAAATCCTGCAGGCACCCCCTGTAAAGGAGCACAGGCCATCTCTGGGCTGCAGGCACTGCATAAAATTCACCCTGCCCTTCCTTTGCTGCCTGGGGTGCTGTAGTGCAAAGCTCAAACAGAGAGAACCAACCTTCTTTCAAGCTTGCAAGGCTCTAATTTCTGGTGCCACAGATGGAAAGAAGACTGAGAAACCTAACTTGACTACAGCAAAATTATGTATCCCTCACAGGAAAAAGATTGCCAGAGCAAGAGAATGAAATGGAAAAAAATCCAGTGCAGAGGAATTATAGTAACAAGACTGTTACAAACCTAGAAGTGTTTGGGGAGCACGGAACAGACTGTAACCAATTGCAGATGTAGAAGACCAAAGGACAAGGTCACACAGAACCTGAGTTGCAGAATTTTGTGAGCATAATATAATTTAACAACTAATTGCTGTAGTTTTGAAGTTAATGCATATGAATTTTATAGTTTAGTTTTGAAGTTAGTGCATATCTTCTCCCATCCCCCATGTATACATCAGAATTCTCCTCACCAGGCTCATCAGATGAACCCTCCTAAGATGCTTTGAAAAAAAAATCTTAATATACAATGTGTTATAGGATCTTCTGAGATAAAATTCTCGAGTATCCCATTCATGTCCTTTTCCTTACTTTGTGGAAGTAATTAGTCTTTATATAATATTCATCCCTGATTACAGGGTGTAAGACTCTTTTCTGACTAAAGAAATAGTTATGAAAGAAGGCTAGGTTTGGGTTTTCTGCTTTGATGAACAGCAAACATGCAATTTTGCTACCGGTAGCAACAACCAGCTTGGAAAATGATTAGGCTTTTAAACGACTGGGCTTTTTGAAAATAGCATAAACAGGAAGATGTGGGCTGTTTCTGGAGTTATGGTGACTGCACTAGAAGGGAAGAGACTGCATAACTGAGACTCCTATACCAATTTCCACGTGGACTCTATCAAGTCAGAGGAATTCCTCTAAATTTATGAAATTTGCAAAATTTTAACTGAGTATAAAAAGTAGAGTTGGATTTTATCAAACTAACTGATAACTCAAGAAATTTTGAAAGATTATTTACAACGTACAGCAATATTTTTGTTTACTCTAATTAATCTCATCTGGATTTGTTTCCCTTATAGTTTTGCATATTTTTAAATTCATTGCAATCCATTAAGGTAAAATCTTTTAACCAATACTCCCTTTCAGCCACTTTCACCACTTTCTGCTTGAACCTTATTCTTTTTCAAATGTCAGACTCCTCAAAGTTCTTGCCATGAAAGGTCACATTTCTATGAAAATCATATCCAGCATTTCAGCTGTGGCTTGGAATGATAACTTATACAGAAGTCTTATTCCTTTCAAGAGGAATCTCAGAGAGAACTTTAGGCGGGGTTTTTTTGGTTTGCTTTATTTTTAAATTAAAATTACAGTTTTCCCATCAATTTTCAGTACTACGCCTTTCACAAAAGCTAGTGTGTCTACCTGCCAATTTTTGTCTAATATTATTTCCCATGACCAAATAGTGGCCCAGAAGATGCAAAGGCATTTCCTTGTGCTTTGGGGGGACATTCTACCCTTGCAGAGTGTGGAGCAGACCCCCCAGTCCCACCAGTGCTCATCCATGACCCATGTTAATAAAAAGGGTACATAATGGCTGAAAAGACTGGCTGAGATGCACATGGGCAGCACATACTCAACCATGTAAACTTGGACTGCTGTGCATTGACTTTCATAAATGTTGTAGCAACACATCACATATTTTATTTTGTTTTTTGTTATTTTTGCTGCTGCAATGCCTGGTTCCTCTGGTGTGATTGTACTCTGCAAATACATACTAAAAGAAAATTCCTTGCCTGGAAGGCCTTCTAAGTTTAGACAAAAAAACCCTCAGCAGCAACAGGTTACAGAAAACAGACACTTGGACAGTAGAAAATAATCGGTTAAAACAACTCAGAAAAAATGTTGTGGAAGTAATATATTTGCAATTTTTTTATAGCCACATAGCAAATATGAGACTGTGCATTGACATATATGAGGTTGTGCATTCACCTGGGGCTGAAATGGCCATTTAGGGAAGCTGCTAATGATAGCTGTCAAGTGATAAATACATTTTTTAAAGTCCAGGCAAAACTGGAATAAGAATGTTTATTGACTTAGCTGATATTTCCCAAATAAACATGTGAGAAATATATGAAACAAAATGTCACTTGATATCACATGCTATCTTATGCTACACTCTGCTATACCTTTTCACATGCATTTTTAAGTCTCAGTAGTGGTCCTTTTTGTCTTTTATTCTTGCATTGTCCTCATGGCTCTGCACCTCGAAACTCCAATAGTGTTTTCAGGGAGAGTTCTCATGGGTCTCATGGCAAGTAACGACCATTTTGCCTCTCTTTATCCTCACTCCTTACCTCTTGTTTTGTAGACCTTGAATCATATTGGAGAAAACTAAACACTGAACAGCAAAATAAAGACCAGCAATCTAAATAATTAAAAAATATTATCCAATAATTTATGTGTACAGTAGTTAACACACAAAATTTGCACCCTCTTAGTATGCTCCCCTCAGAGCTAATAGCACCAGAAGTGTAAACAATGGGGACTAGGAGTGGCTGAGAATGAAAAGTATGTAATGCTAGGGAAAAACCATGACAAAAATAATCAGACATCTTGTCATCTTCATCCTTACCACTTGCTGCACTGGACAACAGCTGCCTCCCCAGAGGGACTCTACTCTTCCTGGGTGGTCACAGGGAAGAAGCTTCCCTCTTCCCTTCTCTCCTTCTCTCCCTCTGTTTTATTTGAGTTTTAAATATATTCTGCACTTTGACGTAAAGGCCGATTATCTGACTGAAGTACCTCTAGCATACATTCTGTTATCATATCCTCTATATTTGAACCAGTAAAACCAATTTCTGTCTTTTCTATCTGATTTGCAGTGATCCTTTAAAAACCTCCCCCTTCAATGACTTGTTGAAAATAACCCTACTTTTGCTTTTGGAAAATGCTGCCAATATCGGCATGGCATCAAAGTATGACAGTTGCAATTTATTTATCAGCACATTAGGTTTTAACCACAGCATGCCCTCTCATCACTCAAGAAAAAATTACAGGCTAGAGTCTTACAGCTATATCATTTCTATGAATAATATGTATAACTGAATTTAGTCCATCACTTGCTATTATTCTGTCACAGGAACGTCAAAACAGAGGAGCTGTAAAGCAAACAAAAGAAGAAAAATGGTAGTCATAAGGTTAACAGCTCCAAGAGAGAAAGACAATCACAGGTGGAACATTCATTGGAAACTGTCTTTTTACCAGGTACTAGGAAAGTAATATGGCTTGTCAAGACCTGATACAGAAAGACTATTGAAGAGCTAATGGACTTCTCCTGCAGGCAGGTAAGTGAATAAGGCTATAAGCCTGTTTGGGAAGGACAGAATGGTGGAGAACAGGCTGCAAAGGATGGCCCACGCAGTTGAATCAGTCCCCACTTTCAGTTTAGGAAGTTTTCAACATAAAACTCAGGCACACAGACCTTTCACTACCCTGTTTCACACTGTTGCATTCCTTTGACTGAGCAAAGGAAACTTGTTTGAAGAAACTGGCTTGAATCATTCCACATGACTGAAAACCGAAACAGCCCATTCATTTTTCTCAGTAGTCCAATTACAAGATTCTGTCTTCAGACAGGTGAAGAAAGTGAAACCCATCACTGGGAGGATGCTCATGAAATGTGAGATGGAATTCACATGGTCTGTGGGACAATACCTTACTAAGAAATGTCTGAGCCACTAGGTAGGCATGTTTTTATTGCAGCAACTCAGGATATTTCATGGAATTACTATGGTTATTGAGCTAACTTTATTGCCATGATGTTTCATAACCTACAGTCCCTTCATTCTCATTGAACCCATGTGAGGTAGGGCTATAGCTTCATTTATCCTGTATTATAGGCCAAACAGGACTCAAGGCTCCCAGAGAAACAATCAGGGAGAGTTGCACAGCTCTAGGACAAGCTGATAGGTAAGAAGCCAATAGAAAAGACTTGTCTGCTAATGAGGTTTGCAAGGTCTCCAGAGCTTGCTTCAGCCTGAGAAGGAAAAAATATATTTTTCAGTATTTTTGTCCTTTAGGAAAGAAAAACATCATAGAATATTACAATAATTGAAGTTTGAACAGAAATCATTTCAACCAAGAAATTTTGAAGAGCTTCAAGGATGGAAAATCCATCTTTAGACCCTAAAGGCCTTCATAAGTGTATCTTTCTTTGTTTCATTATCTCAGTTTCCCATAACAAAGGCAGAAAGAACTTCTCTTGAAGCTCTTCATAATTCAGTATTAGCCAATGAGTGTTGTACACCGTCGAAATCCATTTTTTTGAAAGCACTGAATTTGAGGAAATAGTAATAATGATGTTAGAGAAACAAAAACACATGTACATTCATAAGAACATGTATCAAAATTTCTATTTTCCAAACTATTCCTGAGGCTTTTATAGGCAGAAAAATGTTTCAGTTTTTAAAAGAGATGAATAGCTGGAAAAAACTTGGTGACTATAGAGTTCAACACAAAATTTGTCTGCATGAGGTTTTCTGAAATGTAAAATTCTAGATAAGTAATGATATTAAAAAAATTGAACTGTGAAACTGAGACACTGCTCTGTATCTCTAGTCAATCTCTTAGTGTCTCAATTTCCTTATTTTTATTATTTTATTGCTAATTTTACAGATATTGATAATAATAAAACCTGAAGATTATACTTTTTCCACTTGAAAAAATGTGAATTTTCAGAAGGATTTTAAAATTTTGGGATTCATCCTCTTGAATCTAAATTCAGAGAATAACATCAATACAGAATTTTCCTTCATATAATCTTCATTTTCAGATATTTGGGGCTAGTCTTTGAAGTAAGTCATAAAATAAAAAGAAGATCTCAAATTTTAAGGCAAGGAGATTTTATCGGGGATAAAAAGAAACAGTAAATAATATTTGGCTTTCCTCTAACAACCATTTATTTTTTTAGTTTGAATTTTTGAGAACTATTCAATTATTTTTAGTCTGCTGCATTTTATGATGTGCTGCCAATGACATGTTGAAATTATATCAAGGTCATTGCTAGTGATTGTCATTATCACTGTCCTTCTTTGGTTTATTACATCTTTTGAGAGCAGGAAATCCTGATGCTGTCAAATCAAGTGACTGCAGAATTTCTACAGGCTTATATTGCCATCCTCCTTAGGCTGAAAGCAAATTGTACTTTCAGTGTTGCACAATCTGATTGACTTACCTACATCAAATAGGCTCCTTTTTACCAAGACAATGCATCCCTTCTCTCTTGCAGTATTTCATAAATTCTGAACATTTGCATTACAGCAACCTATAAGCATTATGGAATTCTTAATATGGCAAAAGGCAGCCATTGCTGGCCACTCTTCATAATGAGGGACAGAGTTTAGATTAATTCTGATGGTTGTGATCTATTTCCAGGCCAGCATAGAAACTGTCACAATCCCTTTCTGCTGTTTTAAATGAACACATTTTAAAGTAGATATTTCAATGACGCCACTTCCCTTTGGGCTGATTTGAACCTCTTTATTTTGTAAAGTTGTGATACATATTTCAAAAAACTTCTTAAGAAAAAGGGTGCACAACCTCTCTTTAATTATTTGACATTGTATAAGAACAGTTCTTTTCCTCTCCTTTAATGGCCTGAGAGGAAGAGCTTTGTGTTTCAAGGACTTTTATGAGAATCAAGTGGTAAATTTTCAAGTTTTAATTCTTTTTCAGTGTTCCTTAGTGAGTAGAAATCTGGCAGCCCAGAGTTTAAAATCCAGTGCTCTGAGTTAGATGCCTCAGCTCCTGAGCATTGTATAAATTAGCTGTAAGGATCTGAAATAAAGAGCTGCTAAAGCTGAATGAACATTACAGTAGGAGTTTTTCCTTTATACAAGGCCAAGTGGTTGAAATTTAGATGCTGAATGAAAGAAAATCTCTGTGATTATTGAATATCACTTGGTTTTCAATGTAAAAATAAGTGGGAGCAAGGAAAAGCCCTACCAGAACTACAACTCTCTAAAAGGGAGGACAACATAAGAATGTTAAAAGAGCATTTCATCCTGAATCACAGACGATCACTTCCAGAACACAAAGAAAAGTCAGAAATAAGATGGCCTTTTTTCCCCCTACCAATTTATGACTTCTCATTAACTCTGTATTTTCAGGAGCAAGTGCCTGTGAATACTTTTAACTGATGCTGAAAACACCAGAGCTCCACCTAAAGAAAAAACTTATGAGAGTGACACATTTTAACAGACTTCAAAAGGAAATTGAATACACCCAGAGTTTGTAACAAAGATTGTAGAGTTTAATTAGATGTTTCAGACAATCGTTTGGGCTATTTGACCTCTTAAAAAGAAAACAAATCCATTCAATATGAGACCAAAAAGCCAAAGGAAATACAGAGGACAGCAAGAAAAAAAGTTAATCTTGACTCAGTGCTTTTACAATGATTTCAGAAAGTTACCCTCCCAAAATAGTACAGAACTTTTCTATGACTTAGCTCCTGAAAAGGACTTGTTCAGCAATGCCTCGATGCACTGCTTGGAAAACAGCAGAAACATACTGCCAGGGATGAGGAAGTAAGAATTCCTAAGGATCTTGAAGCCGGATAGGAAGAAATTGTGCTGCAATTGACAAACCTATGTCTTCCCTGGCAAGTAGTGCAGCCCAACATGGATCTGTTGAGGGAAACACTTTGTATGAACACATTATGTGTTTCAGGAGGGTCTCTAGTGTTTCCTTGGGGTGTACATGCATTAGCAGCTGTAGTAAAATAGGTGCACACCTAGAGGTTATCTTCCATTCTGGTTTTAGCCAGATGGAATCCAGTTTCTGTCTCCCATGAATGATCTGTGATGTGAAACAGAGGATGGGAAGTATAAGACAGGGTTATTGTAAAATACCTAGTCTTGATCTGAGCTAAAATGCTAATGTAGATACATCTAGAATCCATCTGCACACAAGCAGATAAGAGATTGGCAATGTCTGGATGGGACTCTGCTCCCAAATGTGTGCTACGTTCTTGCTTCTTTGAATCTGTTGGCCTGGCATGGAGGAAGCCCTCAGCAAAAAAAATTCCAACTTTTGTTTCCTTCCTGCCATTGGAAAATAATAAAACTCTTTTCAGGGCTGCAAAACTATTTGAACTGGACAAGTTCAGAGCAAATATGCAGTTTGGGCACTATTTTTTCAGAACCTAGATGAAGGCCTGACTATCTAGATTGTTCTTCATGTTGGCTGTTAGCGTATGAATTGGTGGTTAGTGTGCAAACTGACACATGGCTCTTCAAAGACAGAGAAAAATATTTTTTTTCAATAGGCCACTGATTAGATGCGGCTGAGTCAGAAGGGTATGAGTCACCACTCAAATGACAAGTGTAAATTTAGAGCCGAGGGGAAGGGAGGAGGCTTTTAAAAGCAAACACATTGTTTGAAACTGAAGAAATTGAAGCCAGGTCTCCGCCACAGGATTTTGCTGGCATACCATGTATTGTCTAGAGGTGTAAGAAAATCACCCACGGAGTTGCCACTGGTCTATTGGCAAAATCCACAGTGAAGACGCAGGGATGCTTAAGGAAGAATGTTTGTCACACAACAAAGCTGTTGTTGTGCAGGGAAAGGCTATAGCTATGCTGATGAATAGATAAATGTCTTGGGATAAGATTTTGTCGGTGCATGTAAAGGTGCTCCTGTTTCAATAGGCCCCTCAGAAAGTGAGAGTCTCTGTGTATAGTTTCAAGATTCTGAATGGATTTAGGTATGAGCTAGCTCTCAGCTGCACAGTGTGTGTTTGTAAACAGGAAGATCTAGGCTCTAGGGAACACTGTAGTCTCAGAATGCTAGTAAAGAGAACTGCTTAGACTGATGTTTAGGAGCTCATTGTCTCAGTTTCCCCAAAATACTGCATTAGGTGCCCATGTTCTCTTAATATAATTTCAAGAAAATGGGAGAAAAATGGTCTAGATAAAATAGTCAAAAGGTGGCTTTGCAGTAAAATATTCCAGAGTAAATATTAGTAGATCATGCCAATTTGGCACAGCATGTCAAGTGGGATCTATCAGGGCACCCAACTGAGTGCCAATGAATATTTTGATTAATGGGCAGGTTGATGGAACAGAATCTCTTATGAAGTGTGTAGACATCAAGGCACAAAGCAGACTGTAAACATCACTGAGGAGAGGAATAGAATTCAAGATAATTACCTGAGACTGGAAAAAAAAAAGGGTTTGAAAACAATAAGAACAAAAAAATCCCAAAATGAAAATCAATAAACATCAAGGACCAACTCAGTGAAAGAAGAAAACAACCACACAAATATATTATATATATGGAAAAAAAGGAGAAAGACCAAAAAAAGACAGAATACCTTAGAGTATTAAAGTCTGTTGTGAACCACAAACTGTATGACAGGACTACAATGCACTGTTATAAACAAAACAAATCACCATACCAAATGAACAGGACTGTCTTCTGCAGAATTTATGAAGTAATTAATCTTTTTGTCTCTATGTAGCTTGGGGCACTAAACTTCACCAGAGATGCAGCCACACTAAGAAAAAAAACATGAATACTGAGAGATTTAGAAAATGTGACCTATCCATCAATGCAGAGGTAATTCAGAGGTTTTTTTGGAATAAAGGAGTATAGGAGAACATGACAAAAATTCACTATTGAAAATATAGTGAAAAGTATTAAAAATATAGTAGAAGGGTTGTGATATATGACTTTTCATTTCCAGACAGTGAAAGAAAATAATAATAATTAATTTTCTGAAGGACAAGATATAGTTTAGATGTTATGAAGTGTATTCCTAACACAAAGATCAATAAGCATCAATAAGCCACCTAAGTTGTGACATCTTCATTACATATTGAAGGTTTTAAGGATAATCTCAGGAAGTCTTTGCCAGGGAGAATAACAGAATTTTTAGTTCTCCTGAGAACAGGGACGTGGATTAGATTTCCTGTGAAAGTAACTTCCAACTCTGCTATCAAGAATATTGACATGACTCTTCTTGGAGGCAAGAAGCAAAAACACAAGGGGAAACAGGCATGTGTTCCAATAAGAGAATTTCCAGTTAGGTGAAAGAAAATACTTTCTCCCTGTGGGCAGTTCAATGCTGGAACAGGTTTTCCAAAGAGGCTGTAGAATTTCCAAGTTTGGAAGTATCCAAAGTTCTGCTGGAAAAGGCCCTTGCTGCTGCTTGAAGTTTTAAGGGGGTTAAACAAATGACCCCCAGAAGTCCCATCCAAATTCTAGAATAGAATGGAGTTGTGGGGTTCCATGATGCCATGACTCTACTGTTAAACTTACACATGTCACCTTGGGTATAAAATGTGGCATTTAGTCTAGAGAAGGAAAACTGAAAGTTGTCTGTATTAGCATTAGCAGTACATTATCTGCAGGCTGTCTGGGATTTCTTATATAAAATAAAGTTAATTATTTTCCATAATTATGTTCAATCTACATAAATGAAAACTGGTCTGAATTAAAGCATCTTTCAACTCCTCACCAATTCCCTCCCCTTTCTCTTTAGATATCTAAATTTATTAATATTTTTAATCAGAGAACAACACAGAAAAGAGCATTATCAAAAGCTGTCTTTGGGAAGTGACTTAACTGATTTGGCTTTGATCCCTGTCATCAAGTAATTGGCTTAAAATTTTCAATGTCAAAATGGCTGGGGAAAAAAATAAGAGAAATTACCTTTTATTCTATATTTTGGCAGAAATGTTAGCCCCACACTTGAACTGAAGTTGACCACATTACTATGAGGTAATTAGAAAAGCAGGAACCTCTTTCACTATAACTTGTTTCTCTAGTGTGCAGGATTAGCTTCATGGTTTCCTTCATAGTTGTTATAAAATGTTCTTTGGGCACATAATATGTTGTTTTCAATGAAGGGTGAGAATATTGCTGTCTATCAGCTAGAATAAAAGCATGCTCTTTAGTTTTTAAGGTTGCTTCAGACTTATGTGAGGGTAGGTCCAGTTGGCATTTGGTCCAGAATGATTTCAAGCAAAGCATTGGTTGAATTTCAGCTCTGACTACTTGCACAGCAGGTGATGGGTAGATCAGCAGGCAGTCAGGTGTGACAGCAAGAAGCTTCCAAACCTACCAGCAGGCTCTGTGCAGACCTCTGACCACTGAATTGAGAACAGCATCGGTCAGTTTGGAGGGTGGTCCATTTTCCCTTCACTGAATCTGTAGAGAGCCAGTTAATCTTATGTCTGTGCTGCTTTCCAGCAAAATTAGGCTTTTAAAAGCCCCCAGGAACAGACACAGACATGCAGAGAACCAGTGATGTAAGAGACACTTGAAAATAGGCTTTACAAACTTTTAAGAAAATTGTAGAACAAGATGCCTGAATATGCAAATATATACTTTTATAACCACTTTGGAAATATTCTGTGTGATCACAGCACAGAGGAACAGGAAGAAGGTTCATAGAGACAAGAGGATTTCCATATAATAATGAGTGGCATTGGAGTTTCAGAACAGAGGAAGGACAAGCTGAATGAATTAACTTGGATTTCCAGCAGTTCTCTGAGGACTGCTTGAAGAAGTTAAATAAGCCCACTTCAGGTGGCCTGTTTCCCAGGAGAACTGCAGTCAGTGGTAAGTGAAAATACTCAGGGAATATCATTGTATTCTAAGTGCAAATCTTGAGATAGAAGAGTAAATCTTCCTAGCACCTCCTCAGACTTTGGCACAACCTTTTACACAGACACAGGCTTTGGGCCAATTTGTGAATATGACAGGAAAAAGTTTGATGTGCTCCTTAATACACACCCAGCACCTGCCTATCCAAAATGCAGGGAACCAAACTGAGCTGCCCTGAGGGCCCCAACACCTCACAAATCCATCCTTGTGCTCCCACTACTTGCACTGTTCTGAACTCAGCACTTGTGAGTTCTTTCTCTGAGCCATTTTTACATAGTCTGACAGAGAACTAAACCAGAAGAAAACATCTGATCCTGGGTGAACAAATTCAAGCAACTCAGAGGGGGTTCATCTGCCCAGGGTCAGCTCCAGTGCAGCAAAATAAGTGACAGCACAGGTCAGGGAGAGATGGAGGAAGACAAGAGAACTCTTTGAAGGGAGCTGAGTCACAATTCCACTGCTTAACAGATCTCAGACACATTTCTTGGGGGGTGGTGGCTCCCTCCAGAAACTGTAAAGACAGCATAGAGTAACCAGCTCAGTTAGACATCCAGCATTTAGATGTTTACATGAGTATATATTAGACACTTGTGCCAGTGTACTTCCCCATCCTTAAGGTGATATAAGAGGTTCAGTACTGCATAGATGATGTGCTTGCAAGAATGTCCCTAAAAGGGTGGGGTACAGAAATAGTCTGAATTCTGTCTGCTTTTAAAGTACTGAAATCATCCTGTACTTACTGTACTTACTCTGGGAACTAAACATGGGTCTGGGTGTAGCCCAGACATACAGAGGGCAAGTGGTATTGCAATTTGGCTCACTGGGGCTTGGAAAACTAGAGTTCATCTCATTTGTACAGCAGGACTCTGACTGTCTTTTTTAATCAGTTCCTCACAGTCAGATTACTCACAGATACTTAAGTAAGAACAGTCTTGGTCCAGCTAATTGTGTGAATTAGCTTTTCTTTTGCCATGATCTATACTGGAGAGCAAAATCTCTTTAATCAGCTGCAAAAAATCTACGAGACACAAATATAAGCACTGGAAAAAACCAATAAAACTATGAGAAAATGTGAAATAGAAACTAATTCACAGCTTAGAATACCCACATTTTTTACAACCATTATCTCCTCAAGCTGCACAACAGCTCCCTGAAGAGAAGTTCCAAATAAAAACTATTTCTCCTCTATTGAAGCAACTTTGTAGTAGGAAAGTGACTTCAGAAAACAGTAAGTGATGCCACAGTCACTACAGACACAAGAAGATGGCTTCAGAACTCAATCAGCTGAGCAGGAGTGTGTGTGTCATCCACATAAGTGGTTGGCCAGGCAGGCAGCATCCTGCTGTTTTTTAATAGGCAATTCTCCTATGCATTCTATCACACTTGGAGGACAGCATCTCCCACTGCATTAACAGGTTATGGTGTGGCCTTGACACATTTCCTACCCAGAAGGAACATCTCTGACTCACTGGTGTCCCAGAGCAGACTTATTTTAGCCTGACAATGCTTATTCTCAGAGCAGAGCACAAGCTGATCTGCTGTAAAGCCTTTGGGCTGTTATTACCAAAACAGGCAAACAGGAAGGTAGGAATTAGATAATCTTTTAAGTCACTGAGCAGCACTAAGTGGTAATGTCATAGGGCAGCACTAAGTAATATTGTCTTCCCCATTTGAACCTAGCTTACCTATATCCCTGCAAATGTGTTAGGAATAATGATATAATATTGGACCTGTGCAATGGGAAATAAGCACAATTAAAAATTAAGTTCTGACTCCTTAAAAAAACAAAAATTACTTGTCAGCGTGTTCATTCCCTTTTTTTTTCTAGATTTCCTATTGACCTCGTACCGTTCACTTGGCAAGATGCAACTGGTGTGTGGAGGCTAGACTTAATACTTCAGGAAGCAGAAAATACTTTATTCATATGCCAAAACAGACGAAGGACTTCCATTCAAACAAAATAGAAAACAGACAAGTTAATTTTTACAGGACAGGGGGGTGAGTATTTCAAGGATGGGGGTTGGCTCTCTGCCCTTTGTCTTCACAAGTAGCAAATTTAACTCCAAGAATTGATGTAATTCATGATCAGACTTACTAAATATTAGACTATATCTGTAATGACCTTGTAAGTCAAAAACAAGCAACTCATAAACTCCATTACATTTTACCACCCATAGGTTTGGAGCCTTTTGCCTGTCTCCTTTAATTGCTCAAAACTGACTGCTGGAGCACAATTCTGGCTGGAAATAAACTATATTGCACAGCAATTTCAGTTCATGATCGGTAGCCATGGGAACCCCAAGCAATAAGGCTTGAAAAAGGAAATGGTCATAAAGGGCAAAAATGTGCATCTTGAATCCAGACAAGTGGGATACTGAGGAGTTTTTGTTTCTTCAGAAAGAAATTTTTAGTTTCTGTTTTAAGGCAATTAGCTTCTTCATTTGGTTCATAGAAACTAACCCTCACAATTTTTTTTTGTATAATGTGATTTTGGTAGCATGTTCAGTATTTCTCAAGTCCAATCCTGAGCTTCTTCACCTGTTGCACATCCTCTAAAGCTAGCCTCAGTCCCTCTCCTCTGCCTGTAATGGTTTTGAAATGTGGGTTTACACATATTCAAAGGTTTTGAATCGCTACTTTTATTAGTACAAATTGATAGCACATTTTTTGCTCTCTGGGCAACACTAAAAGTCCAAGAAAATCAAATGGACAAACAGATGCTTTTCAAAGAACTGCATAAATTAAGTGTAAACAAACCCAGCAATCTGTTAGGTCTGTCAGTTTCTGTAACAGAAGACAGATATCATTAACTTTCTTAGGCAATCTTCACACAGAAGCCCAAATATTTGATTTTATTTTTGTTGTTCTATCCAAAAGGCCAGATGCTACTAGAGAAGAAAATTATACTGGTCTGACATGATTTGCTGTCAGGAAATCCAAGTCTGCTGCTGCTGCCCATCTCTAGTTACTTTTCCACAGCTTCTAATAATTTCATTCTCTGTTTGGTTTTTTCTTTTTTTCCCCAGTGATTGAAATAAGACTGACAATAGAATAATTACTCTGTTATGTCTTGTATCCCTTTTTGTACCCTTCACTAAAGACATAATCCATTCTCACCAGGGGCACAAAGTTGTTACTGGTTCCAAGAGTCTTTATTCCTTTAAGTCTTCATGCATTATCTTAAGATAAAGTTTGTCAGATCAGGTGAGATAAAAACATCTAATTTACCTATCTTACTCTCTAATTTGTCATTTCCATATTGCACTCAGAGGTCTTACCTCATTGTTTTTTGTCCATAGCTGTGTTAGTTTGCAGCTGACCTTTTTGGTGAAGAGTCTCAAAACCACATATACAATTTGCCTTCTTGGCATTCTTTGTTATTCACTTTTCCTGTCCATTATCTAACAGAAAATTATGGACTTTGGTCTGTCTTCCTTTTAATACAGTGATTGAAAGTTCTGAGAATTCCAAATCATCCCTGATGCTTCTTCACGACACTTCTTTCATACTTTGTCCCTCTGATGTTTTTTTACTTGCTCAGTTTGTCTTTCTATATCCATCCTTAGTCCTCTGATCTTGTTTCCACTCTCTAGTCTCTATTTTTAGTTTAGATGTCAATGAAGAGTTCACAGTTTAACTAACCTGATCTCCAAGTTCATTTTTTATCCTTCTCTATTGGAACAGGATTGTGCTTCTCCCTTTAGTAGTATTTTCTTGAAGATCTGCCAGGACTCTTAAAAGCCTTTGAAAATCCATTGACATTTTCAGAAATGCTATGCAGTCCCAAAGATGAATTACATACTCTTCAACAAGGTTTAATGTTTCCACCATAAACGTGACATTAAGCCTGGAAAAAAGCTCAGTCTACATGGCTTCAGGAGAGGGAAGGCAAATAACCTCCAGTTAGGAGTCCCCATTAAACCCTTTCAAAAACATTCATACCCAAAGTGCCTTTAAGCACACCTTCAACAATGAAGTTCTACTCTCACCAGACGTATCTTTAATTGGATAAAAAATTGAATTTCCTCTCAGGAAGAGAAACAAAATTAAAGAATAAGAAATATTTATTTTTTGAAAGATAAGTTGAAACTCTACATTCTTTACTTTTCCTTACTCTTGGATTGTTTTACTTTTTTCTCAATCTAATCTACATTTTTATAATCTACTGATCAATTTATTAATTATTTTGTGAAAAGCTGCATGAAGTTTGGTTTTTTTCCTTTCCATTTGATGTTCCTTCCATTCTGTAAATGCTATGCTTAAGGAATATTTTTGCTGTTAGATGTCAGTGGCTCTTCTACTGGTCATTATAATACTGTCACAATGAAAAGACAGTCAGTCACTCCTTAATTGTGATTTTTTTTGTAACATACAGTCATAAAGAACATGTCAGAGAATAGATTTTAGTGAAAGCTACTTGATATCTTAAGTGGTCACTGCAGAAATTCTTCATGCTACTACATCTTGCTTCTTCAACAATATTGATTAAAAGGAGATGTTATTTCAGCAGGCAGGATAGTCTTTGATTTCAGCCTCTAATCCAATCTATAACTATCAGCATATATTATTTATGAATCCTACTCTAAAACATGTTCATTCACGTATGTTACTCAATTTATTTTTACAGCACATTCCTAAATCACTATTACACTCACAGGAAGTTCAAGGAATAGGAGGCCAGATGAAAAGGGTAAGGCAGAATGATGAGCAGAAGTAGAGTCCTTGCTTTGTTCTTAGACACAAAAAAATCCCCTATAGACTGTAAACATGTGGAACATTCCCTCTGGATGTACACAGGGACTGTAGGGTTTTACTCAAATGTAACTTAAGAGTTCAAACCCATAAAATTTTCTCATGAACCACTCAGAAGACCCCATGGAAATTTTTTTTTCCTTACAGAGGGGTGAGGGTCTAAATACTTCTGCCCAGCTTTAATACTTGAAGTTAGACTGCCCGAATCCTTGGTTTGAAGGCAAATTTGCAACCTACCTTCCTCATCTGGAACACGCTTTTCAGGATACTGGATATTAAGGGTGCTTCACAGAAAAGTATTTTTGAAATGAATAAATAATAATAATAATAAATAATTCCAGTTATTAACAACAAACAAACAATCCCCCCCAAAAAAAATTACAGGGAACATCACAACAGCAAGACTATGAGAACACAAAAGAAGTTATGTCATAAACAGGCTCGAATAGCAAAGTATGAGTGAGGGCTGGAGCTGTGAACACTGCAGGCCTTTACCAGAAGGAAAGAAATTAATAATAATTAATAGGGAAATGGGAGAATTGAAGATAAAGACGTAATGAAATGCAAGAAGATATTTTAAGCAGTGGTGTATTGTGGTATTGTGTGTTGTGAAATGGCTTTAAACTGAAAGGCAGTAGGTTTAGATTAAATATTAGGAAGAAATGCTTTACTGTGAGGGTGGTGAGGCACTGGAACAGGTTGCCCAGAGAAGCTGCAGGTGTCCCATCCCTGTGAGTATTCCAGACCAGGCTGGATGGGGCTCTGAGCAACCTGGTCTAGTGGAAGGTGTCCCTGTTGAGGGCAGAGGGGTTGGAACTGGATGATATTTAAGTGTCTTCCAAGTCAAACCATTTTATGATTCTATGATTACACTGACAGATGGAAGAGTGAACTCCTCTGGTTGAGAGAACAAGACCTGTGGAAATTAGTGGTGATCTGAAATGCATGTTGTTAAAACTTGTTAACCACTAACCGTGTCTTTGCTTTGTAACACTGGGCTTCAGTTTTGCAATTTTCCATCTTGTAGGCAGACACTAAAACTCTGCCCTGTGTTTTAACCTGTTTATGTATTGATATTTTTTGGTCTGCAAACTGTTCACCAGTGAAAACAATACCTCGTTTACAAGACTGACTGACAGCAGAGCTTCCTCATGTGTAGTTGTACTATTTAATTCTACAGAGTATCCTGGAATAGTTTATTTGAAAGGTGTTTTATGTAAATAATTATACAATTGGTTTCACAGAGTCACTCTAGCAGTTGAACAGATCTGTGTTCAGAGGCAGGAAACTCCCTGTAGACAGCTCATCTCCCAGGCCTAACTGTGACTGTGTTTTGAAGAAAAGTTTCCATGATCTTAGGGGATTTTTATCTGACAGGCAGACTGCAAATACTGCTGTATAATATCTAGCTTGAAAATAAAGGCTGACTATCTGGGGTGATCAATAGCAGAAGTTAGATTCCCCAGTGGAAATCTAACAGCAAACCAAGACTCATTGCTCCCTTAATTCCAAATCAGTCTGTGTTAGTCTCATAAACCAAGCCATAAATTCTAGAAACACAATCCTAAAACCATGGCTGTGTATGTGAGAGGCAACTGTGACTTTTCTGGTTGTTTTTAATAGGTTTTATGTTTTAGTAATTTTTGTCTCCCAATATATCCACATACATCTTCAAACTTTCTTTTCCTCACACTTCACCCTTGATATGCAAAGCCCTCATTGGATTAAACCTCGCAGAAAATAAGTCTTCAGTTGTGCTGGCTGAAGACACTGGGCCCTAAAAGGAAAGAAACAAAACCAAATTAGAGTAGATCTGGAAGTCAGCAAGTCTGGGTAAAACTTCTCTCCCCAGATTGCTGCAATGCCACAAAGAATTCAAAACAATAATAAGACATTTCCTGATCATGTTATAGAGGTTAACTAAGTTGTTTTTTTAATATCATAGAATCATAGAATGGTTGGAGTTGAAAGATGTCTTAAAGATATAGTTCCAAATTCCTTATCATTGGCAAGGACATCTTCTACTATACCAGGTTTCTCAAAGCCTCATCCAACCTTGAACACTTCTAGGGTCGGGATATCCACAGATTGTCTGGGAAACCTGTTTCAGTGCCCCACCATTCTTATAGTGAAGAATTTCTTCTTTATTTCCTTTCTAAACTTACCATCTTTCAGTTTAAAACTGTTTCCCCCTGTCCTGTCTCTACAAGACATGGTAAAAACTCTCTCTTCATTTTTCAAGTGGAAAAAATGAGTATGTAGTATAAAAAAATCCTATGGAATGCTGCAGTGGCAGAATGAGAGGAAAAGAAGAATTAGGGAGCAGGTCTGTAGCACTGAAAACTATATATACTGAAGCAACAATGGAGCAGTGCAGGCTCAGTGAGTCCGACACAGGCACTGGGGTTAGAGGCGCAGCTCTGCAAGCCTGTTTCAGCCCCCAGGACAGCCTTGTGACACAGTGTGCACCACAAAACCACAGCTGAGGAGGCCACTGTGCTGACATCGTGATGCTTTGTGCCCCTCTGCTAGGCACTGACGTCTTGGTGCTTGTGGAGAAGCAGGATGAGGTCAACACACGGGTGAGGACACTCAGAGGTGCGAGATTTCACTCTTGCTCCCTGATGCCTCAGGGCTTTGTTTCAGCTTCTTGACTGCCCTGGAACTTTATTGTGCCTCTCCCACCTCATCAGGGGCCCACAGGGATCCCCCAGCCAGCTGAGACCTGTGTGTCAGACCACAAAGAAGGACAGATGTTCAGCTCATGCGAATTCGCTGTGTTAAGATGGGATGAAGGAGCAGGCCAGTAAGTGGCAAGATAACACAGGATGCCAATTTGTGATTCTTGAACTCCACTCATGAGCCTTGACCCATGTGCACCAGAGGAGTGCTGCTGCAGGAGGTCCTGCATCCCACCTGTGCTCAGAGCTCCCTGCAGGCACCACCAGGGCACACCAGGCTCATCCCACAAGTTACAGGTCTGACAGCCACCTCCTCTGACCATGCCACAGCTGCTGCCCTGGTCCCAGCCAACGCAGCTAACCTTGCCCCCATAACCTCCTGGGCAGGTGCATAATCCCCAGGCACCTCTCCTTTTGTGTCCTTTTGGAACAGAATATGTTTTGAGCACAGCCTGCAAAATGAAAAGTACAGTTCCTGCTCTGTTATTGCAAATATTTTCATTTTGTGCCCTAGACAGAGAAGATACTTTGTGTTCTTAAAGAGAATGAAAGTAATAAATAAATCCACAAACAAAATATGCCTGGTATACAAAATAACAATCAGGAAACAATATATTGGGTGAATGAAAATATTTCATTTCACCAGAAATTATTTGTTTCATTCTGATTTTCACTAACTCAAACTATATGAAATGAAAACTTGCTAAAGAAAGGTAATTTGAAAATAGGAAAGATCAACACAAAATGTTAGACTGCATCAAAATGTTTTCTCCCTGATTATTTTAAGAAAATTTTCGTTGAATGTATTTCAGCATTTACAATGATAGAGCATTAATTATAATGTTGCCACTTCAAGAACACTTTTATTGTCTTCATTGCATGAATAACAGCCATTCTACAAGTAGTGGAGTGCAGACAAGCTGCTAAATCTTACTCCAGAGCAGGAAGCCACATTACTCCATTGCTTGCATTGGGAATTTCTAGCTTGGCCCCCACCTTGTAGATGTGACCAAATTTTCACAGCATAAACTCTGTGCTCAGTCTTCCTAGCTGAATTTTTCCCAAACAGAGGAGATGTACATTTGGTTACATGTCTAGCACACGTTTGGACATCATAGGTAAGAAAGATTCATAATATCCAAAGCTGGAAGCAAAGAATTAAAAAAATTTCAAGTTTTAGAGATTTCAATCAGATATTTGGAGAAGTGTACAAGAAGAAAATATGAAAGCAAAGAAACAGAGAAAATAAATTGCCATTTTGCTTTTTAACTTCAGGTGATAGGATGAATGTTGTCTTGTGAAAATGAAGGTAACATTTGGCTTCATGGCAACATACCTGATGTTCAACACAAAATTTTAGCCCTGTGCCTATCAGTAGTGTCTTCTCTACAGGGTTGGGTCATTTTGCCTTGAGGAATAAAGGAAAATCCTCTGTCACTTGTTGAAGGTTTGCACTTTCATCCAGGTTTGGAGTAGGAAGTGCTGATTTCATTGAGGACATGTGGTCTTTCAGAGATAGCTAAATCTTCTCCGAGGAGGTAGACAGTTCAAAGCTCCTGCTGAGAGCTTTGATATGGAAGATTATGGAGCAGTTGGAGTTGTAAGTAAGCCACAGCATCCCCTGGAGAGCAGGTTTGCTTTCAATGAAAAGGTCCTTCAGAGCTGACTGAAAAGGAACCCAGAACAATGGTTTATCTTCCCATTCAAACCTTCAAAATTTTCTTTGTGGCTGCCTGAAGCCAGTTTATCAGTAGTGTATCTAATGACTAAGCAGTCATTGCTATCTGTTGAAGCTTCTCTCTTCAATATTTTCATGGCGTTTTTTTAATTAATCCACAACTGAAAGAAAATTAACTTCTACAGAAACAATATAGGAAGTAAACAATTTTCTTTTATTTATCCTTGACAGAAAACCTATCATGCCCTAAAGCTGAACACTCCAATTTTCTTCCCATTATACAGGTATTTCCTCACCTTTTCATCGGTCACTGCTGTGGACTTGTTAAAATATAAGGTCTATGAGGCATTGCTGCTACCATTACACACGCTTAGCTCCTGTGATGCTCTGGGTTTGTCAGCAAAAAAACCACACAAAAAATCCCCACACTGAAAGCACATTATTAACTTTGCAAATCAGTTATTAAAAGCTGTGGAAATACCAGGATTAAAAGTTGCCCCACTCTGCTCATGCTTATGTAAGAGAATGTAATACAAACACATTCTCCTCTCCCATCTTCCCCGTCCTCTTCCCTCTTCCAGAAATAGAGGGATTTTCAAGAGACGAGAGTCCAGTTATCCACCCCTTGTGACAGATGAAAGAGTTGTTTGCTCAGTTTTGCTATTCCTCTAAAGACAAATTGCAGGTCCCACCATGCCACTCTCTCACTCCCCCTCCTCAGCTGGACAGGGGAGAGAGAATAAGATGGAAAAAACTCATAGGTTGAGCAAAAGTGAAAGGCTGTGCAACCACAAGCCGAGGAAAACTACCAAGTTCTTATTCTTTACTTCTCATCAGCAAACAATGTCCAGCCACTTCCCAGCAAGCAGGACTTCAGCACATGTAGTGGTTGCTTGGGCAGACAAACATTTTGTCCCTTTGGTCAGCTTGGGTGAGCTATCCCAGCTGTGTCCCCTCACAGGGTCTTGCCCACCTCCAGCAGCTGGTGGGGAGTGGAATGCTGGGGAGACAGCACTGATGCTGTGCCAGCCCTGCTCAGCAGTAGCCAAAACTTTGGTGTGTTTTCAACACCTTCCCAGCAACCAGTGAAAAACACAGCACTGTGAGGGCTGCTGTGGGGAAAATTAACTCCATCCTAGACAGACTCAGGCATAGAGATCAAACAGAAAATTACCCAGGGTAACCAGTTTAATGTACCTCCTCTCCAACCTGCTATTACAACAAGTAAGAAAAATCACATTTTTTACAGCATAGGTTCCTGTGTTTCTGTGGCTTCAGCTCAGCTGTAGTTCTGGCTGAAAGATCTCCAAAGCAGGTACTGGTCTCCCAAATATTATTCCCTGGTTCTACAGCAGAAAGACTTGACTTGTGATAAACCACCACCCCCTCTTCAAAAAATATTCTAGCTCACTAAAAGAGATTAAATATTTTGTCTGAAATCTAAAACAAAATATAGTCAGCCCAAGGAGTCACACAAGAAGAAATTTCAGCCCAAAGGAAAGTTTGACTAGGTCTTGTCTGATTTTGATTTCACACAGCGTAACCAGCAAGGTTGTCAATAGGTGGGGCTAGAAGCCTTACCAGTAATGTGACAGTGCCTACTTTTGGACAGTCATGGAACAAGACAAAGATCAATTTTGCAGTACAGATATTAGCTCATCCTTCAGAGCCGTTTATCTTGCCAAGGAGAACAGCAACCCCATTACCATACCCCAAAGTCTGTTACCCTGTGAGTAATGACAAACAGCAAATCAGTCACTCGATTAGCCAGCCAGAAGTGTTCTGTTCAGCAATAGCTGTCTTCTCACTGTGAAGTAAAATGATAAGCAAATTAAAGTCTACTGAAAATATCTGCTTTGCTTTGGGGCTCCCTGAGAAGCAGGTGAACAAAGCCACGCGTCCACTTTACCATAGCATCATCCATTTGGTAAGCAGGTAAAGCTGTTGCAGACAAAATAAGAAATTATGTCCTCAACAAACATAACACCTCAGCATCTGAAAAATGGTATTTCTGACTATGCAGAGTTCCTTCCAGAGGGATGTCAGATGAGGCAAAGGATTCTCAGTTCTGAAACAGTACAGAAACCAAAAGTTATGCAACAAACTTTGCAAAAGCATGGCAGCTGGCTTTCTCGCATTTTATTGTCTCTCTTCTTATAAAGAAACTTCTCTTTCAGAAGGATTCAGGTGAGTCCCTCATCCTTTCCCAGCTGGATATGTGATAAAATTAGAGTCACAGCTACAGAATTATTTTCTTTGTCAGCAAGACTGCTGCAAACGCTGATTGGTTCTCAGCCCAGGGCAGCCTCCTGGTTGCTTCAGTTTTTGAACCTGAATAAAAGTGCATACAAAACAGGAGAAGATCATAGGGTTTCATTTTATATAAGTTCAATCTCAAACAATTCAATAGGTACCAGTTATAGAGGCAGATGAGGCTGTTCTGTATATTCCAGTTCAACACTCCACTTGTTGCAGCGCTGCACAGGAACTGAGCACAGTCATGATTAATTTTGTTCCCATTCCCCTCCTGCTCCATATCCCTGTGGATAATCTTCCAAGTTCCCTTATATCCACTAAAGAACAAAGAGCTTTCTGGGTCAGGTGCTGCAGTATCAAATGTGTGAAAAACGTCCAAAGAGAGAAGCTTACCTTACAGATTTTCCCACAGAACAGGATATATTAGCAGAAAGTCAGCTCAGCATAACAGCGCAAACATCCAATACCCTGAACCAGAAGAACTCTATTTCAAAATAAGCATGTAATGCCAGGATGATGTTACAGACAAACCCTGCAGCTCAAGGGAGAAGCACTTTTGTCCATTTAATCATCACAGCTGTGAATCCCTTCAAGAAAGGGCTAGAAGGCTCATTCTTTGAAAGAGCCAAACTGAGCCCTGTTGGTTTTGAACATATTAAATATAGACCTAGATAATATATTAATATATAGGTGTATATTAAATAATAGATATATTTTTTTTAAATAGTGAGGTATCCATGGGTTTTCTGTTATATAATACTCTGCTTGTTGTAGCAAACTTCCAGACAAAGTGTAAGCCTGACTAATTTCTTTCCTGTCCCCAAGGGAATGTCAAGATGCAGTTTCAACATTCTGGTAAGCACTTTAGCACCCAGACAAAAAGTATTCTGCAGTCTGAATAAAGCAGAGTCACCAGCTTTCCAACAAAATTGTGTCAACACAGAACAGAATTCAGGATTTATTGGTGCTCTCCAGGAAGACTCTTCAGGGACGAGTTACCCAATGCTCTCTTGTTTCTTTATGTGACCCAACTGTATTTCAGGTTTTTCTTCCATGAGATTTCCTTCTTTCTCCCACTGTTTTCTCTGCATGTGTGTGTTGGAGTCTTTGTGGTTTGTTGGCTTTTTTTAAAAGCTGATAAAAGGCAACCGCTGCTTCCAAGAATTTCTCCCCTTAAGCACCGAAACTGTTGTAAAAATGTAGTTAAACAGACATTGCAAACACGGTAGGTGTCCCTTACACACAGAATAGTGGGAGTTGTCTGACTCACTGTACTCGTTAATGTATGTCTTGCTAGTGCCAACCGTCATCCATAATGTGACCTGAATTGTGATAGAAAATGCCTAAAAAGTCGAATACTTGCTCTTGAATATTGATTAGTATGAAAATAGAATTAAAAGTACTGAAAAGCAATGAAACCAACACCTTGATAAAGATTTTTTTCTGCTTTACTCTTAGCCCAAGATATTATTTGTGTTTTTCTTCAAAACTAGCTTCTATTCACACAAAAGAATCACTAGAATAAAATCTCTGGCTCTTTCTCTGGAGGCCAGAGATTGACTTATGGGAGTTGAGAAGGACTGGGAGCTTTTGAGGTACCCAGTTTCATTCCTCAGGGCAATTAGACAAATCAATAAACCTTAATAATTTCCTTTTCAGTCCCTTTGTACAGACTCATATCCATCCCCCAGAATATGTCCAGTGGAGTTGCAGTAGTAGTTGCTGTGAAGAGGAACTCTTATAAGAAAACATTCTGCATTTTTTCTACACTGCATAAAAAAAAATTAAATAATCAAAAGAACATTTTAATGAATATGAGGCTGGAACATCTTTCACATAGATATTACTTAATTCCATAAGGGTTCCCCACACAAAAAAGACCTGCCACGGGGGTAAACCACAGCACTTTATGAATTTTATTAATTTTGGGTTTTCTTTTCAAATATTATCATGAAAAGTTGTAAAGTTGTAAAGTTGTAAAGACAGGCAGTGTAAAAAATAATTGGGCAAGAAGTAATTTATGCAATTAAGAAACTAAAATTATCTATTACTGTGCTTTAATTTCTCAACAATTATTTTAGCAGTTGTTTACTCTCTAAGTACATAAATAGAACTGCAATAAAATAACTCTGAACTCCCTTAGCTCTTGAAGGATTAAAATTTCAGTCAGCATCAATTAGGGTAGTTCCCCAGAGGCAAGAAGCAGTGCTTATATATATGTCACTGTAAAGACTTGAAATAAGGCAACGAATAAAAAAAAGCTAAAATCTTCATCATGAAAAACAAGTTGCAACTCCAGACAGGGTCCATCACTGCAGGTATAGATATCATAAAAGCAAAATTAACTAAACTTTCAATATACCTAGTGAGGATGGAAGTCAAAACTAGCATTCTTTTGGACATAACAAATAAATAAGGTTAAATAATGCAGAAAATGTGAAAGTATGCTTGTAGATTTCAGAGATCAGTGCTGTCTTGGAATTTTTAGAGTTGTGGAATTTCAAGAAGAAATGAAAATCAACTTTCCTGACAATTGTTTTGGATTTTGAGTTTAAAATGTATTCCAATACATTATTCAGAATACTCTCCAAGGTGCTGTGTTTGAGTGGCAAGTGGTACTCACCAAGCTCTTTCATAGAAGTAGTAGTGATAGAAGTAGTATTCCATTTTACAGAACTAGCCAGCATGCAAGAAAAGCTGAACAAAGGTCAACACAGTGTCTGGCTATCTGTATCTTCATTTATCACTGAGTTACATCATCCCAGAGAGCCATTCATGGAGAATGAAGCATTCATACATTATTTGGGATCTCCCTATAAATAGAAATATTAATTAAAAGATGTAATGACATAAGTAGATTGCATTCTAAGCATATTAGTTGAATATGTAATAGTGTTATATGGAAGCAATGTATCATCCAGCTGGTCTTGGTCATAATCCACAATATTTTGTACCTGATTACATATATTTGCAATCAGTTAAAAAATAACCAGTAGGTATGAGTTAACAATTTTCCTTGTGAATCTTATTGAAAAATGACATTTCAGGGTAATATAAGACAACATTTCTGTCTGATGTAAAGTAGCACATATGAAAAGAAAAATTCTTTAACATTTTCGGCTCTTCATTTCTTAGTTCATTCAAGTTAGAAAGGGTCTCATGAGATCTGTAATTCAACCATTTGTTCAATGGCCACTAGTTCAAAGTTGCATCAGCTATGAGATCTGGTATGTTAAGAAAGCTCAGAAAATGCAGAAATACTTATAGCATATTCCTGGTTACTCTTATTTTCACTTGATCTTTCCCTAAGGTTTGTGGTCATGGATGTCTTTGGCATGTGAAATCCCATTGACTTCATTCACATACAAAATCTCTGAAACAAAAGTTGATGAAAAAATATTTAACATCACATTAGTTACCTGAAATCTAATCTCTTAAAACACATACTACAACTGTTTATACGATACTCTCAACCCTGATTCCATGTGAAAAGCCTCATTGACAAGAACTTTGTTAATTGTTATTAAGAGAAAGCATAAGTAACTGTAGTGAAACATTGGATAATTCATGATACTCCCACACTTCACTTGAAACAATTATTTCTGGTTTCTCCCACAGATGAACACAACATGTATTCTTAAATGTACTTATACTGGTGGTTAGAATGTACTTATTTTGCTTTTGTCTCTTAACCTGTGATTCTTTTTTCTTTTTCAAGCATCAAGGGGAAAAACACAAACTATTGCCTTCCTTACAAACCATCACTGTGTTATATTTTTTAAGCAATATTGCTCACACAGAGAACCAAGTGAACCAGGCTAGATTCTGATTCTTAACTTCATTGCTGTCAATTCTGAGTAGCTCCACTGTCTACTGGTTACAGATAATCATGTTCTGGTTTCCACATCTCTGGTATTACATTAAATTCTTATCGTCAAATTACTTCCTGTCTACCACAGTTTTAAGGACATGATAAATTCTGGGGAAATATAAAACAGGCATTCTGGTCAACCATAGTAATTCTCTTCCAGTTCTGCTGACCACACATTCAAGGGCACCTTTTAATTATTTCAAGAGCAAGAAAGTGAGCTTTAACTTTTGCACTTTCACGTCAAGCAGCAGCTCACCTTTCATATTTCTACTGTTTTCCCGTAGAACGATTAATTTTGCATTTTCTCAGCCAATGTATTGGCCTGTTGCTGTCCTCCACTCCTCTACATAACTGCAACCTTTTCAAAGTGACTCACTTTTGCTCAGACGACAGATATTTGCATGTCTTGTTTAGCATCTCTTTTATTAGCTGAGGATGTGAGCTCTTTAGAGCTGCATTTTTTCATGTATTTGGAAATCACTTTCTACTGTGGCATAATCAAAACTGGCATGAGAAAATACTGTAACCCACAGTAAAAGCATAATCCATGAAACCTATACCTGAAGGAAGTTGCTCAATACAGGAATTTAATTGAAATTGGAAGAAGCTTGAGCGTTTGGTATTGCAAACAGACAGAGTTTTAATAGCTCATACGAATGCACCTCTGGAAGAAATATTAGCCTTCATGATGCAGCTCTTCAACCAAACTTTTAATTCTTCTAGATCAGGACAAGAAGAATTTACCACCTCTGTTTATGACAAATCTTGTATGTTTTCCTTTGAGGAATCTATGGCTGACACCAAAATAATTGCACCTTACAGCAATTACATGGCCTTGTGTGGTAACTTCTCTGTCCTTTAATAATATCATGTCTTTGAGGGAAAAAAAGCCCTCATATTGCTCCTGAAATTATTCCCTTAAGAACTGCACAATACAGGAAAGAGTGCATTGGCAGAAATAGGCATGGATAGAAACAGGCATTGATACAAGTAGCATGATTATCCTCAAAAGTTAATACTCTGGTTTTATGTCAGTACTCTGTTGTTTAGCACCTTGAACATCTCTGAGAAACAGAGTATTTGAAGAAGGGAAGTGGAAAACAATTTAGTGTGTCCTATATCTCTCCATCTGAATATAAACCACATTATTTCAGAACAGAATCATATGTTTTCAGCAGAATTTCTTAGGTGTAAGAAAAAAATTAGGCCTACTTGGAATATGTCAGGGACAGCTCAGAAATCAGATTAAGGGACATCCCACCTGGAATATATGAGTTGCTCTTTGGCAAGAAACCTTCTAACCTAAGAAGTAAGTCACTGTGCTGGTTTTGGTCAACACAGAGTTAATTTTCTTCACAGTAGCCAGTATAGGGCTGTGTGTTGGATTTGTGGTGAAACTAGAGTTGATAATCTGGGAATGTTTTCATTATTTTTAAGTGGTTCTTAGACAGAATCACAGCCTTTTCTGCTTCTTACACCACCCCACCAGTGAGGAGGATGGGGGTGCACAAGGAGTTGGGAGGGGACACAGTTGGGACAGCAGACCCCAGCTGACAAAAGGGATATGGCACCATGCTCAGCAGGAAAAGCTGGGGGAAGAAGGACAAGGGGGACATTTGGAGTGGTGGCCTTTGCCTCCCCAAATCACTGTTATGCTTGATGGAGCTCTGCTTTCCTGGAGATGGCTGAACAACTGCCTGCCCATGGGAAATGGCAAATGAATTCTTTGTTTTTTTTCTTTGCTTGTGCATGTGGCTTATGCTCTACCTGTTAAACTCTCAATGTATCTCAACCCACAGGTTTTCTCATTTTTACTCTTTGATTCTCTCACCCATTCCACCAAAGGGAAGTGAGCAAGCAGCTCATTGCTCTTCGTTGCTGGCTGGGGTCAAACCATGACAACCCATGCAAATTGTCAGTGAAAATGATTGATCCAAAAAAGTTTCCCAAGGACATGAGCAGCCCCATTGTCATGAAAATTCAGCAGGTGTTTAATAGCAAAAATGTTGAAAATGGCAAGTGTGTTTTATAGAGACAATGCTTTGACTGAGTAGCCATATTTTATATTAGTAAGTAGAGAAAAAAAACCCACTTATAATTACAGTGCTGCACGCAAAATTTCTCACCTCAAAACTTAGAAAAATTATGTTTCCTGATGTGATCAGATTAGTTACACAAGTCTGTCAGACCTTACCTTGACTGAGACGAGTGCTTTCTGCAGGACACCAAACAGTTTTTAAGCAAGAATGCTCACAGTGAAGAGAAGAGAGATATGTGACCAGGAAACAGCTAGGACATGCCCTGGATCACAAAAAATCAGAATCGTTACTTGACTTACTATGTGTAGCTATCTGACAAACATTGGCATTATTTCCTTCAATTCTTATCATAGTAACACAATGCAAACAATTTCATAGATGAAAAGTTATAAATTTCAAGTCTGGTAAGAAAAGATCATTTTCGTAGAAGAAGACATTGAAAAAAGATTCTGAAACTCCTTTTTACTACTATCAGAACTCTGTTCTATCTAAGATTTTAATGAAAATACTACAAAAAAGCACCCACCTGAACAGAATAAAGGCTGTGTTTATCAATTGATATCAATCATAAACAATCAATGGATTTAGATAAACGACAGGGAAAAACTTTCCAGTTTTTGAAATGGTGAAATGCTGGAATTATGACTTGCAGAGCCTGTGAAATCTCCATCACGAATATTTTTAAGAAAGTATGTACAATCATCTGCCTGTCACTAATTTAGAGATAAATGAACTGTCCTTGGGGAAAAAAGGTGGGATATCTCATCTTTTGAGGCTCATTGCAGCTCTGAATTTGTAGTGTTCCAGAATTGCTCAGGAGCTTTGGTTCTTTTCTGTAAAACAAATTTACAGAAAAGGAGATATCGGCTAATCCCTATTCTGAACTCTACAGCCCTTTTGATAAGAAAGTAAGAATGCTATCAAATTGTTTATGTTGACCTTATGTTGACTTTTAGTAGAAGAAATAAAGATCAATAATTTAAATTATATTTGCGATTTCCAAATAGTTAAAAATTTAGTGTGCGCTGTATGAAAAATTAGGTCATTATTTAAATTGTGGCCAAAAAAATCCCAAACTCCAACATGTCACTACAAATCTGATCCAGGTGGACAGATGGAAATAATACTATTAAATACTTTATTGCCAGAGGTCATGTAATCAACAGCCAATGAAAGGAAAACCTTGAAGAGATAAGAGACAAAGACATTTCATGCTCTGCAGGTGGTGTAGGTAGACATATTGCTTCCTGATTAAATCAAATAATTAACTTATTTTCTCGATTTGATATCAACAGAAATTATTCCTGATATCTTTTGAATATAATTTGTTTTAAATCTCAAAGGTTTATCCAAGGTTAACCTTATAACAGCCTATGAGGAGAACAATCAAAAACTCTACAAATGAGATGAAAGTGACTTTTTTAAATAATAGGAACATTTTCTCTATTATTTAACCTCATAGAGGTTTGTGTGCAAGAATATTGGAAGTTTGAGTGAGAAGTGACTATTGGGCATTTCAGATCTTACTCCTAATGGATATACTTTGCTAAAGAAGGAAATTCAACGGTAACAAACTCATCTATATTTTGCTAATCCACACAAAAATTCAACAGCTGTTTTCTAATATCTTAAATGTTTTTCCAGATGCTGAAATATATTCATTTTCCTAATTAAAAAAATATATTGCTGTACATTTTAAAAACAACTATCAAATACTTTAAAAAATGCTGCTGATAGCAAATCTCTTAGTTGAATACTTTATTTTTTCACCTGATTTTCTTCATATTGTAAGTCTGTCTCATTTTAACTGTTCAGACTCAGAAGTTTTGTACCAGGTCCTGCCTCAGTCTTGATTTTGTTGGAAAGTTTTCTATTAAAAGGACAAAATCATTGCTGTAGCTATTGGAAATCTGTTAGGCTTAAGTTAGGTTTTTAAAATTCATGACTGTTTACTGAATATATCAAGGTAGTCTGTAGATTGAAGTACTTGAGATTTGACAAGAATCCTCATGGTGTCAAGAACGTGTTCTTTTTTAATCCCATGAAAATCCACCCAATTTAGACTAAACCAGAGGATTTTGAAAAATCTTAGTGTGGTCATTAGAGATTTCTTACATGCTGGCAGTTTAGAGAGACACCATCTGCTCTAATTATGTTTCATCCATTCCCAGCTTCTACAAGCCAACCAGACATACCATGTATCATTCCCACAGAGTGACAGTGTGTTGTGCCTTAGGGGTGTGATATGTGAGTGGCAGCAAAAACATTTACCTGCAAGTGCTCTTCTTGTCTGCTGAGGGCTGTTGGATGGATTTGAATCCAATATTATACTGAGCCAGCTATGATTTGTACAATCTCTTTCTCCGTAGCAGGACAAGCTGAAACTAAAAATCTGACCCAAGACTCACAGTCCTTTTGAATAGTTTGGTTTCATCCTTTGGTGTGAACATTTTGTGCCATGAAAACAAAGAATGTGTAATGTGTTGTTTTGATTACTGGGTCCTGGCCACAGTTCCCTGGAGAAAGCTCATAGGTGCATCCCATAGCTGAGACTGTCAAGGTAATGAGCCAAAACAGGTAGTGAAACCACAACTAGTCCCCAAAAGGAAAGTGTGTGTATTCTGCTGAAGCTAGGCCTAAGATTCTGCAGAAGAGAGAAAGACAATAGAGAAATAAACTAAAACATTAGAAATTGTCTGAAGTTTATCTTTGGAATTTTGTTCTACTTAACTTTCTTCCTGTATAAACATTCAGCAGGAAGTGCTCCTGTGCAATTCCATATGCTCCCTTCCTAAGCAGCGGATCTGGAATGAATGAGCATTCATTTGTAACAAACCCTATAAATTTCTCCTAAACAAAGAGTGAGAATTGGAGGATTTTCAGCAAGGGAACTAAAAGAGCTGTGATAGCTTTGTAGATGCAGATTAGACCAGAGATGGCCAAAGAATGACCAATAAGTCAAATGCAGCCTGCCATGCCAGTTCATTCACCATTTTGACCCATTTGCTCCATGCTGCCTTCTCTTTCAAAAGGCTCAGGAAGCACTCAAAAGGAGACATACCTAACTGTATGGGAGGAAATGTTTGCAGTTCACTATTTACCTTCCACTGAGTGAATATTCATAACAAGGTGACAGCTTTATCTGGTTCACAGTGCATAAAACTCAGCTGAACCGTGCAGCCTCCAGAACCCCAGCCTTGCTGACAATACAGACTCAGTTAAGACAAACTGTATCACACTGGCCACAATACTGCCTTCACTAGCCTCGCTTCTTCCCTGCTAACATCTTTCTCAACATTTCTTTTCTCCCAGTGTGGCAGCTACAGACACTCCTGTTTTGAAGTCCAGGACTATTTGGAGCATCAACAAGTTCTCACTCACTTTACATCATTTCAAGAAGTCATTGCAATGTCTTCCATTCTGGATCTTGTTTCTTTTTAGCAGGGGCATAAACTATGTCGAGAGTGAGGAATTCAGACTATAAAATACTTCCTTTTAGGGCCAGGATAAACTTCATTTAAATTAAAGGTTTAAAGCTGCCATAGCGCCAAGGGCACTTCCTGGGGCTGGCTGGCAGGACCAAGGGAGGGACCCTTCTGGGGCAGCAACTGGGTGTCTGAGACACTTCACATCACTCCCTGATCCAGTGCAGAGAAATTACTTGAGCTCCACGTGTCTGAGTGTCTGAGTTAGTCACTGTAGGATTGTCCTTATCATCAGGCAGCTTCAGATGGAAATACAACTGACCTACTTTAGGATCCTACTTTAGGATTAGAAACTCTGAGCTCAGGATATCTCAATTTGTCCATACTGGCCCTGAAGGGACCCTGAGACCAGCAATGTCAGACTGAGACATCTAACTCCTAGGCATCAAAGCAACCTCATCAGGGCTTTTTGCAAGCACATTTGACATTACCAGTTATGCCATTTGGCTTCCAATTACACCCTCAGAAGTGTGGAGCCCTACTCTAAGTCCTGCATAATATTTCCAAAGCTGAGTAGGTGTCCTAAGGATGTCAAGGAGTGCAATGGCACTGGGTGGCTCTGTCTGCACTCCCCTTGAGCTGAGTAACATGATCCCCATTCTCAGATTACAACGTTCTTTGAATTTTAGCATGTTTTTCTCATTTCCTATAAAATAATTTAAACTAATATTTTATGCCTTGCAATTTTTTTCTTTTAAATCTTTTTACATTAATACTAAAAACTAGTTCTGTATGGCTTATAGAGTCCCCATTTTCATCTGATTGTATGAAAACAGAAGGCAAACATACATAAATCTTAGACATAGACACCTCTTGTTATCATGCAACTATTTCTAAGCTCAATATTATTCTGTCACCTGGAGTGGCCCAGAAATAACTTTGTAAGCTATTTCTTCTATTCTGAGAGGATTTTCAATTTTTTATTATTTGGTTAAGAAACACAGGTGCTCATCACACATATGAAAAGCTGAAAACTGCCTTGGTGTGATGACCTATTTTGCAGCTCTTCCTTCAATCAAGCCCAAATCCCTACCTGAAATTTTTCTCAGTCTTTTTTGAAGCATGTTTTTCTCTTTTTTCTTTATTAATCTCCCACTTGTACCAAACTCAGTAAATTATCTGCCTAACTGACAAAAAAAGTGGAACATAATATCCTTCTCATGATCTCTCCCCAGGTTTTCTGTTAACTGTGCACTGCTTTTAAAATATTAGTGGGATATGAATGGGACAGGGTCTACAGCAACATGGAAAATTTGGTATGTAGTACAGCAATAGTTTACAAATATTTTAGACCACTCATAAAACAGATAAAATTGCAACATTAACATGCTGTTCCTCTAAAAGTAATAAACTTCTGAGGGTAGGATTTTACAAAGCTAGAAAGTTTTCTGAATGTCTGGAACTGCACAAATAGCACTGACAACCAGTGCATGCACAGGTTTTTGTTTTACACCTCATAGACATTCCTGAAGTCTGGATAAATTATGCAGATGTTTCTACTCACTGAAGAAATGTGCAATGGTGGTTTCATAAAAATTTCTTGAGGGTGATTTTGAAACTGCTGCCTCAAAATATTATCGAAGTACAGAAACAGAGTTTGCAATATCACAGGATGGAAGCAATGAAATATGGTGTATGATATATAAAATATGAAATTTAAACTTGGAATTAATAGACTGGGATATTTGGATGATAATTGGAAACTAGAACCATGCTGCCATTCCAACATTTGAGTAAATCTGCATAATTCATTTTATATCATATTGTAGGTATTCTTAAATGATTGATTTAAGTCAAGGAGTGAACTTCTTCAGATGCCAGAATTACCCCAGTTGCTTTACTAAAACCAAATAACTATAAGGACTTGGAACTGTTCAGTCTGAAGAATAAGCTCTAGGGAGACCTTATAGCAGACTGACAGTACTGAAAGGGATCTACAAGAAGGTAGGAGAGGGACTTTTAATAAGGGCATGTAGTGGCAGGACAAGGGGGAATGGCTTCAAATTAAAGGAGGGTAGGTTCAGAATAGATTTTAAGGAGACATTCTTTGCTGTGAGAGTGGTGAGGCACTGGAAGAGATTGTCCAGAGAAGCTTTGGATGCCCCATCCCTGGGAATGTTCAAGGTCGGGTTGGATGGAACTCTGAGCAACCTGGTGTAGTGGAAAGTGTCCCTGAAGGAGAAGCAGCACAGTGCTCCAGTGGCTGTGGTGATTGCCTGCCTCTGAACAGGCAGCAGCAGCCTGGGGACTTCCTTGGGCTTTGCTGGGGGCTAATGAACAACACTTCAGTTGGCAGCTGAGGGAAAATATGCTGAATAGTAACAATCTTTAACAGACTGATTTCCATGTACCACTTTGGCTGCTTTTAGTCACTTATTTTATCACAAAATGGGATCCCAATTCACAGAAAGGAAACACAAAACTGAAAATGCTTGCCATCTGTTTTTTGCCTTCCAATGTGACATTAAAACTCATCAACACTGGGAACTGGAATTACATGGAAAACATGGAAAACAGAGATCTACATGGTAATGCAGAGTCTGTCCTGTGTACATTCAACAAGGCAAAACATAGGAACATCACAAGTGTTCCTGTGAAAAAATGTATGTTGCTTTCCCATCCAAACAGACACAGGCAGCCTTCAGTGGAAGTGCATGGAAACTGCCTAAATGTATACCTTCAATTCACAGAAGAAATCCTGATGGCTCTAATGAATCCAGCCCAATAACTGGTATGATATGCTCAATTAATATTGTTCATATCCCTAATAATCCTTTAATTTCTAAATTCCATAGCTTTATGACATTCTCTCTAGGAGGCTGACCTCTTTCAAGCTTTAATTTCATCCAGAGTGATCTGCTATTTTACTTGATAAGTAGATAAAAAACCAGCCACAGAACAACAGGATGGGAAAGAAATTACTATTCTTAGTTAAGGAGTACTGCTATGACCACTTTTTATCCCCACAACCTTATCGATTGAAGTAGAAAGATTAAATTAATCTTGAAATATGCACTCTGAAGGACTTGTGAAGAAATGTTCTTTCAGTTAAAAATACTACAAAGAACATGTATGTCATATATGCATTTTAACTAAGCTTACATGAGCTTATGTAACTTAGCTGAGCAATAGAATCAACATCCTCAAGGGTACTTAGGTATCTAACTCCATATCTTTGAGCATTTGGGACTCAGCTTTTTCAGTCTTTAAAACACTGACCTATAAATACAATCACTTGCAAAACATGTCACATTAAATTTCTATTCTTGGTACTCAGTTTATGCTAAGAATTAAGGAAGGCTGCAAATTCTTTCCCATGCCTTAGAGAAAATGTCTTTCAAAATTATCTCTCTTGTCATAACTTATATTCATTAAAGACTACAATCACAGTCTCTAAGCACCTTCCATGGATCCATATTTTCTTTATTGATCTAGATTGGCAGCTATTTTTTCTATGCCCCTGCAGAATAACTGGGGTCAGTGCCTCTGAATAATTCCCAGTTCCTCACTGAGCCTGTGGTGTAGCTTCTCTCACAGGCTGTTTACTGATGCATTCTTTCCCCATTACCATCTAAGCATGCACAAGTTTCTTTTCACAAGGTACTGGATGCTTGCAATAATTTAAATTTAGCACACTGATAATTTAAGGCATTTCTTTGATGGTATAGGCCAGCAATTCCTTCCATTCTGCATATTTAATAATCACTTGGTCACACCTTATCTCATCTTTCATGGCTTATCCAATGAGAGCAATGGATGAATAGGAATTTCTTATCACAGGTTTTTTTTTTTTGGAAGGGTTCCTCAAAAGTTTATACGACTTCTTAGTCACCAGTATGGTTTTCAAAAACAGAGAAAGAGTCACCAGTATGGTTTTCAAAAACAGAGAAAGGATCAGCTCTTACTGATACAGATCTGCTTTCCAGCTCTTTTCTTAAATAATCACCCATTTTAGGCACAAACATTGTTATGTTAACAGTCATTGCAACTAGTTCAAAAGACAATTTCCCTCAGGTAGAATATTCATTGTGATATTGCTCTTCAGAAATTTTCCTCACAAGATGATTCTGAAATGTTATTGAACACTCCTGAAGAAAATAGAACTGAATTCTTTCTCAGTTCTCTCGAACTAGATTCATACTTTTGTGGTTGCTTCCACTGCTACAATGGAGAGTTTTAGGGGAAATTGGTGAGGAAGGAAGGGTTGGTTTGGTTTGGTTTGGTTTGGCCTATGAAGGGGAAGTAATTAGGTCTGTCAATTCTTAAAAAAAAAAACCCTAAAAAACCAAAAATGTGTGCATGTTTTGTGCACCTGACATTTATTTAAGAACCAGCAAGAAAATGAATACAAATGGCTCAAGAGACAATGAGAAAAAAAACTTTCTTTTACTAAGTTACTTCTCTAAAAACTGAATGCTGAGAAACTGTTGTTTAGTAGAAAGGGAGGAAAGAAAAGTGGAAACATATATCCTCCAATTATTCCTGTTATCCCCCCTCAAGGGCTACTACATTCAGAGTCTTCTCAGAACAATTCATGTACCACAGATTAAGATTTAAGCCTTTGGGTCATTCCTGTGATATAGGCCCCTTTCTGAAGAATATCTGAAGGAGGAATCCCAGACACCCCAAAAGCAGAGTGCTGGGTCTTGCTCCTACACATCCCCCTGACCAGAGCAGAGCAGAGCACTTATTTCCCCTCTGCTGCTCCTCCCAATTTGAAAGGCCATTGCTGAACTAGGACAAAATATTGTGTTCTAGGATGAACTCACCCACATGAATTTGCAAAGGACCCTTTGCCTAACACAGAGAAAGGAAGTCATATTTCTAAACACATTTACACATCACAGACCTGTGAATCTGAAGAAGAGTTTGGAAATAGACTGCAGGAAGGATAAGCTAGCAGTAAGAGACATACAGCCTACTTCAGAAATGTAACATTAAATACGTCAAATTAGTCAATGCCAGCACAGGACAATGGAACACTTGCTGCCATTTATGACATTTTTTGCCTTTAATAGAAGAAAGAAGCTGCAGTAAACCTGCCAGGACCCTGCTTTTAGTTTGGAAGAAAATAGCTATCTTGCTGCTGTTGGGTTTCAGTTTAGAGCAAGTGAATCATTGCTCACCCAAAGATAATAGCTGGACTAAGAGGATATATCCTATGGACTCTTTTTCACGGAATTCAGAGTACTCAATATGAAAAAAAACACATCTAGCACATTCCCCCTGCCTTGATGGAAGATTATATTAATCGTCAATAGTAACGTATAACAGGTTATCTTTTCCACTGAGATTAAGTGAATCACTGACTGAGAACACTGAAATCACTAAGCTTTGAAGGATGACAAAAATTCAGGTTGTGGACTTCTTTTCTCTTAAATTTCTTGTATCATCATTCTTGAGGAGTGTCCCTTCTTGGACACTTACTAGCCTGATGGACTGGCAACTGGACATGACTGCTTCAGGTCTCACTTTTACACTCAGGTAGGTTGTACATGCACCCAAAACCACACAAAGACCAGAGAACTTTTCCTACTGGTATCTCCTCAGTCTCCCAGTCCACCCTCTTTTTCTCTTACCAAAGGAGTACCAATTATACCAATATATTCACTTCTTCCAGCCATAAGTTCATCCTATGTACCGAGGAGTGAATATGAACACTGGCTCACTTGTTATCTCTCCAGGACCACAAGTGAAGACATGTTTCTATTTCTCTTGTGAGTAGGACATGGTTTTTCTTAGTCTCTCTGCTTTTCCAGGGGTTTTTTTTCTGTTTAGAGATAGATTTTTTTTTTTTGCCATTGCATAGTAATGTTTGGAGTTTTCCTGTCCGTTGCCCTGGAGGTCTCCCTCAGCATTTTTAGTCTTTGTTATCATTGCAGTGGAGTGGAGAAGAGAGAAGCTCTATGAGGACGGCAATGTTTCTGACTTTTCAGAGTGATGTTTTTGTGTCTCATGTAAGAGATATTAAACATGGCTTAGTCAATGAAACTGCACAGTGTACCAAGAGTTTGTCTATCCTTTATTTTCCAACTTCTTTTACCACATGAGAAATGCAAGACCTTCACATGCAGTCAGCCCAATAATGAGGAATCTCCTCTGCTAACAAGCACTACATTACCAGCTAAGTTAAAGAAAATTATAGAATTGGGTTTTTTACAGGAATATACTAATGAGGAGATAACCCTGACCTACATCCACTACCCCTGAAAAAGGTTGAGAGGATCTGTGAATGATAACCACAGTAATAATTTGGAAGAGGTGGCCCATGGTCTCCATTGCTGCCATGCACCTAGAGAGATGCAAGGGGTTTTTTTTTCCTACTGCATTTATAGAAAGTAAGCAAAGACTGTGCACTTCTCCAGTTATGATTTGCACCCAACACAGCATTACATAAACATGTGCCCAATCACTCTAGTTCACCTCAGCTGTAGTGATTTATACTGAGCATGGAGCTCAGTCTGCTTCATGATTGCCCCTACACAACCATGTGCTGGTGTAAGTATTGCTTTGGAATTGAAGCTAGAAACCAAAGGCTGAGTGACTTTTGGACTTTTACCCACACAAGCTGATTCCTCAGGCAGAAACTTCCTTTGCTTCATCAAAATACTTCTGCCAATGATCAAGTCCTCCAGGACAAAGCTTGAAGCTATCACAATCAGCACAGTAGATATAACTTCACTCATTTAATCTTCTATGTTAAATTTTATTTCATACTAATTTTATTTTATAGTAGCTTATGTTTCTGTAAGCTTCGATAACTTCTACCTTCAGAAGCAGTTCTTGACTCTGCCCTTTCAAAATGTGTGGTTCTCTACCACAACCACTCATGATTACCTCACAAAAACTTGCAAATATGTGGCACATCACAGCCTTGTTTTTTCATTAATGACTTCGAGAAACTGAATGGTTCATAAAATTATTCAGGTGATCCATGTTCTTCCCTTCTCTTGTCTTCTGGGTATGTTTCTAGAAGCAGCGAAAAGGAAGCTCTGAAAACTTTCCCATTAAGAAAAAAAAACCCCAAAACAAAAAACCACCTCAGTCCTTTCTACCTATCTAAAGGCTAATTACTGCAACTGTGATATTAAAGCATTCTCAAAATAATTTCTTTCTGACACACACTCTGCTGACGTAAAATAAAAGCTTTTAAAAATATCTCACTCACCTTTCATACTCATTCACATAGAAACCTCGGCTTTGTTGAATTTCTAAATGTTAATTCACAGCTTTTCATTCATCATAGTTATAATCTTTTTTTTATATTAGTAGCTGTTATGTAATTTGCAGTACTTTAAATGTCAGCTTTACTCAGCTATCTGCATACACAGCTGCTGCTATTTCCTTATGAACATGTAGAAAAAAGACTTGCTTAGATTATTCAGAGTGTATAGACATACTTCAGTAACTGACATTCTGAAAGTATAAAAAAAGGAAATGGTTTTGTTAATGGACACAAACAAATTAATACAGTTTTATATTGGTTATCTCAAAAACATATACAGATTACAATTAATTTCCTGTTTTCTCTATGTTCATTAGGTACTTCAAGTTTATTCAGAAAAGAAAAAGGAAAATTCTGGAGCAGTATACATCTGCTTCTGAAATTAAGGTTTCCTTAACATGTTTTTATAAATGGAAGTATCTGTTAATCTGAATCCATCTGAATGTGTTTATACACTAGCAGCTGAGGGGCTTTATAGCAGCAGGATTCAACAGTTTAAAGATGTCCAGAGTTTGTGAGCAGTAAGTATCCATTCTCAGGAAATGGCATTGGTGCCCTGAGGACAAAACATTCACTGATACTACAATTAGGAATCATTTGAATGAGAGTGTCATACTGAGGTCCATGCACAGCTGGATCCCCATTATTGTAGCCCTAGGTAAGCAAACAATATGAAAAATTGTCTAAATGAGCCTATGTACAGGAACTGGATTGGTATCACCCATTTATAGCATAGAAAAAAAACCCCTCACATGCAGTGGGAAGAAGAGCAAAATAAACAGCAAAGTGTCTTCTATTTCACTTCCTAAAACCTACTAGAGTTAGGAATTTTGCATAAACTTTTGTACCTTCCACATTTTTAGCCTCTCTCTTCTTTCTATCCAGATGACTTTCATATTTCATGTCAAAACATAGGATTTGACTTGAAACTGGAATAATGGAAGGGTCAGGCTCCCTGATTGCCACTCTATTCCCAAGGCCGGCCAACTCATACCTAACTGAACACCCTGAGGCCAACAGTAATCTCTACCAGGATAACCCCAAAGCTATCACAATCCTAGATTTGGCAGAGCTCCTGGCCTTTGGAGGAGTGATTCTACAGTACACATACTCAAGAAAGAACTACCACTTTCACTGTACCAGCAACACTCAAGGGCAGGACCTCTGTTTCCTGACTTTCTCCACAGCAACTGTTCCACATAAGCAGACCCCTTTCATACAGGTGGTGCCTGCAGCACTGAAGACCATTACTGAGTGACAATTCACACCCACAGAAAGTTCTGTCAGTCCAGGAAATATTCCTTGGGAAGTGAGTATTGTATAAACACATATTTCTGTGTTGACCTATTTGCGTTTTCTACCTGCCATGCCTAACTGATGGACAGAGCACTCTCCTTTCTGTTCCCACCCACAGATGATGCCAAGACTCAACTCTTCTACAGCCTCAAACTGCTGCTCCTTAAACAAAGAGCTTTATTGAAGATTTAGGCCAGATAATTTACTGGTGCTTGTGACAGCAGTGTCAATATCAGTTTTTATGTCTTTGCCGAGCTGGACACCACTTCGCTGAAGCATTTTAAAACACACGAAATTGTCCAGTAACCACACAGCATGGTCTGGAAAAGGTTCTGATGGAGGGTTTCTTAGACTGCAGGCTCTACAGAGGCTCACAGACACCCATAACCTTGGACTTCATCTGATCCTCCCTTTCCATTTGTCTATCCTCCTATTGCTTTCGCTGAAATGGCTCCACACTTCATGATGCAGTCATCTTTCCATGGCCACATCCTCCAGATTTGCCTTTTGAAAACAGCACCTGACCTCTGCTTTGAGTGCTCTCCAAAGTCTTTCCTGCTACTCTCGCTAATTAAGAGGTTTCTAAATTGGAGTGATGGAAGTGGGTGGAACTGTCATGGTTTAACTTCAGCTGGCAGCTAAGCACCACCCAGCCACTCACTCACTTTCACCCAGTGGGATGGAATAGGGAAGAGCAATAGTGAGAAAACTTATGGGTTGAAATAAAGACAGTTTAACAGGTAAAGCAAAATTCATGCGCACAAGTCAAACAAAACAAGGAATTCATTCATTGCTTTTCCATCAGCAGGCAAGCATTCAGCTGTCTCCAGGAAAGCAGGGTTCTATTACATGTAACAGTGACTTGGGAAGGCAAAATGCTGCTAACCCCAAATGTTCTCTCTTCTTCTTTCCCCAGCTCTTATTTCTGAGCATGACATTACATGGTCTGGGATATCTCTTTGGTCAGTTGGGTCAGCTGTCCCAACTGTGTCCCCTCCAGCTCCATGTGCACTCCCAGCCTCCCCAGTGGCAGGGCAGTGTAAGAAGCAGAAAAGGCCTTGACTCTGTGTAAACACTGATCAGCCATAGCTAAAACATCCCTGCATGATCAACACTGTTTCCAGCAAAAATCCAAAACATTACTCCATATATGCTACTATGGAAACAAAAAACTCTATCCCAGCCAAAACCAGTGCATTCTCTACCCTTTATTCCATACTATTTACATCATGTACAGGTCCCACACATCCTCATCAACTACCACTTTCCTTGCCATCCTTTGATATAATATGCAGACAACATTGCCTCAGTCTATGGGCCACCTGCAAAACGTCCACTAATATCCACAAAATGCCCATTGAGTTAATTTAGTCCATGACTTCATGCTCCATACGTTATGGGGGAGACTCAGGGAAGGAGAGGTGGTGTGTTATGTGGAGTTACTGATCACCAAAGCAGTTCAGGTCAGGTCACTGCTGCACTTGCACCTTCTTGTAAGTCTTGTGCTCCATTGGTTGAGGGGGTTCCTGCCACTGCAAATTCTGTAACATTAAACTCAAATGTTCTGAGGTGCTCCAACCTGGCTTCCTGCACAGGTGCTGATGCTTCAAGGTGTGGATAAATCCAAGCTGCAGCTGGGTGCTCCAAGGTGTATCATCCTCAGCATACACTTCTCCTTGGGTCACAATCTTTTTGGAGGAACACCTGCTGTGACACAAATGTAAACACAGCCACAGGTGCTTTGAGGTGTACCTGTTCTGGTGTGGACTTATCTATGTCCCCAAATGTAGCCTTTACCCCAGCCACAACCAGCACAAGGAGCCAGAATATTGTAAGCTACAGAGGGAAAAAAGTATGAAAACAAATCTAGACATACATAAATAATATGCTGCAGCTATAATATTTCATCAATGCTATGTTCACTAAAAAGAAAAGTTTAATTCTCTTGACCAAGAAATCAAATAGGAGATTTCCCCCATCTCTCTGTTTATAAGTGTTGGCACCATTACTCTAGGACACTGTCCTCTTCCTCGTCTTCCTACAACACCAATTGCCCTTAGTCCCAACCAGTCATGGGCAGAACTCTCATCTCTATGAGAAATCTATGGAAGGATCTATGAGGAAGGATCTATGAGAAAATCTGAGCAAAAGTAGGAACAAGAACTTCACCAATGTTCCTTAGCAAAAGCAAGGCAGAAATTTAAAAGAAATTTGCTCCTTTTTTTGTGAGCTAGGACTGCTGTGGAATGTAGGCCAATTAGATGTGCTAATTTGTACTAATGTCTTCTCCAAGTCCTTTATCTGGAGCTTCTACCTTGCAAGGACAGTGGGACCAGAGGGTCTGAATGTGCACTACTGCAGTTTCCTGCAGTTACTTTACCTGACAAAGTCTTGGCAGTGTTATTTCTCCTTACTCATCTTTAATAACAATCACAGATAACAAACCAGTTGGCTTACGTATTTTATTCTTTGCTGGTTTGTGGATTCGAGGCTTTTTTTGGGTTGTTTGTTTGTGGGGTTTTTTGTTATTTTTGTTTTCCTTCTTGTTTTTTTTTTTTTTTTTTTTGTTGGTTGGTGATTGTTTCTGTTGTTGTTTTGTGGGTTTTTTCATTTTGTCGTTTCGTAGTTTTGTTTTAACCTGACCAGGTTACACTTCCCTATAAACTCTCTAATTTGTTTAGGCACTTAAGCACTATTCTCTCTTCCTTTAAAATTAGTTTTGGAGGAGCAAAAAGTAATAAGGGATTTTATATTTGCTATATTACAAGTTTTGGTCGGTTTTTTTTCTGCTGTTGTTTTTTTGAGAAAGGATTGTTTTGGCATGTCAAACTGAAAACATTTTAATGGAAAGAGAAATGAAAAATTGCCTGTAAAGGACAGCTGAAGAATTAAAGTTCAACCTGTTAAAAATATATTCTGACAGATATTTTCTGGCTGCTAATACTGACTTGATTTAATAACAACACTCTGTGGGGACCTGACAAAACTGTTGATGGAAAGCAGGCAGGGAGGCTGGTGTGACCTGTCTTACCTTCCAGGCTCCTTAGCTCTAAGGCTGGACAGCTTTTTGGTTACCAGCCTCATTGGGAAGGGAGCAGTCAAAAGTGCTGACAATCTCTCTGGCTTTCTGGACTCCTTCTTTGGCCAAGAGTCAGTTCCCTGCTCACAGAAGTTTTCAAAATTGTTGACTTACATTAATTCTCCTAAGGAAAAATACTAAAACCTTTTTATTCCATAGAATATTTATAATTTTCAAAGTGTTGTTCCAAACCAAAATGTAAATAAATTGTAAATAGAAAAGGTTCCTTGTGTATTTAATCACGCACAGCTCCTCAGACCAGTAATCTAAATAAAATTATAACATTTTCTTTCAACCACTGAAGTCTGAAATACACATTATTTCCTGTTTACTGTTTGTGATACCCTGGGTGGTTAAATTGGGCCAATCTGCAGCTGGTAAGAATGTAGGCATTGGCTTTTAATGGGGATGAGACCTCACTTCCATATGTAACTAAAACACTGTCTTCATAGCATGGCTCCAGCTACACACAGGCCACTGAAGAGACCATCTGTGTAAGGCTTGCCAGTGATTCCCATGCTCAGCCAGTGGCAATTCTCCTAATGACTTCAGTAAATGTTGAGGATTTCACAAGAAAGAGGAGAAAAATGGTTAAATGTCTGAAAATACTTACATGGGAAAAGAAGAAAGCTCAAAATGCATACAGCTTAGCTAAGCAGTGACTCAGAGGGATCTGATTGCCATCCTCAAATATTTCAGAGAGGTTAAATACATGGGTGGGGAGGAATTACTCAGGATAACAAGGGAAAGGAAGCAATATGATTGCAGACAATTTGGATTGAGCTGGAGGCATATCTTCTCAATAGTATGACTGGTAAACTGTGAAACAATTTGCAAGTGAGACGGTAGTGGTCTCAGCATTTTGGCCACTTACTGCCAGGTGGGGAATCCACATGGTAATGAATAATCCTATTGTAGAAGTAGATGGACTTGACAGATTTTTCAAGAGCTGTTTCTATTATGGAGCACCTCTGTTACGATATAACTCTGGCAAGATACGTGTCCTGACATATTTACATTACCTAAAAGTTATTCTGACTAATGCAAGCAGAAAGAAAAATCACAATTGCACCAGGGTCTCAACTTTTTGAACCAGCATGTTCCATATGCTCTTCTTTAACAACCTACACCTTTTTTAGCCCCTCATCAACCCACATCTGAGCCACAGCAGAACATAGAAATGTCCATGAAGACAGGGCTAGATTTTAAGAAACTGTAAATTTTACTCATGTACTGACATCCCTCTTCAAAAGTCTGATGTCCTTCATCATCAAAAGCTTTCAAAAGCACCTACTTTGAAGCTTGGAAAATGTTTGTAAGACAAAATGTGCTTACAGCTCAGCCTTCTGTAAATGTGAGAAAATCAGGGCAAAACCTGTCATTTGTATAATTCATGTTAATTGCAATTCACACTGTTGGATAAGTGCTCGATATTAAACAACACAACAAAGATAGGTGAGACTAATAGAACAGGTTTCCTGGAATAAATAATTCTCCAGCAAGAGAGTGAAGGAGATATGCTCTGTCCCAGCCTTTTTGTCTCAGCCATCCTGTAGTACAGAGCAACACAAAAAAGGTCACGAAACAGAATGAGGACAGAGATACTGAAAAAAGCATTGAGCATCTCTGCAAATGTCCAAAAAACACAGGGACTGAGTAGTCAGGGGAGAGACAGAAGAGCAGAAAGGAGGTAGAGGTGAAGTACAGCTCAGTCAAGTTTCAGCTGATTGTGCAGATTGCTAGTGGAAGGGCAAAGTTAGCTGCCATGGTAAAGAGAGGGTTACAGTAATTGAACTGAGAGGACGAAAGGTGGGACAAAGATTTTAGAAGTAAGGAAGATTGCAACTATAGATTCCATGCTTCCTACAACAATAAAAGGACTTTAGAATCACAGAATGTCTTGGTTGGAAAAGACCCTAAAGATCAACCTAGTTTGAATCCCTCTGTCATGGGCACGGACACCTTGCACCAGATCAGGTTGCTCAGAGCCCTGTCCAGCCTGGACTTGAACACTTCCAGGGATGGGGCAGCCACGACTTCTTTGGGCAGCCTGTTCCAGTGCCTCACCGCTCTCACAGTAAAGAACTTCTTTCTAACACCTAATCTAAACCTACTCTCTTTTAAGTTTAAAATCATTTCCCCTTGTCCTTGTAAATAGTCCCCACTGCAGATTTCTTGTAAGGTCCCTTTTGGAACTGGAAGGCTGCTCTAAGCTCTCCCTGGACTCGTCTTTCCTCAAGGCTGAACAACCCCAGCTCTCTGAGTCTTCTTCAGAGGAGAGGTGCTCCAGCCCTCTGAGCACCTTTGTGGCTTTCCTCTGTACCTGCTCCAACAAGTCAATGTCCTTCCTGTGCTGGGGGCCCCAGAACTGGAGGCAACACTCCTGGTGGGCTCTCACAAAGGCAGAGAGGAGAGGCAGAATCCCCTCTCTCACCCTGCTGGCACTGCTGCTTTGGATGCAGCCCAGGATACGTTGGCTTTTTGGGATATGAGTGCATATTTCTGGGTTGTGTTGACTTCACTTTTTCTACAATGGGTTAAAAAAGCAAAAGCTCTTTCTATATTCCTAGCCATACTGCTTTCACCCTTTAAAAATAAATTTCTGAGTGCTGGATCCATCAGCCTCTGCATGAAGTTGGCTCCTGATACAGGGTAAAAATTTACAACCTCATGTTACTGGCAGAAGTGATTTGGAATAGCTTATTTACTTCTGTTGAGCCTTGCCCATGGCTCAGGCTCTCCCTGCGATGTCTTTTCAGCTGCAGCCACAGTACATTGCTGCCCACATCAGGCACCCTCTGAGGATCTGACTGTCTGGGGGGACCCATCCATGTCAGGTTGCCCAGAAGCCTTGGTTTTCTAACAGGTCATGACACAACTGTGCCAGGAGCATCACTTAGATGTAATGCTTTTGTTATTTTAGCATTTCAAAAGATCAGGTCTAGTGATGTTGTAGAAATGTGGAGAGGGAAAAGCTGAAGTTTGCCACAGAAAACCACAAAGTTACAGGAAAGATGCTTTGCATCAGGCTTGATATTGGCTGAAATCTGCAGTGTAACTTCATGGTGCGTTTGGCCCACTGGAAAGGAAGTGATTGACATTCTGACTTTTATATTTCTACCATGTGCTTGGATAAAAGGACTCTGTTCAGCTTTCTGTCTATTCTCCCTGAGGGAAAGGTGTTTTATTTTAATATTTTTACTGGAGCAACATGCAATGGGATCTGCTCTGTACCTCTCACCAACAAAAGCAAAGATGACCGTGACCCTCTGAGATTTCACACTTTGCAATCAACCAAATGTGAAAAGGGCTGGAAGCCCTCAGCCATTAAAACAATAAGGAGAAACCTATCTGACAGATGCCTTTGTTGCATATAGCTTTTCATTTTAGGGTTCCTTTTGATGCCTGAAAAACCAGAAAAAGGCATCACTTTAATCCAATATAGCATCCTATAATATATATCTCCATTCTACTGTCTCTTTAAAGGGAAGTCTCTTGATGATTTTTTGTTCTCTATTTCTGCTCAATTGGATTGTATCATATTTTTGCACTTCAAATTTTCCTCCTCCTCAGGCTTTCAAGCTCATATCTCCTTTTCTCTATCTATACCCATCAATCTCTTTTCTTTTACCTACCCAATGTCTCAAATTCTGTCTTCAAAACAAAGACAGCAATTCAATCTTTTCAAGTCCTCATGTCTATGAAAACCTGTACAAATTCACTCCGTGACCCTGGGTGCCTTTTGTGTTATCATTCAATTTGCAAAAGATTTCAAGATGTATAAAAATTAGTCTAAACAGTAATTATTACTGTATTTTTGTAAGGTCTAAAGCAAAGCAAAATATGAATGTGTCCTGGGTTAGTCAGAAGGGGTCAAAATCTAGGAAGTGACCTGTGCTGCAGGAAGGGATACAACTTCCTTCCTGAGAGCGAGAGCCAATAACCAGGAAGTTTTAAGGATTGATATGTAGGTAAACCAATTAAACGTTGATTTGCCTTTGAGGAAAAAATCATATCTAAGCAAAGAACCTCTGAGCCTCTTCCTGTTTTTGCGTGCTGTTGCTCAGAGTGAAGCAGCTCCTCTGCTTCTCTCCCCAGTAAGGCTGGGCCTTCTTCTTCCACTTCCTGCCCCCCAACCCCCTTCCCACCCAGAGTGGGGGGGGGAAGAGAGGTTTATGGCAGCCGTGCCGCTGCAGCTGGGAATGGGGGAGGAACGGCTGGAATGTTCAGCAGATCCAGCTCAGCCGGTGTGTCAGCTACACCAGACAGGGCCAGGCCCCTGCTCCAGGCCAGGCAAGGACCAGGCTGGCTCCATCCAGCTCGGGCCAGGCCCTGCCCTGTCACCCCGGGCCCAGATGGCCCCAGCAGGCCGAGCCAGCTCCGCAGAGCCAGGCACAGAGACTCTGAGAGCTTCTGCCATCCAGCTCGGACCTGTTCAAACAGCCCGGCAGGGAGCACGGGATCGTCACACTGCCAGAGAGAGAGAGAGACAGAGATTAACTCTATCCATGCCCGGACTAAACTTACAGACACCCATCCTTCCTTGCACAGAGAGAGGAACGAGTGAGGACATCTACATAAATGCAGCATAGAGACTTTAAGTCAGTGACGGAGGCAGAACCGATGCCTAGAGGGAGGTGCATGAGGAGTGCTTCGAGAGTGAAGCTGACAATTCTTTTGGGGAACCATGGTTGAGAGTAAGCTAATAAATTCCCTGTAATATATGAAGGAATGGTCCAAAGTGGGGATGTGATGTTCTAACTGCAGCCAGTGAGCCAAGGCACCTGGGTGGAGATGTGTAGGTGCTGAAATAAGTGCAGTTCGATGAGAAGCTTGAGCTGAGACACAGAAGATGCTGTGAGCTGTCCCTTGCTCTGGGAAATGCTGGAGAACTTGTGTTGCCAGGAGAATCTGTGTTGCTAGACACAGAAGAAGGGATTTTCCTTGCTGCTGCAATAGAATTGCTCATCCATAAAAGGGTACCCTATGGACTGTCATGACCCCCCTGTAGTAGGTGTAGGAAGGCTACTGGTGTGGGGGGAGGGATCCTCCACAAGCAGATCTTTCCTCCCGGGTGGCTGCTGGTGGTGAGGCTGAAGACCCATAAAAAAAATGTATTTTCTTACAGAAAATCGATGGTATAAGCAAAAGAGACTTCTCTCCCTAAATGAACTGGAACAAAAGCTATTTCAGAGGTGGTAAACTGACTGGAGGTTGAAGTGTTGTCTTTTTGTGTGTTGTCAGGGAGAAAGAAATGGAGAGGTGGGGGGAGGAGGGGTGATCTGAGGAGTTTGTTCTGGTTTTTCTTGTTTTTTTCTTTTTCTTCGGTTTATTAATAAACTTTCTTTATATTCTATAACATTTGAGCCTGCTTTGCCTACTCATAATCCTCATCTCACAGCAAACATCAAGTAAATTTTGGTAAGTGTGCTGGCATTTGTCCAGAAACTCAAATAGGCGAACTGAAAACCACTACAGAATGCTAAGAACCCTGAGAAAAATTGAACTTATCTTTGAGAGCAGCCCTGCCTGGGATACTGGTGGATTAAAAATTAGACTTTGGTGAGCAATGTGTGATTGCAACCCAGAAAGCAAATCATACCCTGAGCTGCATCAAAATAAACCATGATTTCCCCCTCTACTTCTCTCTCATGAGAATTTTTTCTATGATTCTATGACTCAAAGTAAAGACATCTGCTGATGGCAAATTGAGCATCATTAAATATCTTAAAGAATAGGATTTCTGCTACTCCTTTCCTTAAACTGGGTAGCTGTCTTGTCTTACAAGGTCTAGCTTAGCTCCTTTTGGGGAGCCTCACGATTTATGGAAGATGCATGTGAGACAATTTGGACCATTAGTGTATATATAGTAACAACAGCATAGAATAAAAGCATCTCCACTGTTATTAAGCTGTGTCCTCATTTACCAGCTCTGGTTTAGACAGAACTGTCAAAAATTTAGGGATTCCTGGCTGATATCAGTTTCAAATGCCTGGGCCAACTGTTACCTGATTTTCATATAGTTTTCCAGCTGAATTCCTATACTAATACAATTAAAGTCAGTAAGTGGCCACTCTAGGGTTTCTCCTTCAGTTAGCAGAACCAAAGAGGCAATCAGAAAGTGGTACACAAGTAACAAAAGAAACCCCTTACATATAAAAAACAAAGAAACAAAACTAAAAATTTTCTCAGTTTCTTACTGACTCTCATAAGAAAAATGTTTTATTTTTCCTTATCCAAAGTACAACAGGCATTAGCAGTCAAACAGATTTTTTTTAATTTAATCAACAGAAAGCCCTACAGTAAAGGAGAATAACTTCCAGCTGACCTGACATAAGAACAGCCTTTTTCATGAGCATTTGAGATAAAACCTTGGTATTCATGCAAATTACTATCTGAATACCAAAAATATTTTATGAATATGTATGATGGCAATAACAAACTTCAAAACAAAACCTCAAAACAACTTTACTCTGAAGCTGTTACAGCTTGTTTTGAATACACAGAGTTGAAGATTTCCATTAAAAAGCAAGAAGCTTCATTCTGCTCTAGCTATTCTGTACACATTGGCTGGGGTTTTTTCGTTAGCATTTCTTCTTTTGTTAGAGTTAGACCCAAAATCATAACATTTTAATCTCTAAATACATCTTCAGAAAATGTGTGGGTTTGTTAAAAATAGTGTCAACATGACCATGTGGGAACGGATAATCTGTCTCTGCATAAATATTTGGCATAATATTCCTACATGGTCAAGGCCAGTGCAACTGGACAAAGGGACATGGAGGGGAGGATATAAGTAAGAACTTCACTCAGAATCTTCCTTTTTTTCCCTTCTCAAACTGAATGTGAACCAAAACATTCTGAATGTACTGAGATATGTATATATTTTCAGGTTTCTGAAAGAGCAGAATCAGCAGTGTCAGATGATGAGGGGCAGCTCTTAAATGATTTCCAGTCATCACAAGTTAAAACATTGGAAGTGTGTACTTTGGAGCAATCTGAGATCACAAGATGTTTCAACATCATTAAGTGTCTGAATTTACCACAGTCAAATATTTTTACACTTGCTCAAAACTTTTTTCCCTTTGCATTGATGAATGTATCCTGTGATTCTGAATCCTCCCCCAATAACTTCATTTTCTGCTGAGTGACATCTCAGTCCTGAACCATTTTCCACAAGAATAAATGCAGATGGACACCTGGATTCCACTGGTTTTGGCCCAAAGCATAATTAATTGGTGTTCTTTCTTCACTCTGTGCTGTGGTAATAGAGTATCTGGATTATTTTTCTGCCAAATAGATGTGTGAATGGAAAAAAAAACATCAGAAAACAAAGCATCATCATATAAAGACTTTCACCAACTTCTTGGACTGTTTCAAGAACTCATTTCTGAAAGTAATTTGCCACTATCTGGATACTCAGAAACATCAAAGACTGCATAATAGTTTCAACAATTTTGGATGCATAAGACAGTTTCAGCAGGAGCAAATGAAAAATACTTCTCACCACTACTCCCAACTCCTCTTCACTGATGAGAAACTCAGGCTGTCTGGTTTCATGTGAAGAAGCAAAAGTCAGCTGCAATATAATGAGGATAAGTCTTCCTGGAAAGAAGGACATGAAAAAAAACCCAAAGAAACAAACAAACAAACAACCCTCCCAAAAAAGAAATAAAAAAAACAACCACAAAAAATATTCAGTGATTTCTTTCAAAACATGAAGGGCTTGTGGCAAGAACTCCATGTATCATGTTCTTAACTGCTTGGATTTTTTCAATCAAATAGAATGTCAGACCTGAAAGAAGTAGCTGATTTTAAGACTAAAAAAACAAGAAAGGTAATATCACCTGCACCTCAAAATGCAAAATGGAAAATATTTGCCTCTGCAAAACATACTTAAAGACTACATTTCAAACTAGTTTCTATGACTACCAGCAATGTGCTTTAGAATATTTGCTTTAAAATGTCATTATCCTGCCATCGTGTGCCTGTTTGAGGTACTGCTTACTAAGTGTGTATTTAATTTTAAAATCATGACTCAGTTTTACAACTTAGACATTCTATCACTAGAAAAATGCATGCTGCAATATAAACATCAGGTTTCAAGCACTTGGAATTATTAGATTGCTATTATGCTGAATGAGAATGATTAATGCATCTGTAAAAAGTGATACAATGACTGGTTTTGCTTCTTTTATTTCAGAGCCAATGCTTTATAATATAAAACAGCTGGGAAACCAAAAGTTAAAATTGGTAACATTAACATTTTATGTGAAGAAAAAAACAATTTCAGTGTTGGACTTTTCCTCCTTTGTCCCAGTCTCATTCAATTCCAAAATGTGCAGGAAGTGGCTCACCTTGCCCCCCACTGCTATACTAAGTCAAAGGTATTACTGAGGTATGTCACATCACATTACTCAGTTTTAGCAGACCACATGCAGCACAAGATGGGAAAAGGAGGGAAGTCTGCTCTTCTTTCTGCCTAGGCTACAGAGCCCAAAATCTCTTTCATTGTCTGAGTGTATAAGCAGGAAGCTCCCAGCTCTGTATCAGTGAGTGGTGGGCATGCACCAGCCTCTCTCTCCTCTTCCACTGGGGGATATTTGAGCACATACCCTTAAATCTCAGCAAGTAAGCACAGACACAATGCTTTTTCCTCTTTTGTACCACTGAACAGCTGTGCAACTTCATCTGTTTGAGGTAACAACCCCTCAGCTTCTATTCCAGCCTTAAAGTTGAAACTTTTCATGCCACATAAATAAAAAGGTAGCAACCTCTTTTCTCATCTACTTCTTTAGTACTAGACTATGTTGAGTTTGCATTGCGCTCCTAATCCCCCTTACTGACAGATGCCAGTTTGCTGTGTAGGTGCATTGCTGACATGAAAGTGAATTCACACAGCACTGATCTGTACTCCCAAGGGGGCTGGTTTTGGCTAAGATAGAGTTAATTTTATTCACAGTAACAAGTACAGGGCTGTGTTTTAGATTTGTGGTGAAAACAGAGTTGACAATACAAAGATGTTTTTGTTATTTCTGAGACATGCTTACACAGCAACAGGGAATTTTCTGCTTCTCACACTGCCAGGCCAGTGAGGAGGCTGGGGGTGCACAAAGGGTTGGGAGGGGACACAGGTGGGACAGCTGACCCCAACGCCCAAAGCCATTTGTCTTCCCAATTCACTGTTCTGTGCAATGGAGCCCTGCTCTCCCAGACACAGCTGAGAACACCTGCCCACCCATGGAAAGTGGTGAATGAATTCCTTGCTTTGCTTTGCTTCTGTACGTGGATTTTACTTTACCTGTTAGACTGCCTTTATCTCAACCCAGAAGTTTTCCCACTTTTACTCTTGGTATTCTCTCTCTCATCCCATCAGAAGGAGTGAGCTTAGTTTCCAGCTGGGGTTAAACCATGACACTAAGCCACTAAGTATAGGACTTTAATGAACAATGTAGGTTTAAAAAAACCAGAACCAAAACCAAAACCAACAAAAAAACAAACAAACAAATAAACAAAAAATCAACCCCCCAAAAAAAACCCCGAAACTAAAACCCCACAACGAAACCAAACAAACAAACAAGACCAAAAATTCCTTAGGACCCTGAGGAAAAATCCCTCATAACATTCATAAAACCTCAAATTCAGAAGGTGTAATTGAAAGTAAATCACAGAAAGTCTCCAGCCAGATGTTAGAGACGAAGCAAAACATTCCCTAGAAAGTTATTTAACATCTCCACAAGGAATCTGGACTATCAGCTCCAGCTGAGGCAGGTTGTAACTGCTATGTGTCCATGTATAACCTTGTCCAATAAAATAACTCAGAAATGGGAAGCTCTGCAGCCTCCAGAGCAGAGCAACTCAATACTACTTAGTCTGGTAAAATGTTTTACATCTGTTGCCATCCTACCATTGTCCACATTTAGGTCCTTTCAATGGCTTTAAGCCACTGGCAAGCTCAGTACAAAGTTTTCTCATCAAAAGCATTTGTTTCTTCACTTAGTCTTCTACCCTTACTGCCCTTATGGTCAGAAATGAGTTGCCACTAAGAACAAAGCTGTCAGAAGCAACAAGCACATTTAGCTCTCCTCTTCTCTTTGACAAACTGATGGATTTTGGTGTCTCTGCTCTGATACCAAAGATCTAATCCTGCAGAGAGTTACTCACACAAAGAGTCCTATTGATTGCAGTGGAAGTAACTTCCCCAGGTTTGCAGAACACCCTCCTTCTGCCATGCACATGTTGTAGCTGTTACTCAGCTTCTCAAGCAGCTGATGAGAAATTAATGTAATTAGATTTCCAGGGAAAAAGTCCAATGGGTTCACAAGGGTACTAGCTGTACATCTCCTCCGTAAGGTTGAACAGATCACTCTTTAAAACCATTTCATCTTAGCTGTTTTATCTGCTTTATGTTTTACTTCAAGCAAATCTAAATTTGTGAACTGGTCAAAATCAGTCTGTACTAAGGGCTGTTCTTTAGGGCCAAGGTTAAAAGGAGCTGGCAGGCCAGTTTCACCCTCTTGTTTAATTTGTAGCAGCAGAGATACCTACTTCTTCTAAACTTGGAACAGCACCCAGCACAGGTAATTATCTCAGCATTGCTTCCTGCCACAGGTTATTGCATTTGGGTGCTGCGAATTTTCCTCTGCATCCTGATGTGCATTTTACACAGGAACTGTCATCTGTGATGAGCTTTTCCACTGCCTTCTGGCACAGGAGGGTTCTCTTTTACCTTGGGCCATTGGATTCAAATAATAAAAGTAAATAATGAGAAGGTTTCCAGCATTCATACTGTATCATACCATAGAATAATTTGAGACAATGGCAAGGGCATAATAGGATTTTTATGGGACAGAGGGAAAAAAACAACCTGACACTCACATCTGATCCACTCCACAGACCTGTGCTGCTCACACAGCAAGCCCAGAGCAGGTGACTGACCACCTCGTCTCTACAGCAGTGTATTTGGCTCTATTTAGGTAAAAAATCGGTGCTAAACAGAAACAATTCAATGGGCTGTTACACAGCCAGCCAGCTTTGTTCACAGATGTTAGTTACACCAACAAATCTGAGTCATGAATTGATTATAGTGCTGACAAGGTAGGTGGTGAAGAAAGCACCGTTATAGGCTTGAAAAATAGGGCTGGTAGAACTCTCACAGGTAATCTAGACTAGTCTTCTCCTCTGCCCAGAGCAGGAACATGGATATAATTTTCAGATATCATCCACTCTACCAGTTGTTTGTTAAACTTATTCTCTAAAACTTACTAGTGATGGGGACTATGCATTATCCCAGAGAAATCTATTTAGCACTTCCCAGCTATTACTTTCTTACTTCCAGGATTTTGTTTGTTTTGTCTGAAGAATCTCTGCAACCATGTGTCGTTTATCTACTCCCTATGTTCTGCTTTGGTATATTACCATTCAATTAATAAAATGTGTAGTATTGCTCTTTATCTGAAAGCATTTTTTGGGTTCATTTCTATTCTCATGCGCCAGAATGGCCTTGCTGTTGTAACATATGTCACTTTTTGTTTCCTTCTTTGATCTTGAGAGCTAGTATTGCCCAAAAGCCTACCATAAGCATTCATGTGTACATTTTCTGATGTGTAACCATGTGTAAAAAATCACGATACTGAAGATCATGCATCTGCAAATATTTGTCTGCTTGTGCAAAGTGGGAGGTATGGAATTTCCTCTATAGGTCTGCAAATAAACTTTGCAAGCTGCAGACTGAGTGGGCCTTTACACTTTTTAGCATGTGCTATATCATTCATGCCTTGATGAGAAATGCTTTCATGAGGGAAAGAACAGTTCACTTTACCAGTCCTGTGTGCCACAAGGTGCCTGACATGCAGTGTGCTTGTGCTCTGTTTGTGCTGAGGGTCCCTAGGTCCCAGATGAAGCATCAGAATACAGTGTATCTGTTAGCCCAGTCCCTGGCTCTGCATTGGGATGATTTAACAAACTTCCTTCAAGATATCAGCAGGTCTTGGTCTAATGACCCCAACTTATTCAGCAGAATTCCTTCATCCTCTCTGAAACTTCCAATCAAACAACTACAGAGAAAACACTACATATCTGGACACATAGAGCTAACCCTCAGACAGATCCCAAACACATCCAGTCAGCACAAGCCACTCACAAACACTCTGATCTAGAGTCAGTGTTCTGGACTGAACACAGCGTGACTTTAGGCCAAGGCATGGCAGAATATCCGTCCTCAACCCTGGCCTTCACTGAGAGCATTTGGTACCACTGACTGTAGGTAGTATTGATCAAGAGTGGGAGCAGGAGACTCAGGAAATTATTGAAAATGCATTCCATGTAGATATGGAAGGAACTGAAATTCTCCTTATTGAGGTCCTGGAGAACTGTGCTGGGAAGCCACAGCTTCACCAACTAACCCAGGGCATTCTCATGCAGTATCTAAAGGAAGGCATCAGAAGAAATCAGGGATACAAACAGCAACATTTCCAAATTTCTCCTTGTCCTCCACCACATACAACAATGCCACTCATTGAGCTGATTGGTTCAGTTCATAGATGATTAACAGCTACCTAAATCTGAGGAAGAGTATTATCTGAGCCAGCAGAGGGAAGCAAGCATAATGGGAAGTTTGTAGCTACTGAGTGAAAAAAACAGATTTGCTGAAGGTGTAAGCTGACATTAAATGTACAGGCCTTTTCCAAGAAAATACACACCTGAAAAGACAATGTAAAGTTTCTACCACAGCATCAAGGAGCAAGGTTTTTGGTCAAATCTCCAAAGCAAGAACAGCTAATCGTCTGCATCAGCAGATGCTGACCCAGCTCCAAGGCCTGCCTTCAGCACTTACTGCCCGAACTGCAGCAGGGTGCTATTACTGAACAAGAACTTTTCTGACTGCATATCTCTTGGGACACTCCAAAACATTCAGAATGGTATAGATTTATCTCCATGGCATTCAGTAGCCCTGGGACAGTAAAATACCCGAAGCACAATTCTCAGCATGCTAACATGCTGCGCAATCACAGTGTAACTGGCTGTGAGTAATGGGGTGAGCTATATTCAGGAAATATATTCGTACAACAAACATTAAAAAAAAAAAAACCCAAATAAACAATTCCCAAATTAGTCTGGAATCTCTAGAGAGCAATAAAAATGTCTACACCTTTGACACTTCTCTTAACATCTAAAGAACTGGAAAACAATTTCCCATAGGCATGTTCCATGACTGAGAAAATAGTTTGAAGTGAATTTTTGTTTCCATTTTACTGGAAGTTTTCAAATATCTGTCAGGAAACCAGCCTCAGCTCGATGGCATCAGTGAGCTGCTTCAACCCCCTATAGTCCAAGCCGTCCTGGTGAGCCTAGCAAGCAACATGAGCTTCTTTTCTTTTATCTATACCAACACATCCTTACTCCTGCAACTACAAAATACAAAATATTTCCAACCTTCAGCCAAATTAAAAACACCCAGATATTTTGATTTTCCTCTTGAGGGATAACACAGACAAAAAGTCACCTGAACATTCTGAATTCAAGCTGAAATGTGAAGTTTCTATTTCACATGCAATTAGTGCTGTCTGAAAAGTTAGCTTTTTTTTTCTTTGGGAGACCACAGATTATCTTTGTTGCAATTTATCCTTTACTCCAGAGATATACCATTCTGTGCGATAATACACATCGACTTTATTTAATCAGCTGCACAACTCCTCCTGTAGCTAAAATTCCACTGAGATAAACAAAACCAAACCAAACCAAAAACCTAAAACAAAACTGCCTTAGTTCTACAGCAAATCATCAACACTTCCCAGTAAAGTGATCAAGGAACAAAAACCATTTGACCTTTGTGGACAAAAACACCAAACTTTTTGATACTGGCATCACTCTCTGTTTCTCTGCAATTGCTTGAACAACGGTGTCCCTACTCTCTGACCTGCTGTCTAATTTGATTTTCTGCTGGCTCTGTGTTATTTTTCACTTCTACGTTAATAGGAGTTTTAAGGTGTTTGTTTCTGGAATCATATTTAAATGTGGTTTTGTTGGCGCTCATGTTTGAGGCTGATGCATGCTGACTGCTACTACTTGTTGTTTCAGTCCTCACAGTAGTTCATATTGCTGTAGTTTGTGTGATGGTTTGACCCTGGCTGGATTGCTGGGTGCCCACCAAGCTACTCCATCACTCCTCTCCTCAGATGAACAGGAAAGAGAATACATAACAAAAGGTTCATGAGTCGAGAAAAGGGGAGAGGGAGAGATCACTCATCAGTTACCATCATGAGCAGAACACACCTGACTTTGGGAAATTGGTCAAATTTATTTCTAACCAAAATCAGAATAGGATAATGAGAAGTAAAACAGACCTTAAAAGCACCTTCCCCCCATCTCTCCCCCTTTCCTGGGCTAAACTTTATTCCCAATCCTCCACTTGCTCCCTGCCAAGAGTGCAGGGAGGGGGAATGGGTGTTAGAGTCAGTTCATCACATTTTGGTTTTGCTACTGCTTTCTCCTCAGGGAGAGGCCTCCTTCCCCTGCTCCAGGATGGGGTTCCTCCAATGGATGACAGGCCTCCATAAACCTCTCCAATTAACTCTCCAATGTGAGTCCTTCCTACAGGCTGCAGTTCTTCACAAACTGCCCCCAGGTGGGTCCCTTTCCATGGGGCGCAGTCCTTCAAGAACAGCCTGCTCCAAGCATGGGTTCTGTGGGGTCACAAGTCCTGCCAGCATACCTGCTCCAAGTGGGCTCCTCTCTCAAGGGATTCACAGGTGCTGCCAGGAGCCTGTTCCAGCACGGGCCTCCCACAGGGCCACAGCCACCTTCAGGAATCCACCTGCTGTGAACTGGGGCTCTCCACAGTCTGTAGGGGCATCTTTGCTCCACTGTGGACCTCTTTGTTTTGAGTACAACCTACATTTGAGACTTAGCACATTGGAAGGCAAAGAGGGAGGGCAATACTTGCACAGTCTGAAATCTGGAGAACCAAAGAGAGCTGTACCAGAAGCCCACAAGCTGTAAAGCCAGAAGACAAAGTGATGGTAACAAAGTGATTACTCCCTGCAGCTATGGACTGTGTTCACTTAAAGCTCAAAAACAGAAGAGAAAAAGTACATTTGAAGGAATACTCTGATATATGACTTTTTATTCATATTCACTGAGAGAAGATAAATTTAAAGGGAACTCAGAACTCCCTTTGGAGGCCACAAACCATGGGCAAACAATAAAAACCTCTGAAGTCTTAGGCTTATGTAGGTCAGGAGAAACTACATGGTAAAACTGGTCTATCATTACATGTACTTATCTGCAAGAAATTAGAGATACCATCTCTCCTGATTTACTAAGATTTTTTTTTGCCTGAAAGACCGATTATGTACTGGATAATATACTTACATACAAGTAATTCAAAATCAAAGCCAATGAATCAGCCTACCACATTGCACACTTGAATACACTGTGCAGAACATGCACAGCAGTACAGAGAAACATGGTCTGGGGCACCACCAGCATCCTACTAACTTTTACTACCATAACATCTCTGATACGTGGAGGATAACACAGATAAAGTGCAAAAATTCCCATGTACATTAAGAAAATAAGAATGGAAATTACTGATTTTGTGAAAACATCATTTCCCAGACAGTCTACAAGAATTACTGCAAGTGTAGTTTCCTTGTTGCTGGGATAATTTCTGTTACAGTATTTGACATAAAAAATAATTTATGAGAGTTATAATATGCATACATGAGCTCAGTTGTATAACTCAGCATTTGCTGAGCATTTTCCTTTGTTGTGCTAATGGAGTTTTTGGCTTTCTTCTATTTTCATTGTCAAGTCACTCAGCTAAGACAGTCACAGCAGTCATTTACAGGGACTAAGTTTACACAGCAGTATGTGTCATGATGCAAAGGATCCTATCTAGTGACAGCTGCAAGGGGAATTTCTGTAAGCAGAATGCAATCAGTGAACAGAAACACACCCAGCAATTCGAGCAATAATGGTTACAGTTTCTCTGTGATTTACAGTGACCTATTTTATTTCTGATTATAGTTGCTTAGAGCAGCAGTTTCAATGATATGATGGCAGTGATGCTGTCACCTGGTGCTTCCCATCCTCAGGGTGCTCCTCACACCAGTGCAGAACAGGTCTGCAGATCTCTGTGTGGGGTTGGGGCACATCTCTTGCTTTGTGCATTGTGGCAAAAAAGCCAGTTCCAGTTCTAATGCTTCCAGGATAAGCTATGCAAAGATTTGGTGACCACCACAAGCAGCAGTCTCTCTGTGCCTATCTGAGAGGTGATGACCAGGACATGCTGTCCTGGATGACTGGTGATGCTCAGTAACTCCTGGCTTCTCTCTCCAAAGTTATTTTGTGCTAGACCTTCAAACTGCTGTCAGTGGTTGAGTTTCCTTCTGCCAGCAGGATAATTACTGCTCAGTACTCAGACTGGTGCACAGTCCCAGCAGTGCCAATGGCTCCACAGTCTTTTTTCCGGGTTGATGGATAATGACAAGGCAAGTGAGAGGGAGCCTTGCCACTACTCACCTTTAGGTAACTCAGAACCTGCTACCTGCTCTAGGAGGCTGGTCTTCTCCTGATGTTAATAAAGAGAGGGGAAAACCTTTCCAAAATGCAATCCAGAAGAGGAGCCAAAATTAAATACACAGAAGCGCCTATGTCCCTGCCAGCTGCTCACTTTGTAGAGAAGTCTACAATATTTTACCTTCACCAGCACCTTTGTGTATGAGGTAACACTGAGTCATTCTGAGGGAAATGATGGCCTTTTTTGGAAATGAAATGAGGCCCTTGTTCTAGCAAGCCTTGTTATAACAGCATCATGCACTTGCATATTCCCTCCAAAACCAGCCTAATCTGCCTTGCATCTGAATATACAAGTCTCCAGATGTAATGCTTCCACTCATATTCTCCAGTACTCATAACTATATATATACGTGTGGGATGAATATTCAACACTGTAATCTTGGCATTCCCCAGACTAGTTTAGGGATGACAAATATATCTTTAGATCACGCTCTGTTCATGTGGAAAAGTTAGAACAGCTGCTGCTATTTCAGTTCTCACAGGCATGGAGTGAAATTACCTACAAATAGACACAGCAAGTATGACCCAGAAGGCAGAGTGCCCTGGGAGGTGTGCTGTGCCACCTGCCTCCCCACAGACACAAGGGCTTGCACGGGGATACCTGGAAGACAAGCTTTAAAGCTGCCCTCTGTAGTGATTACTACACCTCCCTCTCACCCCTTTAGAGTTGGAACAAAGGTTTCTGGAGCACCTTCATGCTTTTGGTTTGTTGTTTTGTTTTATGCATCTTTAAGGAATAAAGAAGTAGAGATGAAAATCTTATCCAAGAAGATTATTTGGCCATAAAAAGAACTCAAGGTCAAAATGGGGTGAAATAGATAAAACTTGCTGAAACAATTCTGAAATATGACTCATACATGTTAAAGAATGAGAAAGCAAAACACATTCATCTTGGCCTTTAGAGTTTTATTCTGTTCCCCCAATTTCCTTGACAAATCTCCTGGTCCTACCTCATCAACTGTAAATATGCATCTGCATAACAATAGTAGCTAAACTTCAGCAGCTGGGCAAAGAGGTAAATATTCTTCCACAGAGTCAGCAAGCTCATTTTTAATGGTATGTGGGCTATTTTATTTTTGAAAAAGTCATTTCTTTTATTAGAAAAAATATGAAGATAAGGTTTTAGGAATACCTGTACAAACCTACGTTCTCTCTTCTGCCTTTTTCCATTTTCCTTCTAGCTTCTCTCCTGGCAGTCAGCAAAAACATCACAGGATTTATAGAGTCAGCAGCACTATAGGCAATGCAAAATGAATAGCAATAGAGGAACAGGAGAAAAGCCTGACAAAGGAAGTAGATAGGAGCCTTTGGAAAAAAAATGAAAACAGACAACAGTTTTAGAAAAGAGCAAATTATAAACAAAATAATGCTACTCTGTAAGGCAGAAATTATTAATCATTAATAGAGAGTTGGGAAGTAAAAATGGAAGAAACGTAGGAGGTCATCTAGCTTATTTCCTTGATTCCCTGGTATTTTGAACTGTCTGAACTCTTTCAGCACAAGAACTGCCTTTGAGATGTAATTCTAAGATTTTCTCTGCTAAGATGTTCATGCAACACATCTGAACAGAATTAAAGAGATATCCTAAACTAAGCTGAAGATTTCATCCCTGCTGAGATTTAATTTAGAGTTGCATATGTAATGTCAGGCTGGTCAGAATAAATATAGCAATTAAGCAAAACAATATTTAGTCCAGTTTTACACCCCAATTGTAATATTATTATTCTAATTACTGTCAATTTGTATCATCCTACATGGACTGTTAAACAGTGACCTTCAGCTTGTCATTTCTGCAGATCACTGAAAGAGCTTTATTGCAAAGGTAAGAAGTCATGTTTCTCACTGCAGAGTTCCCATTTTTCCATATTTCTTTGAGAAGACAGCCAGTAACTCAACCTGGAAAAATGAACAGGAACACAATTCATACAAATGTCAACAAGGTATTGCTTTGGCACATTTCTGTAGCAGCAGTGTTAAGAGCCATGCATTGTAAATGTTCTGCAACTCACTGGACTGTGAAACTACTTGGAAAGCAAACCTTGAAATTTTGCTTATGAAACATTTACACTGATAAATTTAATTTAGTATGTCTTTCAGGTAACAAGAAATTTACATTAAAGTTTTGAAACAATGGCAAGTGCAGAGGAAATGAAAAAATCAACATCATTCTTATTGACAGTTTCCTATCTGTCCTAATTCTCTGCTCATTTTAGGTCTATTTTTCCATTTTGTGGAGATTGATATTTAGAAAATGACTTCAAGCTTTAATTCCACAGAATATATCGACAGCACAAACTGTTCTCAGAGATGCAGTTGTTCGGTCAGGGAAGACATCAATGGTTGGTTTAAAGTGTTTAAACATTGCCCATATTTATTCATGCAGCAGAGAAGGGAATGCAGTAACAGAAATCCTTGCCTAAACATGTATCAGTGGAAACATCAATTTTTTTTAAAAAGCAATCTTAAGAGGCAGGTAGTCTTTTGTTTTACCTGTTGTTTTCTACTCTTTAATCAAAGAATGCATTCCAAAAATCTGTATTAGATTCTGATCCTGCAAATACTTGCAATATGTTTAAGGTCAAGTGCCTTGTTCCACTGATTAGACAATTTAGTTCTGTCTAGAATGAAATTGCACGATGGGAATCCTTCCCAGTGCTCATCTTGCTGTTCTCTCAAGCTTTGATACTGAGATGGGACAAAACCAAGTGCAATACAGCTCTAAGTCAGCATGTTCCCACTAGAGGTCAAGAAAGAAAAAAAATGTTGCTCTTATGAGTAAAAGTTAAATTACTTTAAAAGTACTCTTAACTCATAGTCCTATTTTAGACCCCCAAAAGACTTATTACAGTAGATGAGAAAAGAAGCTTTTGGGTCTCCTGTTATCTTGGTGTCCTAAATTGATCACTGTCTCGAAAACCATGGGAAAAATATATAAGAACCTAAAAAGTTGTCTTATAGACTTACAAGTTGCACAGTCTGTAGTTTAAAGAAACTGGATCAGACTGGATCAGATAAAAAAGATATCTGTACTAACATCCTGATTCCAGAGGCGCCAGGAGGCAATGAGCTGGAACAATGTTTTTGACTCTGTGACATGTGCGACCTTTAATTAAGAGAAGGCAAATGTGTTTAGACTTACTGCATAATGATCCAAAAGTTCTAAGTCTGAAAATCAAAAAACTGAAATCACTACTCTGAAAATGTCCAGGCAAAAATATATCAAACACAGATTCCAAGTTTGACAGAAACAGTGGCTCTCTGAATCACTACATGAAAAAAGTTCATGTTTTGACTTAGACCTCATTCCAAAAGTCAAACCAGTGTCCATATATGAAAACTTTTTTCTCCTAACTTGCCTGACTTACACAGATACAAATATATTTGTCACTGAGCTGCCTAATCCCCTGCCTGTTTAAATCTACCATGGTTTTCTCTCGAGCCTCCTTGGTTCAGATTTCCTAAGGATTATTCTAAGAGGTAATACAAGAAGATGTCATAAAGAAGATGTCATACTCCCCATCCTTATTTGTTCTCTAGATGATGACCATTACATTATGGCATTGAGAAAACTGTGTAACACCGGAATGCCTTGATCCATAAGCAGAGCTAAAAACTCAGTCAAAAGAGTTTTGTTCTGCATTACTGGTAATATATAGAACACATGAGCATTCATGCTATTACCCATGCAGAATATTAAGAAAGATTTTACTGGGTTTGCCAGGGATGGAGTTAATTTTCCTCCAAGCAGCTGGTATGGGGCTGTGTTTTGGATTTGTGATAAGAGCAGTGTTGACAGCACACCAATGCTTTGGCTGTGGCTAGTGGTGCTTACACAGCGTTAAGGTTTTCCTGCTTCTCATGCTGCCCCAACAGCAAGTAGGCTGGTGGTGGGCACGAGTTTGAGAGAGGACACAGACAGGACAACTGACCCTGACTGACCAAAGGGATATCCCATATGTTGCTGTGCATTTGTCTTCCCAAGTCACTGTTACACTTGATGGAGCCACGCTTTCATGGAGATGGCTGAACATCTGAGGGCCCATAGGAAGTGGGGAATGAATTCCTAGTTTTGTTTTGCTTTTGTGCATACCCTTAGGTTTACCTCTTAGTCTGTCCTTATCTCAGTTCACACTATAACCCTCACCTTGAATATTGTGTGCAGTTTTGGTCAACACAATATAACAGACATTACAGTAGTAGAGAGTGTCCAAAGGAGGTCAATAAAGACACTGAAGGGCCTTGAGGAGAGGCTGAATGAAGAGTGACTGAGATCACTTGGTCTGTTCAGCCTGGAGAAGAGGAGACTGGGGGGAGACCTCATTGCAGTCTGCGGTTTCTTTGTGAGGGGAAGAGGGGCAAGCACTGATCTCTTCTCTCTGGTGACCAGTAACAGGACCCAAGGGAATGGCCTGAAATTGTCTCAGGGAAGGTTTAGATTGGGTATTAGAGGATGGCTGGGCACTGGAACAGGCTCCCCAGGGAAATGGTCATAGCACCAAGCCTGGCAGAGTTCAAGAAGTATTTGGACAATGCTCTTGGGCACATGGTGTGACTCTTGGAGTGGTCCTGTGCAGGGCCAGGAATTGGACTAGATGATCCTTGTGTATCCCTTTCAACTCAGCTTATTCTGTGATTCTCACCCCTATTGTCGGGGAGCATGTGAGCTCCTGGATGGGACTTTGCTGCCTGCTGGGATTAAACCATGACAAATATTCATGGTGCAGTGATGTTTGAGCTTTTTCTTCCTCATCCTGGTAAAGATGCAAATACTCACTAGTATTCCAGCTCCTGACTCACAGTACAGTTGAGTCATATATTGGAAACTAGACACCATTTAAAATCTGAGCCTTGGGCTCTTACTACTCCATGTATAAACCAAGAAAATCTTCTGAGGACAGCAGATGCTTTGTTAATTGAAATTTTGGTTTCAAAACTTTTGAAGTTAATATGAGCAAGATGGAAACACCTGTTTTGACCTCCCGTTGAAGTAATTTTATAAAACCAATTCCTTCCCCAAGCATTTGGCATATCCATACTGAAAAGTACTCCAGATATTCTGACTTTAAAAGCCATCCAAAGACAGAAACAGTACTTTGTTTTGCTGCTCCCTGCAAGAAAATCTTTGATGTTTATCCTAACAGGGCTGTAATAGCCTTGCTGAAATCATGCTGACTGGAGAATGCAAACAGTGAAGTTGTACTTGCTGGAGACTCGCAAGAGCCAAACAGAAAATATTCAAAACAGAAAAAAGGCAATTTTAAAGTTGCATCCTGAAGTAAAAGACCAAAATTACATACTTGAAGACTAAACTTGAGAAAAAGTTAAATTACTGACATGGAGAACATGTGAAATGGACAAATCAGGGCACTGGATTCCTACAGTGTGTAAAAATATCCATGGGTAAGATTTATGAGAGAGTAAGTCTCATCAGCTTGAAATTTAGTTCTGATATGTTGTTTTAATCCACAGTGAAAGTTATCTTATGCTTTTCAAAGCAATAAGCATAAGTCATATGCAAACATAAGATAATGTAGAGGCTTGATATTGATTTGACTTACACCACTTTGAATCAGAAGTGCTGAAAGTGACCTTAAAAAAGAAACAAACAAACAACAACAAAACGGACAACAAGTGAAATGAAAAAAACCCCAACAACCAACAAAACAAAAACCAAGAACTACCCAAACAAACAAATAATCTCAAAGCAAACAAAAACCCCACAAACAAACAAACAAACAAAGAGAATACCAACCAAAAAGCTCAAAAAAACCAACCAACCAAACCCCCAAAACCCAAAAAAATCCCCAAAACCAACCCAGAGTCAGAAATATTCCCAGATGAGAGCTGGGAAAAGCTCTAAAAATACTATCGAAAATAGTATCCAATGTACAGTTAAGTTAAAAAAAACCCCAAAATCCAGGCCAAACCGAGACACCACCTTGCTAGTGGAAAGAAAAAGTGTTGTAGTTTGAAAAAAACCAAAACTGACAGTAATAAAAGTTATATGTCTACTGGCAATTATTAAACAGCACCAAGAAAAATTTCCAGGCAATAGAATTCAATTTTCTGAATATTTAATCATTAGAAAAGTCACAAGCATTATTTTGACTTGGGCCAACTATCACCTTCACAAACAATTTACAGGCACATCCCAGAAGTTAGCTCCTATCCTGATTATTCCCTGCAGGCAGATTTGATGCAATCTTCCTTTTTTTGGAGATTAAACTAGTTTAAAAGTTGGACATGGGCTATTCTCCGCTTGCTGGCCTCAGTGTTGGAGAACATTCCCAGACCTGTTTATTTTATGAATACCAACATAGCCAGCTTATGGGTACCTCAAGCTAAAATCATTACAAGAATGTGACCTGCAGAGATTTAAAAGTAGTTGATAAACAACAGGAGTATATGAACTGATAAGGTGTCCAAGTGACAGAAGAGACCCAAGAGACTCTACAAAATGTTTTCTCCTGCAAGAACAACTTCTTGGCAAACTATACCTTTAGCTACAATATTTATTTTGTCACTGCAGCAAAAAGGCAACAGAATAAAGCTGTATTTATGGAAATAGAAGGGGAAAATTAAAAGTCTCCTAATGATGAAAAAAGAAATTTAGTACTTATCACATGGAAGAAAGGCATTACAATCTTCTTGAAAATGCTAGAAAAATACTTTTTTCTTTGTTAAATTATTATTGTATTATTCCTACTCTCCTTTTTACATATGAGAGCTTTTTCTATATGTGCTTAATTCCTGGGTAATTTCTATCCTGAGTGACTGGAAAGTCTGTGTGTATGAGAGTGTCCAAATTGCCAAGCAATATATCTGCTTAGTAAAGTTTCAGGACATCTTACTCTGTTGGAGACATGGGTCTATTTAGAGTAGACTAGTGAAAAATAAACAGCACAACGTGTTTACTTAGAACATCAAAGACTTCCTGCTTGTGCTGATGGCAGTCTAACCTTGTCTTTCAGACAAGGCTGAAGGCTATTGGCAGAAAAGACAAGGTTTGGGAATGTACGTAGAAATTAGGTTGAATCAGCTAGATTAAAGAGGAAACAGGATTGGTTCCATTTCCAGTGGTACATTTACTCTGTGTTGTCAGCAGGTGAGCCCAGAAACAAGATCTCACATCTTTGATGTTGATTAAAAAGTTTACTCTACAGTCTCAAAGCTCCAGACAGCAAATGATGGGATTCACTGAATCAGGTGTGAGTTATGTCTAGCACACATCTGGGCCAAGTCACCATAGGATCCTTCCACAGTCCTGCAGAGAGCAGGGAGCTAGGCAGGAACAGCAAGAACAGGTCAGGGACTGCCTTGTTACCTCCTGGAGGAGACACTTTCCATATGGTCAGATGAACTGTACTTGAATTTCCACTGCTGGGACTCTGCTGGAAACCAAAACAACCAGACAACTAAATTAGGTGAGCTCAGCCAGAGTAATGGTGTGGAGGGTCACTGCAGTGCACCCTCTGGAAGGCACAAACACACACACACACGTGAGCCCAACTGAGCCCAGGGCAAGGAGTCAGACCCTAGAACATGCTATGTACTGCCCAGAAACAACATAAGAGTTAGGCACACCCCTTCTTACCACAGGCTTAGTTTAACTAGTACTAACCTAAAGCCCTTAAGCCGCAACCAGAAAAGTAGAAAGGTAGACTGATAATCCTGAGGATTTCAGAGATACCCTATAGATCACTGTGGGCACTGGAAGTTGCAGGAACCTCAAACAGTTTCAGACATTTAGAAAACAAAAATATTAATGGCTTTATGAAGGGTATGTGTTTTACATAAGAAATTTCTCACATATAAGCACAAAGACACCCTGTTTCTTCAGGCACTGGAGTTTGCAGTGTATGCACACAACATGCCCAGGTAATACTGTAACTGTGGATCTGACCTCCCAAAGCAGTTGCTTCACCTCCATTAAGTCTAAAGATATTTGAAACCAACCAATGTCTTACAGGAACAATTAGTACCATGGCATGTACAGACAGGTCAGAAAAGGGCTGGAGAGAGAACACAGAGCTAGGCCTGCAGATAGTACCACGTGCATCTCATGCCACTGTGAGCTTTGACAGCAGGAAATCAGGCAGGCTGGGGCAGCTGTTTGCATTTCCCCTTTGTATTCCTGTGACTATTTAAAACAGTAGCACAATGTGAGAGGTGTTAGTACCATCGATGTGCATTCTGCTGTACACATGGCTGACACTGTTCATTATGTGCTTCTTGTGTCACAGCCAAAACTCAAAATACTTTTGTTTGTAAAAAGTCAACAAAACATGGAACTGTGAAGCTTCATCATCTGAAACATACAGCACTTATTAAATCTGTTTTTGGGTTGTCACACAGGAAGACTGCACAACACTGCCAGGCAAAACAAGGTAGAGAAAGCAGATGCCTTAACAGCTACTAATTAGAATGTAATTACTCTTTCAATTACCTTTACTCAGCACTCTAGGTCCCCAAGCCACTACTGACAGACATCAACTGTCCATGTGGCATCCTCATCTGGCACAAACCATATGAGTGTGAAATCAAACGAGACACTGTTACGCCAGTGTTAGCAGCACGCCTTTCAAACTCCCTGCAATAGCAAGGCATGCTGAATATTTCATAGCATGCATTTAGAGCTGGTATCTCCTTCTTGGGGCAGTATAAATATCATATTTCTGCAGAATTGCAGTGCTGCAGAGCTGTAGGCCAGTGATTACATTCTGTGTACAAACACAGACAGCCAAATCACAGTCATGCTGGACTAAACACAGACTCCCCCATCCTTTTACGTGAGTTTAGACTCCTGCTGTTACAAGCAATTTTGTCATAGGTTAACATCTAGCATCAAATCCCTTCCTTACTTAAAAACAGAGAAGTTTCCTTGCACACTGAAGGAATGAAACATAAATACAATCCTTACTCCTCCAGAGAGTTTTCTTCTATATATTCTAAGAAATTGAAAACCACCAAATTCCTGTCATCTAGAGATCTCTGTATACCTGTTATTGCTTTTCATAATTCTTGCAGTGCCTGGGGCCCAGCTACAGCTACAGAATCCCTCCAGAGTGGGTCTGTAGATGTTTACGCTGTGAGGAAACCACGCCACCACAAGCACATAGCATAAGCACATAAAAAAACAGAAATAATCTCTCTTTACAGATGAGGAACAAAAGCTAACAGGCACTTCACCCAAAACATGAGACTCAATCTCAGATTTCCTTCTTTCAACACAGCATTTGCTCTGAGTCTGCCCTTCTTTCCTCAGAAGGATGGGTCTCCTTGCTTGTAAATAAACCCATCTTAGTTTTGTGGGAATGTGAATTTTTGAAGAACCTTGAGTCGTAAGAGTTAGTCAGCAGTAATAAGAGTATCTGAGTGTGGCTTAATGATGAGAGTTATCATGGGAGTGTGTTGGAGACTGAATGCTATAATTTATGGCTTAAACATCTTAATGAAGCACTTTTACTTATTACAGCAAAACTGTATAAAAGCTGCAGAGAGGACCACCACACCCTGAATAGGCCTTCTGACTGAGGCCCTGAACTATGAAGATAAGATAGTGACTCAGGTCTGGGCTGGGGTAAAAGAATACATTCACAGAGGGATCAAGCTTAGCACCTTCGGGGTGGACACCGAAGCCCCAGGGCTATCAGCTGCCAGGCTCACACAGACCCTGGCACCACAGAGGGAGTGAGAGAGGCTTTGGGTGTGTGGTGAAAAAGCCTCTGGTCAGAGGCAGTTAACACCTACCCTCTGCCATGCAGAGGAGCTCAGCTGTGGACTCTTTCACCCCAGGAAAAGCTGCACCCACATGAAGGACAGTGGGGATGTCATGGTCCATCAAAGACCCCCCAAAAGGGGTCCCCAGACCCTGCACATAATGCAACAGACCCTCAGTGTTGCAAGGGACAGCATCAAGCTGGCTCCCTGCAAGGGAGGCACGTGGGCATTCCCAGCTGATCCAGACATATATTAATCAATGGGATTCTATACTTTTCAGTGGGGGACTCTCACCACCAGGATCAGATGGAGGGAAATCGAGAGACATCATTGGGACCCCCAGAATGATGTGATATGTTTCCACCTAACCTCATCACTCTCTCCCTGTCACCCCATTTTTCTTTCTTTCTTTCTTTCTTTCTTTCTTTCTTTCTTTCTTTCTTTCTTTCTTTCTTTCTTTCTTTCTTTCTTTCTTTCTTTCTTTCTTTCTTTCTTTCTTTCTTTCTTTCTTTCTTTTCTTTCTCTCTCTCTCTCTCTCTTTCTCTCTTTCTCTCTTCCTCTTTTACTATTAAATAAAATATATCTGGTTTTTGCCATCATTATCTAACCTCATTTAGTTTTAATCACATTTTCGGGTATATATTGAACCCTTCTGGATCTGATCCATTTTATTCACAGAAGTTTAGTTTCCCTTGCTCTTCTGTGTTTAAACCAGTTCATAACAGTGATGGTACCACTCACCCGTGAGTGCAGTGCTATTGCTGCAGCCCACAACTGCCATGCAAGGAAATTGTACTCCTTTTTCATGTATCCTGCTCTACCAGGCAGCAGGCACATGCTGCAAGCTCTTTTGTAGGCAATTTAACCAGGCTTCACTTTGGATCTTCCCTTTTCTGATCAGTTTTTCCTCTGTCCCCGCAGGAGAGAGTCTATATTCCAGGAGGACACCTGCGGGCACTCGAGAGGGCTAACAACTTGGCACTGAGATGTTCAGCCTGAAAGGAGAAGGAACAGAAATACCTGGTGACAAAAACCAAATAATGCTTCAGAGAGCAGGAATTTTTTCCCTCAACCACTCCACAGCTGGAGAAGGTCTGCAGGTTCACATGCCACATAGCAATGGAAACAGTCCCTTAAGGAGTACCCCATCCCTTCTGTAAAGCAAGCAATACACTTGTTTCCAAAATATAAAGGTTAAGAAGCAACAGGGAATTGCTCAACATTCACTCTCTCAACTACATTGCCGAATTACTAAAACAGGACCGAGCTAACTGGCACTCTCCAGAAAAGCTTTCAAGTTGGGTTTGGGAATTAGTATGGCTGGGGAACTCATCCAGTTTGAGTATCTCCACACTGTCAGAGGAAAAGAGGGTTTAGCTGTATGGACATGGACTGTTCACAACACTCTGCCTCAGTGCTGATGAACAGTCCCAGACATAATTTATTAGTGCAGCTTAATTCTCTGCTAACTATGAACTATCAGCCTACTTGCCAAACTGTACAGCTCCTCTTCAGATAGCTCTGGTGGAAATAAATCATTACTGGAAAAGATCAAAGAGCAGAAAATCAAGTTTTCCTGTGATTCCCCTTACTTCTTGCATTTGCTACAGACCACAAGGTCAAAAATCATTTGTTTTCTGGCAGAAACCCCTGTTTGGGAAGAGGTGGTCAGGGAGACTACAAACTGTGGACTATAACTCCCCATCCTGAGCGCTCTAATCGATCTCTCCTGTTAATTAGCCAAACTCAGTTATCATTATGAGGAAGCTGCTAACAAGATGCAGAGCTTTACTTTAAATTCTAAAGAGAGATGATTATTGATGTGCACACAAATAGGTCAAACTAATATAAAGAATACAGATAGAATATAAAGCAGTTTTCTGTCCCAAAGCATCCCCTTTATAAAACCCCCACTGTCAGTCTTGAATCAGGTTGTTTTCTTGTTACAGGCAAATGTGCATGTAGCAGCAGATCAGATCTTTGCCTTTTCTTCTGCTGCAAGTGAAAAGCCAGGCAAACAGCATTACAAAACCAAAAGAAACTGCCAGAGGAGAAGCAGCTCCACTGAAGAGATGAACAGGTCCTGCTGTCATGGGAGTTTAAAAGATTCCTAATCCTCAGAAATCACTGACGCCTTCAAAAAAACCCACCAAAACCCAGATATTGACCTTGTCAATATGCTTATTCCATTTTGAGAATAGGAAAGGGGGAAAGAGAAAGTTGTGCAAAATGAGTGCTGTACAAAAAGCTGCCTGTCTGCTTTCATGCTGCCTAAAATCTTCCTTATATTTCCAGTGAACATTTTTCTTTAATTCATTCTGATCTAGACTGTAACATACTGTTCTTCAAGAGATGGACAGAGGGACTCACTTTCTGCAACTTACAATGTAACACCATATATTTTTATAATTTCATAAGCAGTTTTCTCCACTGAATATTTTTCTGATAGTAAAATGAATAAAAATATTTAATTTAATGCACCATTTAAGACATTTCTTAGGGGGATGCTGTAATATTTTATTAAGCCATTGTTCTAGAAAGATGCAGGAACTTAACTTGCTATGCAGACCTCTCTGCTGAGTTCAGACCTCAATTATGTTTAGTCAAAACTTTGAAATTTTCCAGAAATGCTACCTGGAATTTCCTCCATGTATTCAAAGGAGAGGATATATGAAGGAAGAGACAGAGGATTATTTTCTATTACTTTTTTATATTAATTATTAATATTGACTAAATATGTGTTGATTTTATTTGCCACCTATGAATATGATTGTAAAGTGAAACTTTTAAGCAGCTCTCCTGCATTCCATTAGATTTTTGAGATTGAAAACCCTTAAGCACATGAATACACTTGGAAAATGAGGGGTTTTTTTGATTAACCAGAGCAAGGAGAGGATGCCAGATACAGTGAGGGAGTTCTCTCTCATCCCTCCAGTTTGAAATATTTAGCATACTGATTTTTTCATCTCAGCATATTCTTAAGCCTTTAAGAAAGTTGGAGATTACTTAAGTAAGAGCTAAAGATTTAATGCATATATATATGAACATACTGGTATAAAACCTCAAATTTATATAAGATTAAATTATACTGCAATTATAAAATACAACTAGTTTTGCTTTTATCTTCTCCAGTTCCAGTATCTTACAATAAGATAATCCATCTAGTGTCAGAGTGGGTGCCATCTGCATTTTAATTTATTATTAAATCCCCAAACTGTTAGGCATACATCAGAGGACACAAATCTAAAGATAACACAGAGTTCTTGGAATCCATGTGAAGTTAATATTGTAATAATATTGACGCAAGATAATAAACCTTTCTTATTGCCACTTATTTTTTTATTGCAAAATTTCAGCCTTTTGAAATGGCAGCTGAAAAATGATTGTGCATGCTGCAGACTTATGAATTAGCAGCACAGCTTCTTGGTGCACCTCCCTGCAACAAACTAGTGCAGCATCTCAGAGTTAGTTTCACAAAATCACTCTCAAGGACCAGACTTTCAGGCTGGTTTTGCAAGGACAAGATTTTGAGAAGTGGTTTTTGACCTGCAAGCATACAGACACAGTGTCCCACAAAACTCCATGTGCAAAATTATTTTATAGATTAAAACTGCATTGTTGCTGAGCTTCTTTGCTCAGATTAAGGAGAAATGTACTCTAAAGTCCAAAATGCCTGTGTGCCTGCAATCACAAAGCTGTGAGCCTATTTAAACTGCAGTCTCATATATATATATATACACACATATATATATGTGCAACCAGTTTCCTGACCTCTTTGTTCCCCACCTCCTCTCTCTTCCTGTACATAGTACAAAGAGTACAAGCAAAATGTGTCAGCACTACTTTCTTCAGGATCATCTCAGACATATGCTGAGTGATCTCTAGAGCAAAGTGAAACCATATATAGCAAGCAGTGCTTTTGCTTTGAATTACATTGCAGATCCAGCTAACAACCTTCACATGATTTAGGTTGAGTAATTTAAGATGATGGTAGGGAGCAGGTCTGGTTCACTGTCCAATGTTTCAATACAGCCATAGCCTTTACTTGTGATTTATTTTAGTGTACTTCTGAGCTTGTCCTGCAGTCTGCATTTAAATGACAACATCTAGGTAGATTAGGATTCAGCAAGATTTCAAGAAAAGTATATAAAATTCTAATTCTTTTGTTCCAAACTAGAGGGAAGCATGCCTGAGGCAACACAGCAAGAGACAGTACCTCTCCAAGAGGCATGACACATTTATCACAGTATCTTGATTCATCATGAGTGAAGATCCCCAAAAGCTGACAAGTTCAGAAATCAGTGGGAATCAGGATCAGGGAATTGCTGCTTTGCAGAAGATACCAGGTCACTCCCATTCTGATTCTCTTGTACCTCTCTCAACACTGGACTAAGCAATACAGATGCAGTAGGTCACAAATCTCCCCTTAGAGGCATTGGAAAACATCAGAAGTGTTCAGTGGAATTGGGTGCTGAAATGCTTTGGAGCCCCTTAGCACATGGCTTCAGACATCTTTTAGGCTCAAAACTGCTTTAGAGAAACTGCTTTCTGGGTATCTAATACTTATTATGCATAACAGGACTTCTTAGAGAAGTTCAGACAAATTATTTCCTTCTCTTGTGTTGGCAGCATTTACTGTTGCCCTGCTACTGTTAAATACCCACTACCATTACAAAATAGGAAAAAATAAAACAGTTGCCAGGACAGCATAAATCTGAAAATGACTCACAGTGATTTCACAGTACTTAAAACATTTATTTGCAAGTGTTTGGACATTTGTCTTAATTGTCATTACTGTAGATATCTAATGGAAAAAAACACTCTGCCCTGAACAGCTGATATTCTGGTATCATTTTTACCAATATTACTTTAAGCTGACATTTTGAAAAGAACACTTTAATAATTACCATGTCATTTAAGAGAAAATCTTGGAATCAAATAACATATGATATAGATACTTAATTTGAGCATTTAAATACAACAATTCAAAAATTCAAGTTTTGGGGACATGTATAAGAAGCTACTGCACCAAATGGCAAAAATGCATATTCAGCAGCAGAATAAAAACAAAATTAGTCTGAGATGTCACTTGGGATTTCATATTCTTCTTTATTCTCTAGCTGTAACTTAGCCAGGTCAGCGCTTGGAGATGCCTTTCTCCTCATCCCTGATCTTCATGCACAAATAACTCCTTCGCAGCATAAATATGCACAGGGCATGTATTTCATTACAACCACAGTGAAACAACAAATTCAAAGAATTGTGCATTTGTTTGACCTGCAGGGCTGAATGTAAGAACCTGACTTTTTGCACTTCTGCTCTCTGCCCAAATTTCCTTGTTGCTGTACCAAATCCCCAGCACGAGCCTCCCACCAGCATCTCCTGCTCCTTCCTGCTGGGCTCTTGCATAGCAGAAGTGCCTCTGAGGGAGTTGTAGCCCCCAGCTCCCATTCAGCTGCTGTCTTTGACTACCTAACAGGCAGGAAGAGAAGACAGAGCCAGAATCTTCCCAGGTATTCAGTAACAGAAGCAATGGACACAAACTGCAACACAAGAAATTCCAGCCAAGTAGAGGAAAAATTCTTTCACCATGAGGTTGGTCAAAGATTTGACCAGGTCACCCAGGCCTCTGGATCCTCCACCCTTGGAGATATTTAGGCTTCAACTAGATATTGCCCTCAGGAGAGCTGATCTAACTGGATATGACCTCAGCAAGGCCTAGACTAGATGTTTTTTCCAATCTTCATTACTCTATAATGCTAAAACCTGGAGACAAACTGCTCTTCTGGAGCTTCAGCTGGTCAAAATTATCTCATTTGTTCAAGGCAGAAGTTCCCAAGTTGGATATGATAATTCTTCAATATAAGGAAAAATAAGAGGGTTTTTGTTTTTAGGAGAAAACTCATCTCTTACTTAGGCAAATGTAATCACATACTACACTTGTAAAGGGTTCCCATCAGAGGTACCTCAAACATTGTAAACATCATTAAGGACAATGATATCCATTGTCAGAAAGTGCAGGTGCATCTCCCAGCTTTCTTTTTTCAAGTTCCAAGCTGGTTAGAGCTGCTGCTAAGGGGGAGGGATTATTTGCTCAGGCTGATGCCATGTTATTGCAGCTACACATTTGGCCAGTTCTGAGGCACTGAAGTGGCTCATACACAGCATGGAGCATAGGAAGAGAACACACACACATAACTCCAAAAACTCAAGGACTTTTCCCCAAGAGAATGTAATCCATGTGATAAAATCTACCCATGCTTCACTACATGGCTACCTTTCCTTTACTGTGATAAAATCTACCCATGCTTCACTACATGGCTACCTTTCCTTTACTGTGATAAAATCTACCCATGCTTCACTACATGGCTACCTTTCCTTTACTGTTTATCAGAGCAGATATAATGAACAAAAATAGATTTGCACCAATACAGCTGCCACATACAAAAGCAAATTTCTGCCTTGTCTCAAGGTTAATATTCAGTAATCTTTATGAGTCTACATTTTCTGCATTGCTAATACATTCTTGTGTGACTCCTTTCCTCTTCCTATTCTGGTTTTAAAAAGTAAAAAGGATTTAAAAAATACATTTAATTCATTCTTTATAGAATGACTCACTGAAAAGGAGAGAATAATGTCCTCTAATTATAACTGCCAGGGTTTTTACCTCCTGGTAAGTATACTAATACTCTTTCCACTAATCGCAACTTTCCCCTTCCTCCTCTAAATTTTAAACTCTCAAACTGCTTCTTTATGGAAATATTTTTTAAACTCATTACCACAAGACTTTTCTTCCTTGCAAATGCCAGGGCTCTGAGGAGTCCCGAGTTTTTTCTCCAGACCCTGCCATTCTCCCACCTTCAAGTTTGTTTGAAAGAACACTACCATACCCAATCTAATTTAAGGAAGCATCCATTGCAAGAAGAGAGAATGTCCGTCGTTAGACTGAGTGATGTAGGTGGAAAAAAGACAGATTCCTCTGCTGAAAGGAGACAGCCACAGAAAAAAATCTGCTCAATGATGGCATGTATACATAGCAGAGTCCCCTATTTGTCTGCAAACCAAACGATAACCATAGAACATCTGATAAACTGCTGTGGCAGCCATGGCGGCAGGGGGAAAAAGGCATGCTGTAGTCAGAGAAATACTTTTCAACTCACTGAACAAAAATCCACTGTGCTTTGGATAAAACCTGAAAAGACACACATCATGTTACAATCACTGCAGCCTTCCCACAAAACACAACACAAATGCAACACAAATGCTTGTAAAGCACCAATTTGTATGACCTTGAAGCTACACACGTGCATATGGCTATGGTTTCCACAGCTGTGAAACCCTAAAATTCAGTGCCTCACGAGAATGGTTGGAAATCAGTGATTCAGTCCAATGTCAGCTGCAAGGAAATTCCTGCAAGGCTACCACAGCACTGGTCCCTCACAAGCTCACTGACTGGAGAACCTCATCTCACGCAGGAGCTGCTGAAAGTGGAAGAGATTACTACAGCTGTCCAAACAGAAAAAAACTTTGTTTTGTACCTCAATTTACATCCATGGGAGAATATACAGAATATTAAGTTACTGGTCTGAATTGTACCAGTTCTGAAGCTTTCTCGGCTGGCAGTGTTTGGGGGATTTTTTATTATAATTTATTTTGATTTGGTTTTGTAATTTCTTTTTTTTTATCACAGGGAAAGGAAGCTACTCATAGTGGTTTGGGGAGGAAAGACACAGAGCAACCTCTGGCTTCAGCTCAGCAATCTCTGCATCCCCAGCTGGTGGAAAAGCAAATGGCAAGTGCACAGCTCTTCCTCCCCCAGCCACCACCTGTGCCAGGCAAAGCAGAGCAAGGCAAAAAGGAAGCATTTCAGGCAGGCAAACCATCTGCCATATGCTGCTGCTGCATAAGACATCAAAAGGGCAGCAATCAATGTTCCACTCTTGATGAGATCTAGCCACTACTTCTGGTTTGGACTTCTCTAGCTCAAATTTAAAGAGCAGGCCCTGGAGGCAGAGGTGTGCGTCAGGCAGCTGTCCAGGATCCAAGAAACACTCTTTCTTTGAGTGTTTACTCCAGCTGCTTCTGAGGCACTATCCCCCACAGCTGTAAAAGACATCTGAAACAGTCATAAAGAGTCAAGGTTTAAAGCTTCATACTGTTGCCATTATTTACTTCCAGCAGTACCACCCCCACCCCTCTCCACCCCCAAAAATCCAACCAAAAAACAACCTTCTATCATCTGGGTACTTCATCATCTATTCAAGCAAATTGTTACTCCCTCACAAAACCCAGAGAATTCGTTAGTCTATTCCCCTCACCACCTACCATTTCTCACATTAAATGGAGAATATTTGTGATCTTAAGAAATCAAGTTTCTAAAGCACAGCGAAAATTTGTTATTAGAGCAGTTCAACACCACAGGCCTTTCCGTCCTTCCTCCTACCCACCCACAGACTTTAAGGGAAACAGTTGCAGCTCACAGGGTACAGAGGGAAACACCCCACATTCAGCAAAGAGAGCTCTCGCACACTCAAGAACAGCACCTGGTACACAGATTTGTATCCCAGGTGATCTTACCCTGTTATTGGGACAAATTAACCATTCTAATTTACAAAAAAGTCAGCAGAAGATTATTTCAGAAGCTAAGAGGTCTAAAAGTCAAAGTGTGCTAGAATTCTCTAGAAGATAAAATGCTGCCCTGCCTCTAGGTGAGGCTACCCAGCTGCCCTGCCCTGGAAAGAAGCAGAAGTTGTCAAAGGATTTGGCAGTTACAAAACCGAGGCACTTACGTGTATTCAAAGGTCTGGCAACATAATGGTTATTTTAACTCCTCAAATTGTCTGCTGTGACGATTATTTCTTCCCCTTCAGCTTGAACAACCTGCAGCTCTCTAAATTCCTCCTCCTGCAGAGGAGGGATAGGAAGCAATGCACCTCAGTCAACAATGCCAAATTGTGCTGGGCTGGAGATTTTATGATGAAAAAAGACTTGTCACACTGCTTCACCAAAGCCAGTACGTAATTACCTTGACTGACACAAGCTCGTGTGCTACATGTTGGAAACACTATTTCCCAAAAAGAATGACACTTAATACTCAAGTCTCAAGATCAGGCAGAACAAACCCTTTTGCCATCTTGCAAATATCTTTTGTTCTAAAACAAAGCAAAACCCCCAGTAAATTAAGCCTGTTCTGCTAATTTTCTTTAGCAATGCATCTGAAGTTCTAAATAATTGGAAGGAAAGTTAGAGGACTTTTCACTCTCAAAACAGCAAATCTGGCCCAGCCGATTTCCCAAATGAATCAAGAATCCAGAGCCAACCAACTACGCATTCGTCACTTGGCTAGCAAGGAGGACTTAACTTACAGTAATGAACTTAGGACTTCATTAAAATGTAATTTTTAGTTTAGCAATACACCAGGATGATCTATTGTAGTAGGAAAGGACAGGACTGACATCACAGACTCAGCTTCTTGCTACTTATCACTAATAAATTAATATAAATTAAAAATCAATACAGCAGGGTAGTGCAAGACAAATGTTAATGTCCACGAAGAAAGAATTCATCACCCCTGTGCTGCCAGGCACATCACTAATTCTCCAGGACTGGAAAGGACAGACAAGCTGCTTTGCACAGCAGAGCCAGAATTTGCATCAGCTCCCCATCTGCAATCGATTCCTATCCCCTCATGCCCAAACCATCATCGTACGCAGACAGGACTAGTACCAACTTTGAATTTCTGTGAGGAAGTCTGTCACAGAGCTACCAAAGTTCTCTACTCATGTCATTAAAAATTACCACAGTGTGAATGGGAACACTTTTATATTTCATCTTATGCAACATATCCTAGATTATTTGCAAGACAACCAATGACTCCAGTTATCTCAGTCAGTCAAACTCCAAATTGTTATTAGCCTCAGGTGGAAAGCTGAAAATGAACGCAAAGGATCTGGTATGGGACAAAAGCCACACACCATCTAAGAGCAGCTTTTCCGTTCTTCAAACTTGACCTCAGCAATGCTTGCCCAAGTTACTGTGCAAAAATCAGTATGAAAATAGTATGTAAAGCTCTTGGGACAAAAAAAGGTTTTTCTCACAGATGATCTATCTAATGTTAAATTTTGACACTTTCACTGCACAGTTGCACTTACCACAAGGACGAAGGAAAACTGGTGCCATGCAGCTGGGATTTGTTCTTTGCGACCTGCCCTTTAGGTATCTTTCATATACAAAATGCAGAAATGTCACCATCATGACAACTCAAAAAATATTCTTGAAGGTGACTTGCCACATTTTGTTTAAACTAGATTCATAACTTTGTGGGTTTGAACTGCACTTGGTAGGGAGCCTATCTTAAAAAATAATAATCACATCACTTTTACTTCTGTTATGATCAGAGATATCAATCCTCTTGCAGTTTAGTAGCATGCTTCTCATAAGCACATGTATGGTTATTCTTCTATCAAAAAGGCAGCTGCAAATGCCAAACCTTTAAAGTATTCAATAGACTTAAGAGCGTATTTAATTAAACAAAAGTAAAAATCAACTCTATTTCCCTTCTCAGTAACTCTCCACCCATGGAATTCATCCTAAAAATCTAACTTGTTTATCCTTTGATTCAGACAATTATCTTTGTATGGCTGCATAAAGACAAGACTCCACTGCACCTTCTTTCCAACCACGGCATAGCAACTTAAACATTTAATACATATTCCTTTAAAGAAATTTGAGTGAATTTATTGTATAAAATTATGATTGGCATGGTACAGAAAAGTTCCTTTTAATGCACATTTCCCATTAACTTGTACACAAATATTACAAGTATCAAGCAAAATGCAAAAGTCTTAAGAACTAATTCCATACTACAAAAGTGTTCACATAGTGAAGTTACTCTGGTTACAAAATGTCATGGAAATAAAAGCACTTCAAAATACGTATTTGGGAAATGTTTCGAATAATCAACACAACCTTAAGTCAGTTAAAAAACGCAAAGAAAGAGATACCCTCTTCAAAACACTATTGTTCATTTGGCAAGATGAAGCAAAGTTCAGATCAGTTCACTGAAGGACTGTTCTTTACAAGAAACAAACAAAAAAAAACCCTTTAGTTAAGAAAGGACTCAATTATACTATGATGACAAATAACGCCATCAAAAAGTTATCTGGCTCTCTTGTTTTCACACAGGAGTTGTCAGAGGCAGAGATGTGTAAATGAACACTTCCAGGTATATACAGATTGCCTTTTCAAAAACCAACCAACCAATCAAAACTAAACCTTAAACCAAATGAAACCGAAACAAAAAACCCAAAACAGCAACAACAACAAAAAAAAAACCCAACCAAGAAAAAACCCCAAGCCCCAAAACAACAGAAAGGAGACAATCTGAACTTTGTCGTTTTCATTGAACTAGTTCAGTTCTTTAGGTCCCAGAACCCAAGAACACCAATCTGCAAAGGATACATATTTAAGGAACAAAATGAACTCCCACTACAAAGGAATGCGCAGATGTTCGGTTACGCGAGTGCCGCACACCATCCTCTCGGTAAGGCTGTTAGAGGCTCTCACATCTCTGCTTCCCAGTGGCCTTGAAGACCCACTATTCTCAAGGAGACAAAAATGCTCAGACCCTACAACCAACCTTACAAAAAGGAGGCACAGTCATACTGTTAGAAAATAAACACAAAATTTTGAAGACTGAAAGCATCCTTAAAAACTCACACAAAATAACTACAAAAAAAGCAGTACTTTACATTATTTTTGTATCAGATGACTTGCGTGTGTTTGAGCCATTGAACATTGGTATGTATATCTACATCAAACTCACACATACAGAATAGTGTGTTCAGGCATTATTGTTGTTTTTCTTTTAGACATACACACGTTACTGTCAGGTTATCCAGTCTATTCAAATGCAGTGAAAAACAGTCCACAGCAGGCGTAAAAGGAGCAGTATCCAATACAGTGTTGTCTTGCAAAAATGGAGTCAGAATTCCTGAGTCTCAGAGACATTGCTGTCCTCTCCATTACTGGATTATTTCTTTTTCCAAGGAGAACCTCTAGTTTTCATTTCTTCACTCTGATGAAATTTGTAATAGATTGCGTCTTTTAAAAAATGTAAAACTAGTACAAAAGATGTGCCAACCAAAGTGAATTTTTAAAGCTTTTTAAAGGGAGAGGGGATTCACTTACAAAATAAAGGCCACCTTCTTGTAAAATTAGTACTGCTAATATCCCATCATTCTGTTTAGAGCAGATTTAGCTCCCTGTTCAAGAAGCCTTACCACATGCAGTCATGTGAGCTGAAAAACTTCATCCTATTAACAATTAAAAATATCATATATAGGACTTACGTGGAACAGCCCTTTGTTACAATCACCAAGGTGGCAAATCCAATTAAGTGTCATTCAAATAGTCACTGCAATCTAACTTCTGAATTTTCCCTTGTACTTTGCATATTACACAGTGTAACTTAAAATGTAATTTAAGAGCACTTCAGTCCCACAATGTAGGATTTAAGCTTGTGTGAATACATTTGCATGGCTCTGCAACATTTGTAATGACTTAGAAAAATACATTCAACCAAAACTTTATATAGGGTTCTATTTTTTTTTTAAATCAAAAATGAAGAAAAAGCCAAATGGTCCCATCATTATCTAAATAATACACTCCAAGTTCTGGAAGCAATTCCAAAGCAAAAGCACATTCCAGAATAACATACATTGAATTGCATACTTTCTCATTCACCTTTATCAGTAATAAAATTCTACTGTATATACTTATTCAGCCTTATAAATAATGCTAAGCAGAAAAATATTTACCTCTGTGCTACTTTTTTGTTTATAGAAGCATTTCTCAGTTTATAGGAGCAAAGGAAAAAAAACTAAAGTGCAGACTACAGGCCATGACAGGCATATTAAATGACCAAAGGTGCAGCCAAATTTGCATTTACATCTTAAGTTACTTTGCCATTTTCCTTGTCTTGCTAGAAGTCACCCCATGTGCAATTAAAGAGCTGGTCGGTTGGTTTGTGCCACAGTGCAACCTGTAATCACTTGTAATTTTTTTAAAATCTATTTCAATTGTCCATAGATATTTCTAGGCAATAGCTCAGGTTCACAAAACCTTAGTTATTAATACTTGAAATCACACAATATTGACACCCCCTCCAGAGAATGCTACTGTCCTCTTGTTGCAGTATGTGGTTGAGCCATTGATGCTTGGCTGAGTGTCCTTAACAAGCGAAGTCTTCATTTCCATTTCACACGCTACAATAGCTGCATTGAGTTCCACTTGAGCCCGGTGAACGACATAAAATGAGAGTCCTATGCTTATGACAATCTGCAAATAAAACAAGAGTGTTGTAGGCTGCACTGGCTGTGGGAATGAACACAAAGCAACTGATCTGAATGAAACAAGAAGTTGTCAATACCAACTTAAAATATTTATATAAATTGAAAAGATAAGTTTCTTTCTGTCTGAAATCCATATACTTGTTTTAAAGCAATCCTTTTACTTTCTCTCTTCAATAAAACACCAGTCAAGCTTTTAGCTGAGATCCGCCTTAGGAAAAAGAAAAGACAAAATCTTCAAATAAAAATCAAGGTGCTTCATAGGGAGAGTCCCTTTGAAAGAAGCAAGTTCCTCTGCCTTTCTTTAAGAATGTTAACTAGATGGAATCTGTAGCTTCCTTTCAAAAATCCAAAGAAGTTATATTACTTAGAACAGAGCCTAGAGCTCTGAGTCAAAAACCTGAACTTCATTACTAACTGGCAGGGCTATGTTTTCTTTAACATTGAGGACTGTTGTTTAAAACACCTGTCAGCATGGCAGATGGTGCTGGAATATCAATGAGTAAGACAATTGACAAGTGTGACCACAGGACAGTTGCAGCTGGGCAGTGCCCTGGCAGTCTCCAGCCCAACCTGCTGCTCAGAGCAGGGATGGCTGTACGATCAGAACAGGTTGCTTAGAACTTTTGTCCGGTCAGGTCTCAAAAACTGTAAAAGGATAGAGATTTCAACACTTCTCTGGGCACTCTGCTCCAGTACCCTTGTGCTGAAAATGACATTCCTCACCAATTTATGCTACACATTTCAAAAGCTGGCCAATATAAGAGTCACAATGATGCTACAGACACTAATTTTTGAATAGATAGGAAAATTTCTATTCTAGAAGCATACCCAAATATTTATATTTTATTTGGTTTAGAAATATTACTACCAGTAACCTAGCTCCCTAGATAAGTAATTTTAAAAAAATATATATATATACATAGACAACCATGAAATGTGAAGGATTTTCAGAGCTATTTACTAAATCAAAGTCCCATCAAAGCTCAGCCAGGCAAAACACTCAGCAGATGCCTGAGAGACAGTGCAAGAATGCAAATAATTCTTCCACTAAAGGCCTCCCCTTCAGTTATTCAGTCATGTCCCAAGGACTGGTTTCAAGGAGGTTACTACTCCATCTAAAACATTCAGGCTATCCAGCTACCACTTACCTGAGCAACACTTATGATACAACCTATATAATTTGCAAAGGAGAGTCAATGTCAATTAAAAAAAAAAAATGTAAGTGGGGGAAAAAAGGAAAAGGCCACTAAAAACTACTACCCTGGAAATAACATTTCATGACTAAAGTAATAACTAATCAAGAAACTATTTATTTTCTCTCTGACCTATCAAGACTATCTATCCCACACTTACAAAGGCATTTTTAATACTCATAAACATGCTTCATGAAAGCTATAAATTACACATTCTATTTAGCAGCACACAAATTTCAGGGCAAGGGGGGAACGTATGTTTAAAATGGTCCTAGACATAGTTTTCTATGTCAGCATTGTTAAACATCAGCTTTATGACTGTAAAAAGTGAGGAACAGAAATTACTGCAGTACTTAAAGTCTGCAAACCATAGTGATTGCTAGTCAAACACAGCTTGAAGTACTGTCACTATTAGAGGAGGTCTCAATATATAATTCTGAAATACCCATAACCTCTCTGCTCATAATGGTCTCACACTTAAGACTTACACCCAAGATTTACTGAGAAATTATTTCAAGAGCTAAGGTCATGTAGAGGTACTTGATATACTTCTCTTTCATTTACTCACATGTAAAATCAGGATATTCTGATTTCAGGCATTAGGAAAACGGTACTCTACAGCATTTTTAATCCTATGAATACCTACACAAATGGGGATGCTGAGTGCTAACAGTGAACACTGCACAGGTGCTGGGTCTACATACACATAAGCTTTTCTGTAGGGGTTGTTTGATAAGTCTAAAATTCAGCAGGAGATTACCCTAGAAGGCAAGAGAAGAAAACTTACCAAAAACTGTGTCAGAAAAAGAGAACACTGAGTAAGTTCTGCTTTGTGTTATGGTGAGGTGTGAGAGAATTAAACTTTTCTAATGGCATAAAAGAAAATCTAAAGAAATCAGTACACTGCAAATCCATTTTTCTGGGTATCTAGCAGTCAACAGAAATCACAGAGACAGACAGTACCATTACCAAGGTCTGTGAAAGCAATTATTTTAACTGACCTGTAAACCGAACACAAAATAGCCACTAACACTTTGTTCTGCAATCACATCCTCCATGGTGCGCAAGGTCGTGCCCAAGTACGAATTCAGGAGCTGAGTAGGAAGCAGCCCAAGTGAAGATGCCATCAGGTAGTTGGGTAGTGACAAATCTGTAATCTGAGTAAAAAGACACTGTAAGAAATCAAAAGCAGCTCCAACACAATCTACATATACAAACAACCAGACTACCACTTCCCACAGCCATCCCTGCAAAATCATGAAAGAATATCCTACATTCCTTCCCTTAAACTTTGATTCACACACAGGAGGAAGATAATAGAACAAAACAATACGTGTCTAGTTTCCATCTGGCCTTTTTAAAGTTACTAGGTTTGATTTCATTTCACCTTACATTACACAACATCTCTGTGCAAAAGTCATTAACTAGGGATGCAATTACACTGTTCACTGAAGATATTTATTTTTACCTGGTGAATGGAGCCCTTGGATTTATGAGAATTTACTTCTGAGAAGAAATTACTTTATTGAATGTGAAGGCCTAATGCAAAAATCTGTTTTGCATTTTACGTGTATGGCAAATAATATGAGAGGTAATTGTTCAACAAATGTCACTGTATTGAATACAATCCAGGTAAACAGAATGGCAGACACAATTTGTCTGTGCTGGGCAAGTTATGAGCTTATTAAGATACACACATCCTTCAGTGATCCTTATGAGCAATATCCATCTATATCTATACTGATACATAAGAGTTTCATTAAGATTGTCTACCAAATATATTTTGCATCCCACTTCAATTAGTGAACAGAACAGTACACACGGCTATAGGTTTTATTTATTTCTCTGGAGAAAACACTAGTAATACTTTGGTATTTTCTTCTCATTGCTGTGAAATTTCTGTTCTGTGTCAGTAGGCGGACATATGAGCTTACACGGGAACAAAGTACACAGTCCCAGCTAAATTTGTACCAGCAGCCATCGGGAAATATTAAAGGCAAGCGTCATGAGGTCAAAAGATATTTACACAAGAAAAAAGAAAACAAGAGAAAACTGGGTTAAAAATGAGTATGAAAACGATGATCTTGAAAAAAAGCAGTCCAACAAATTTTCCAGACTATTCAGTTGATAATAACAGAGATCTAATTAAGAACAGTCCTAGCACTGAGAGCCTACATGGAAATTATTGACCTTGCCAGTTTTGTACAATGTTGAAGACCAAAGAATAGCAGCAATGTTACTCATTTCATCATCCTATTCTTAAAATAAACATTAGTTACTGTGAAAGTCAGAGTGCTGAATTCTCAGAGCTCTAAGCACCATCAGTGGAAAGTTTTTGGGAGGAAGGGCAATGGAGCATGAAGATCAAGAATAATTCACTGGAACAAGATCCAATAAGCCATTTCCAAACTTCACACTGCATATTGTACTTCCCAAAGACTGAAATATATACCAGCACCACAAATACTGTATTTCCTTCTCTAGACAAGAATTGCTTAGATTGATAATGAAAAAAGATTACATAATTATGTCAGAACTTCACAGTTGACCAATACTTTCAAAAGACTTTTTAAAACATTGCTGTAATCTGGGCCATGTAATAAGAATGTACAGTCCAAACTTCCCATATTGCCAAGGGAATGAAGGAGCTGCTATTAAAAGTTTCAGAAATACTAATGTAGAGGCAAGATTTGCAAAGTAGGACACTATCATTACATCTAATGGAGCTGGGAAACTTCCCAAAGATTGCTTTAACACTCCTGGCACCTTTCTCATTTCTGTAGATGCATTAAGGACACTTCAGCTGCAGAACAATATATCTGCACATCTCAATGTGTCTTGAAACAACTGGACCTCCTGAGTCATGAGAGAGATTCTTTACAAATGAAGGGGAGACTGCCACTGAATTGCAGCTTGTGCTTCCCACTGTAATGAAAGCTAAAGAGAAGGTGAAAAAGTTTTTGAGATGACCTTTTAACTATACTTTAGGTTTCAAGATACAGTTGCATCCCTTTCCCCAGAATGCACAGGAAGTGGACAGCATCCCTGCCTAAGAAACTAGAGAAATGGTCAATAAAACTTACAGTTTTCCATACTTTTCTTTCTAGGAACTCTACCTGTTCTATGAACCTGCCAGACTGGCATCTGCATGGCCAGGCTGCCTAACAGAGCCTACCAGGGCTCTGTGTCCAGTGAAAGCTCAAGCCAGCAAAAACTAACCCTGAAATCCCAAACCGAGCATGGATGCACCTATGTTAAGGGCCACAACAGAAATGCATTTAAATTGTATTCAAATACAATTAAGAATTACCTAATTGCATTAACAACAATAGCCATTAACTCCCCCACTAAGCCTTGGACAGGCTTTTTCCCATGGAACTTTTGTGTATTCTTTGTGGCTGACACCTTTGGTTCAGCACTGTCAAAGAATAAATGCTTCTGTCAGAACTTTGCTGGGGGCTCCCATGCCTTTAGGGATTGCAGCACAATTTCTCTTCCCTTAATTTACAAATCCCTGTGTTTCAGGTCAGGTAGGTTTAGTGATCAAGAGCAGAGGATAACTCTAGTGCTCTTTTTTACCTCAAAAAAAAAAAAAAAAAAGCCTGAAACAAAACCCCTCAAAACACTCCCCCGCAAAATAACCCCCAACACCAGCCCCTTAAAAAGAATTCCAGAAAATACAAAAAACCAAACGAGATGTCAACTTTCCAACAAGCAGAGGAAGCAGTGTGCATGTTCTTGCAAAGCAGGTACCATTTCTTCAACTCTGACTTCACTGTATGCATTTCTGAACTTAGAGACACACACTTTAACACTCAGATTTTTTAATCAGATTATTTCTTTCATGTAATATTCCCCTTTAAAAGGGGAGGGAAAAGTATGAGATCCCATCTAACCTACATCTGGCACTACAAATAACCAGTTTGCACAAATCTCACTCCAAGAACACACTCGTGGGAAGGAGATGATAACCTGCATACCAGGCCTGCTTGCAGACCTGCCTTCAAAACACTTAAGAGTTGCCAAGGTGAGAGAGCTGTGCGTGGGCAAACGTCAGTAGGAGCTATCAACCCACCCCAGCAGCCCAGGCCACCCTGGCATCAGGAGTGACAATTAAGCAAAACTCAAAAGAGAATACAAACATGCTTTCAGTTAGCAAGTGCAATTTCCAGAAAGGCAAGCAAATGCATTACCTCACCCCTCTATTATCGGCAGAATGACCTTTTAAGAAGCAAGATCTTCATGTCTGGCTGGTGAGATGCTAAGGAATTTGTGTTAATTTTCTTCTTGTGCTGTTTCAATTAATATGATTCCCTCACTAATCAAATCCTAAGAAGCTCTTCCATCTTTACACCCCCTACAAGTCAGCCTCCTGAAAACCCTCAGCAGATGGTACACGCCACTGAACAAGTGTTTGTAGAAATCATTTAATCCCAGCCCTGCAGATGACCCTGCTCACATCAAGGTTATGCCTTTCCCTGAATCTCATGTGTCACTTCCTTCCTTCTCTCTCATTTTAAGTATTCTCAGTATCTCCAGTTTACTTTAAAATATCCACACAGAAAACATGCATAGACCAGACCACTGGAAAATTAAAGATGTGTAATTTTTCTTAAGTTCACTGTTGTCTAAAAATTAATACTTTTCAAATTCATTGCTGAAGTTGTTAGCATGGAAATGCATTTTAAACTTAAAATGAGTGTTAAGTTTTCAAATAAGTGAGATTTCAAGGAAATGACAGCTTGGTCTGTGTAGGTAGAAAAGTGTATTTTTTATGTAACTTAAACTTGACTCAAAATGAGAAAGTGTCTTGAATTCCTACATTTGTATGCAACACTCTTCAGTGATCTAGTAGCTCATATTATATGTTCTCAGTGAAAAATTGAGTATACACTGTGCTTTATTTGACTATGCTACTAGAAGTAATAAACAAAACCAAACAAAAATTAGCAAAAAACATCCAAGTTACTTGGCATAACTCAAGCATTTGGTTTCATCTCATTTCCTATTATTTTAACACTGAAACCATCCACTTGGAAAGAAAATTATTTAGCCTGCAGAATATGGAGAATACAAACCACAATGATTTACAGCATCATTTTAATTTGAACTGGCCCGAATACTCTGCTGAATCGTGTTTCCAACAGAAGGGTTATGCCAGGAAGGAAATCATTTTAACTTGGTAGTACTCTGGTCCCTTCTCCAGATCCAATACTACTCTGTATCATCTGCTGACTACTTCAAGTGACACCCCAAAGTTGTGATCAACCAGACACAACAGCTCTCCCGACTTTAGGAGGGTCACAGCACAGCAGAAGGTTCATCTGCTACACCAGACCTTGGGCTCCAGGAGGGACTCTGCTCTCAGCTGGACAGGTCTAAGCCTCTTCAGTAATACAGGTTAACAGATAAAACAGCAGAGGTTCAGCTGTTCAGTTTCTCATTCTTAACAAGGATATGATTAAAGGATCTGCTTAAAAAGAAATTACAAGTTGCTACAGCTCTTATGGACACACATTACAGCTCTGGAGATGAATGCTCCAGTAAACAGTTTTATATACCGCAATTTAAAAATATTTGATGTGGATATTACACCCCATGCATGGATTAAATTTTACTTAAAAAACAAATTTGGTATTCAGTGACCTACTAATTACAGCCAGATGATTCTGTCAAAATTAAGCAAGTGCTTAAGAAAGGTACAGGATCAGGACTGCAGACAGGGAAAGGAAGGCAGGCTGTAAGAACGTGGCAGACCAAAACGCTTCTTTAGACAGTCGCTTATGTTAAAGAATATACAAGTTACTGATAACATTCACAATCCAGATATTTCACAATCCAGTTTGCTTTGTTTTGATTTCACCAAGTTAGTAGATTCAACTGAGGCATAACACAGCCAAAACCAGATCCTTCAGACAAAGCACTCGGGAAGCAACTGAGGGTCTGAAATTGTCATCAGCAGCATGACAATACTCAAAAAAAACACCCTTCGTGTTCTTCTTAACTTTTTCCTTTAAGATAAAGAGACCAAATTAATGTACCAACCTTCACCTGAAAGCAGAAAGAAAAGCAAGACTAACCCTTTTCCAGACTCGAGTTTAAACTGTCAGTGCCACCCACTTTAGAGTACAGTCCCTTTTCAGGTCTGAGGCTACGTCCTGCTTTGCCCAAAACCTGCAACTTCTCTTGTGAGCGTGGACTTAACACCCTGTATGGATTTGCCAAAGCATGCCACAAACACCAACCACACCGAGAAAGAATTTTAATCTATCCACTCCTTTCTTCCCAATATGATTACTTATATTAAGTAGTTTAGGAAGATCTGGCAAGAATTTTCCTCAACTCTTGCCAAATTTTAAAGTGGATCATTTTAAAAGCACAGACACTTCATAACTGTTGAGTTCTCCACAGATTTTGCTATGCAGCACCTTGGTGATTCTAACACCAGAACGCAGTCTTGAAAGACAAGACAGCAACTCTAACAGAATGCCAGTGAGCAAGGCATCTCAAAAATCTGCCTGCTGTTCTTCTGCATGCACTGAAGATCAGGAAGAGAGGGTTGTTTTTACTGTTGTTAAAAGAGAGAGAAACCATGGTTTGTTCCCAGGAAAGCAGACAACCTCCACCAGCAACACCAGCTACTATGCCGAAAGACATCCTTCCAGCACTTGTCTTCCTTAGCGGCACAGCCCAGTCAGGGACTCACCGCGAAGACGGCATTCTGCAGCCCGAAGGGGATCAGCGTCAGCCGCGATAGAACCACCACCTTGAGGCCGCTGCCGCCCTCCACGACACGGACGATGGCACTGAGCGTCCCGCTGCCCTGGATCCGGGTCCGTGCCCAGCGGGCCAACAGCCGCTTGCAGGCCACGTGGGCGACAAAGGTGCCGACGAGGACGCCGAACACCATCAGCCCCATGCCCAGCACGAAGCCGTAGAGGTAGCCGGCGGCCACGTTGAGCAGGATGTAGCCCCAGCCGCACGGGAAGGACACGACGATGAAGCCCACGGTGAAGAGCAGCACGCCGGCCAGGCTGTCCAGGCTCTCGGCCCAGAGCAGCAGGTCCCGCAGGTACTGGCGCACCAGGGCCAGCGAGGCGAAGCAGACGGCGGCCAGGACGCACAGGCTGAGGCAGCTCTTGCACCAGCAGGTGCCCAGCAGGCAGCAGGAGCAGCGCCAGCCCCGGGCCTCGGCCAGCCCGTGCCCGCCACCGCCCGGCTCGGGCAGCTGGCAGAGCAGCAGCTCCGCGGGCGGCAGCCCGTCCTGCTCCGCGCAGGGCCCCAGCAGCAGCCCGCCGGTCCCCGCCGCCTCCGCCGGGACGAAGCCGAGGGCGTCCCCGCTGCCGCCGCCTCCCGCCGCCGTGCCGGCGGCTCGGGACAGCCAGCGGCCCAGGTCCTGCCGGGAGCCCTGCGCCGCCGCCTGCTTCACGGCCCGGGAGAGGAGCTGCAGCGCCGCGGCCCCCGCGCCCCGCATCCCCCCGCCCCGCCGCCAGGCTCCAGCGCCGCCGAGCCGCGCAGCCCCTTCGCTCCCCGCCTCCCCACGCAGCCTGCGGGCAGGGGCGGCCGTTCCCTCATCGCCCCGCCATGGCCCGGCTGCCGAGCCCGGCCGAGGGCCGGGCGGGGGCGGGGAAGCGGCGGCGGGGAGGGCGGGGAGGAGGGGGCCGCGCTTCGCCGCCGCCCGGCGGGCGGAGGGGCCGCGGCGGCCTCCGCGCCGCCTCCCGCCTCGGCCGCGCCGCCGGGGCTGCGGCGTTAGACGGCGGCGGGGCCGCTCTCTCCGTCCCGGCAGTGGCAGTAGCGGCCCTGGCGGAGCGCGAGTCCCGGGGGGCGGCGGCAGCGGCGGCGGCAGCAGCGGGGCTCCATCTCCCCGCGCGCTCGGCTCCCGCTCCGCTCCGGGAAGCGCCTTCTCGGAGCGGCGGTGCCGATGTGGCAGCCCCGGGAGGGAGGAGGCGAAGGGAGGCGAGGCAAGGCGAGGCTCCGGCGGCAGCAGCGCCCGGCCCCGCTGCGGGGCTCGGCGGCGGCGCCCAGGCTCCGCCTCCCGCCCCGCCCCGGGAGCGCCGCGCCGGCCGGGTGTGCCCCAGCGGGGCCCCGCCGCCCGCCTCGCCCGAGCCGCCCCGTGCCGCGCAACCCGACCGGAGCCCGTGCCAGCAGCCGCATTCCCGGCAGAGCCGTGACCCCTAGGGTTTGGAGGAGCCGTGCTGGAAAGCGGGTTGTTTTCCGTCAGGGGAGTGCGGGGTTCAGGCATCTCTGGCTATACTGTTACTCTTGCCCTCCCTTGACATGTCGGCGACTCTCCCTCTCTTACGTGTAGGCTTTGTATCGCAAACACCCCGGCTTTCCCCTCTCCACCAGCGAGACCAGCCTCTCCCGGCCAGCGGCTGGGGTTTGAGCCGAGGGGCGGTAGCCGATGCGCCCGGGCTCCACGGCACCCCCACGGCAGCTCAGCGTGGCTCACATCCCTGAAGAACGGGACCCACTTTGGGATGGTTTGAGCTTGAATTTTGAACCATTGCAAGAAAGAAAGAAACAACCTGGATATGCAGTGAGGGCTCCATTTAGAGGGGTGTTTTCTCGGGAACCTCGCCGAGGCTCGATAGCTTCGTAGGTCGCTTTTGCTCTGACGTTATTAAAGGCAAGGTGAAGAAAAGGATTTGTTTTCTTTACGACGCTTAAACACACAGTGTGCTCCCGTGGAGTTATATTCCCCTGCTGGGAAATTTGCAAGCGTATATAAAACGAGAATGCGTGTGAGTTGCAAAGGTTAAAGGGTGATTGGAAACAAACAAACAAACAAGCAAATCTCAAAATGAAGAACATATCTTTAATTACTGCAATTATGCATTTGCAAAATACAATGTTAGAAAAAATATAACCTGGACAATCCAAAAAATTAGCCTAAGAAAATGACAGATGTCTTTGAGAGCCAACAGCACAATAAAAAAAAAAATCCTGGGGGACTCTGTACTGTAGGGAAATTGCAGATAAATGTCTCGGGCATAATCTGCTTTCTTGCTGTTACCTGTATCTGAATGTGAGCATTCAATTTTGTATGTGCTTTTTGCTTACAATGCAAACACAGGCAGGGCATACATTCAGAATTATAATAACAATAATGTAAAGGAAGCCCTGCATTAGAGCTTGTAAAGGATGACAGGCATGCTTGTACATTCAGTAAGGCATTTCAGCAAACCAGGGGTGACTGGAAGTTCAGTAGAAGAACAAGAAAACAAAATATTAATTTCTGGTTTTATACTAAGAGCACATATGTCTTTGATGTGGATCCAGCTTGTGTATATTTTTGTTCAATGCAGTTACTTTCATAAAACAGGAAAAAGCCTGGGTGGAAATGTCTAACAGAGTTACATGCCTTATCCTTCATTGCTGTATTTAAAGTGCAGAACCTTGTACTCTGAGCTGGAATGAATCTCCGGCTGTCACTCTAAAAGCTACAGGGTTCTGTAGTTATAATCACAGAAAATGTACTTGAAAAGTGATCACAAGAGAATATGAAGAACAGAATGGTCTGTCTAAGTGACAGTGTTGATATTACACTCTAACCCATAAAAAAAAAAATTGAACTAGTTAGTGGAGATGCTTTTCCAGTCGCTGGGAATATACAGGCTGAAACTCCTTGACCTTATCCATCACCTGGGCTCCCTAAAATAGCTAATCCTGGCATTCCTCCGTCCCCTGCAGCAATAGTTCAGGAAGGAAAGGCAATAAACAATCAGATTTTGAGTGACACAGAGCATGGTCGTGGAGCATCTTTGGATAAACATCCAAGCAAGGCCACAGGAATTCAGCAAGGCTTGGGTGGAGCTGGTCGCTGCTCCCACACGCACAGTGGATACAGCTACAGAGATGAGAGGCAGTGTCAGCTGGCTCCTGCGAGCCTTCCCGGCACGCTCTTACCATCTGAAGGGAAGAAAACAACCTCACACACCCTTGAAAATGTGCCAAATTGACACATTGCTAAACAACATGCCGGACAAAGTGGTCCGCCTTTCAGACTTACTAGTCAGTGAATCATAGGGTATTCCTGTACCATGGATGATGCAGTTGCAATGATATAAGCAAGCCAGGATCTGTAAGGAAAAGCAGTTATCTTTCCAATCATTACACTTAGAAAACTAGGCAAGCTCTTGAGCACACAGCTCCTGGACAAACACTCTGTGCTCCAAAAAAGATAGCACTTTTTGTTTGTTTTTTCTTTTTCCCCAGGTAGATTAGTTGATTTAGTGAATAATTTGCAGCAAATGCTGTCTAACCTGTTCTTTTAAAAAGCACAACTGGCTTCATTACTTTTGGAAATTATTTGAAGTAATAGGAATAAAGTGTACAGGTTTTGTTCATATGGGTTTAAATTATTGCATTACATTATTGCAACTAATACTGCTCCTATACTTCCTAATTACTTAGATTCTCATTATCCCATCTATCATTTGAGCTGATTTCTTACCTTTCTTTACATTTAATTTTGGTATTTCTCGGTGAATATAAGTAAAACCTGAGAGGCACAGGGTAACAGCTGAAGTACTGTTCTGCTCCAAGAAAAGGTGTTCTGTAGAAAGACGCTCTCACAATGACGTAGATGGCAGTGGATATTGAAGAATTTTTGCCAGACAGGTATTTTTTCCAGGCCTGTGATGTACGCCGAGGATATTTCCTTTTCCTGGCACAAGCAACTGAGAAATGCTATTTTGTGTTTTGAAACTATGATTCTTCTGTCTCATTTTTTTTATTTGAAGGACTATTAGCATGCAAACACACCCAACTAAGCGCATGAGTCATCTTATTGAAATGAAAGATATGACTCATTTAGGTCCATGCAACTTGTCCACACTGAATAGGAACCCTGAAGATGGGGAGTAGGATGCATTAAGCCACAAATCAGGACCTAAAGTAATTCTGCAGCTCCTGAAAACTTGCCACAGTTATTTCTGAATTGCTTTTTGGGAGGGAGAAGCAGGACTTTTTTGAGAAAATTATATTAAGAACCATAGCGCCAATGTACTGCTAAATGTTCTGCCAGCATTACTGTGAAGATCCTTTGGTGGGAAGTGCAGAATTGACTAATCTATGTCAGGAGCAACCATTCTTAGGCCACAGCAGGCTCACTGGAAGTGCCTCCATCTGGCCTGCAGTCTTCCTTGCTATAGATTCCTTTACATCCACTTGAAGGAAGGGGGATATAAACTGCTCATGCAGGGAATACACTTTTTGCTGTTAAACAGAGTATGAGTTGCAAAGATGTAGGGGATGGTATTAGCAAGGAGCAAGTCATGACCAGAGAAATTATTCTGGTAGACCAAGTTAGGTCTGCAAGCCATAGCTTAGGCCCCACTGATTTGGATTGTTGTATTTCAAATAGATGTGCATTCACAGTTTTGTCAAAGTGAATGACAAGTGTGCTGAAAGAAAACAAGCTATCATGTAGCATTATATGACATTGCTTGGATTCCCCATGAAAGGTGATAGTTCTGAAGTTACTGCATCAGGAATAGGAGCTGTAAGAGGAGAAAGGGCACTATTAGCAGCTAGGGATCATCCAATATTTTAATTTTTTTGACCAATATCTATCAAGATATAACAAATTTTGTGTTGCTTTCACCAGGAGCTACTTAATTCAGGAAAGAACTTTATATAAAGATACAAACATAAAAAATGAAATACCCATAAGCCTCATTTAATATATCCTTGAAAGAGTTTTTAAGTATTGAGGTGAGAATCCAGATTGTGTTATTTTGCAGCTTGATTTATTAGGTGTCTACAGAAACTTTATTACTTGATATATAATCCCAATTTCTAAGATAAGTGTCATATAATCATGTTAAAAACACTGAAGAATTTGATATACTATCATAAACTCATATAATTCAGAAAATGAATGTGTTTATTTTCATACATTCTTCTACTTAAGAAATACGGTTTATACAACAATTTTACAAGAAACATTTCAAACCAATTTGATTACAACTCTATGTAAGGCGTGAATAAAAATGAAATGCAGTAAGCAATGTGCTAAAATATTTACATTGAAAATTCTGAGACATCACTCTGGTATTACTTATTATGTAAATAGTGACACATTTAAAACAAGTCCATTTCAGTAGAACTGAGGATTTTTGACATTCCTTAGAGTGTCCAAGCCCAGAAAGAGGACATGAGAAACCTTAAACATCCTTATATGTAAGGCAAAAAGACAGTTGTATACTTGGCATATCTATAGCTACCTTCACCTGTTGCAGTAATGGAAAACTTAAACTCATTAATCTTAAAGACTTACATGGAATTCTTCCTTGGAAAGGGATATCCTTAGGCTGGCAGAAGAAACTTCTGCCAGTTTTTCATTCCCTGAAATGTCTGCTTTGTTGCCAAAAAAAAAGCATTAGTCAAGGGCTGTTGGTCTGCAGAATAGTCTAAAATTTGGAAGTTACAAAATTTCTCTTGAGGACTAGACTGCTATTATCTGCCCTAGGAAATGGCAAGCTATGGAAAAAAACCCAAGTATTAGATGAATTGTGTCCTCCTGAAGTGCACAGTGCAATCATTAGATGCACCTCAAAATGTTAGCCAAGTAATTACTTCTACCAGGACCACAAACTAGGAATCTACATTTTCATGCAACAAAATACTTGAGACAACTCTTGGGAGCACTAAGATCTAGAAAGTGTGTTTTCAAAAGGAATTTTGGGTATCATGAAATAAAATACAGTGAGGAAAGCGTATCTGAGGAACAGGAAACTCTCTTGGTGAAGTCATTTATTGAGGCTGTTCATGCCCAGATTCTCCTCCACTTTGAAGTGACTAAAGGAAGAACTATAGCTAAATATATACCATCCTCAGGGCACTTTTAATGGGAGGGAGGTAAGTAAATTGAAATGCTAGCATATCCTTAATGTCATGTTTTCATCAGTTCCCACACATCTGTGTCTTTTTAGCAATATAGTTTGATATTCTTCAGCAAGTTATCACATTCCTTTTCATACATCTGCAATCCTGTATGTAAAAGCTGTATCTATCTCTTTCATACATTTACTTTTAAAGTATATTTACTTTTACAGTAAGTTGCAAAGCAGAGAAAAGTAGCCTGCATTTTCACTTTTCCATGGCAAGAGTACAGTTCTAGTAGGTTATGGATTGGAGATCAGTTTCTCCTAATATTTTTGTGATTTTGTAAAAGTATTTAGTGTGAAAGGTTAACCCAAAATCCAAAAAGTCTGTTTTAACAGCACAGTAACATCTGACTGAATTTTACTATTAAGCTTTATTAAGCAGCTCTAAGCTTAGCTTCAAGTCAGCACTGAAGCAGACAATCGAGTTTGTGGGTTGGATAAACAAACATGTATTTACATTTGAGGGTATAAAGGAGGCCATCAGTTACAGCAGTCTTAGATCAAGAAAAAAAACAACTTACTGATTAATTTCTTCATGTTTTCTCGGTTTATAATTGGTTTTTACTCAGCAAAGTTTTAGTCCTTCTTCATCTTTGTTGTTATTTCTTTATTTGAGAAACCACAATATGGTAACTGCTGGCAGGCATTGAACATAGCAGGGGTTTATGCCTCTGTAGAAGCATGAGGACTGAAAAAATCTCAGCTTCTAAAATCAAAGGCAGGGCTCATCTGAGTGTTACCCTATATCAGGCACTGTTTATATCAGTCTGCATGTTTATAATCCTTGTTGTACTATATCTACTAAATTATTTATTTTTCATAGTTTCAGCTAGACTAACTGATGAGTTACAAATGTCCTCTGAGAGAACATTCACATTTTTTATTAAACACTGGTGAAAACATGATTTTAAGCCTAATTTGCCTCCCTTTCTGACTCTTACGACCCTAGCCCCAGGCAAAAGAGCATTTTAACTAGAAGCCCCAAAAACCAGAGTTTAGTGGACAGCCTGGCTCTTCTGTACTGTGTAGTTTAAAGGAGAGGTAGATTATGACTGGGCTTGGTAAAGTCTCTTCTTAATGTTCTCACCTCCTACATGCCAAGACTGCCAAGTGGAAACTCTACTTCTTGCCTGCTTTTTCTAGGTTCTGGTGTCTGCACCTCTAGTCCAGCAGCTGAGATTGGGGACACAGTGTAGGTGCAAGAACAGCAATCCATTAAATTTGCAGCAAAGATTTTGCCAAAGGCTTGGAGTGTCCTGTCTTTCTTTTGAAGTATTCAGTAGTCCTCAGCAGGCTTGGCAGGCACTCAGGAACTTGTAAGAGGTGCTCGATATCAAGCATCTTGGGAGAGAGACATAGCATACAAATAAATAAATGATCAGATGAGATAGAGAGGGCTGACAGGACTTAAAGAATGTTAGTGTTGATAGGGAACCACATGAAAAAGGGCTGTGTGTTCTTTTTGGTGCTGTTTCCCCTCTCCTCCAGTCACAAGAGATGCTGTAAACATAAAAATGCCTTCCAGTCCTACTTGAGTGGAGTTACACAGAAGAAGGAATGAGAAACAGGCTAGAGGGACTAGGTCTGTGCTTAAAGAGCCTGCTGCCTCTGGCCCCAAACCCATTCCATCCAGGGCAACCTCAATGCATCCTTTCCTGCACTTGAGGGCAGCTTTTCCATAACAGGAAGAAGGAACCTGTGATGCTGGAAGAGACAACCTTGCACACAGTAATTAAGATTAGTGTGTTTGCTAAATACAAAGCCTGTGGAGAGGGCAGATCTCTATTATGGGGCACACAGCTTAGGCAAGTAGGAGTCCAGGTGCATGGTATTTTGGACTTTTGAAAACAAACATTTCCAAACGGTACCTCTTACCAGGTTCAACAGAAACAAAACAGCTGTGTTTAAAAATATTTAGACATGTTGAAACTATTTATTGACTTTGAGACTGATTTTAAATGCTCATATATTGATACCCAAAAGCATTTGTTTAAACTGAAGTTATTTAGTAAGCCTGGTTCAAATGATATCGTTAGGTAAAATCAGAAAGAGGTTTCCAAACCTGGTCTTTCAAAGACTTAGCAGCACACAGGTTTCAGTCATGTAAGTAGATATATCGATCTGCCTTCTTTGTACTGTGGTCAAAACTGTTCTCTCTAGAGCCAATAAACGCCAAAGGAATATTGTAAATACTTGCATATGGCATTATTAAACACACAGAAAAGATAGACATGTCAGTGGTAGACATTTTCAGGCAAAGACATCCACAAAACCTGAAAGCATACAGAGATTTCCATGGATGTGCTCTACAGCTTATATGCTCTACAGCTTCTTCAGTTCTTTACCTGGATTTAGAGTTTGTTTCTGAAGGTGTTTGTTTGGAGGTTTGAGCCATTAGTCTTTATTACAACAGTTTCAATTTTACCAGTTTTCACTGGGCACAGTATTTTGTCAACTGTCTGGCTCTTGTGTACTTTGCATTCTCAAAAGACTGTATAAGCATTTTGTGTTGGATATATTGCCTCCATCTGTCCCTCGAAGCACTTAAAATTGCCTTTATAAAATATGTATACAGTAAATCAAGCATATAGTCCCTCTGAATGAATCTGCTCTAAAGTGCTTTCCAAGTCATCAGGCAAAACAGGCAGTCTGCAAACCCAGGTGTTGCCTTAGAAAATAAACACATTGGCAGCACGGCAAAGATAGCCTAGAAAGATGTTCTCAGCCTCAAAAAGGAGTCTTTCCCCATTACTGCTCCCAGAGTAGCAAAAATGATGATGTGAACCATCGTGTTGTGCTGCTCATTCCCTGCTGTGCAGCCCCAATTCACACACCAAGGGGAGGTATTTCAATTTTTTATTCTAGTTTGCACAAAGTAGGGAGATAACACACAAAAGACTGGCTCCCTGATCATCAAGACTATGCATTTTAACAAAGGCATCAGCACTCACTGGTTACAGATTACATAATTTTTTTCTAATTAGTACTCAAATTCCTATTAGTTGTATCTTTGCTCCTCATGCTATTTAGTCTGCATGTGCAGTTCTTCCCTCCAGTTGAGTCTGGGGTCTGCTTTAAGTAGGTGGCCAATGAGTTGATGGTCACAATCTCCCACTGCCAGAATTGCCTTTCCCCCAGTTACTGCTCAGTTCTGCTGACTTCACTCCTGGTGGCTCTCAGCCAGACAGCCCATTCATCTTGGGTTTGTCTTCCTTTTTTCTTAAAACAAAAGATTAGCCAAGCATACAACATTCACAATGCAATTGCTTAATCATAACTGTCTAACTAGAGCTACTGAGTAACAACAGGAAAACAAATTGCAAAGTTTGATTCTAATCTTGAGCGACTCAAATCTTGGGGGGCTTGATATGATTTGTAGAAGTCTTGACTTAACCAGAGAATTTTTTCTTCATTGAAAGAGCACCTCAAAAGCTTTGTACAACACTGAACCAGCTATCTTTATAAAAACTCTGAACAGTGTTTGTTTTCTTCACGCTTCTTGTGATCAGAAATAAAACAAAAGGGTTAAATACAGGGAGCTAGTATCAAATCTGGGATAAAAATCAGTTATTTTTTTGTATTGTATAAATTTCTATTTTTGTGAGTCCTTTTTTTAAATCTTAAAAGATAAAGAGGCTTTTTTTTCAGTAAGTCTGTGCAACAGGGAAAGTTCCCAAAGTTTTCTTAATGTTTTTCAGTCTTGTTAGCATATTCTGAAATCACTCTTTCAATGTTATTTGTATTCCTTCATGAAACATTTCTGAATATATAGACACCTTATACTGCTCCATGTTTAGGAAACTGTTAGCTCTGTCATTCTGTATGGTCCAGGTGATAACACAACATCATCCTTTATTCTTTTTCCAGTCAATAACAGTGGGAGGTTCAACCCTATTTCCCTTCCTCGTCTGTCTCTTTCCTGGCATTCTGCCTATGGCCATGGAGTAGCAGGCCTGTATTATCAAGCAGTTACACCAGTTGCTTCAGGCATGCAGATCTCTTCAAATTAACTTCTTCATGCCCCTCATCAGCTGTTGCTGCTTTATCAATGTACTGTCAGATGGGCAGCAGGCACCAGTCCTAATCCAGGACCAGCTGAGATGCTATTCTGTCCTTACAGCAGCACCACCATAATATTCCTTACTGAAAACTGGATAACCTAATCAGCTGTGTTTCTTTCAACAAAATTTAGTTTAATTCTTCTTTATGAGTGTTATTAATATTTGTCAAATAAGACGGGAATCATTTAATAACAAAGGAAATATTGAAGAGCTATTATGCACAATTTTTAATGAGTTTTGAATGAAACTCCACACCACTCCAGCCTTAATATGGCTTAGTATGGAGTATTCCTAATTTTCTTCTTTATGCATCAAGACCTTCCAGATTAGTCTCACATCTAACAAGGCACAAAAGTATTGAAAAGTTTTGCTGTGATGTACATGCATTTTAAAGTGCAAATTCTACCTCACCCCCTCTACAGTGCACAAAAATTTACATAAAATAATTATTTGACAAGGAAAAAAAAGGCAAAAATCATTTGGAGTTGATTGTGTGTGATGCTTAATAACTTGGGCAAATAGTTACAGTGTGCTATGCTAATGTTATCCTTCAGTACAAAGAGCGACCAAATACACCCAATATATGTACTTTGATGATCACATCAAAGATACTTTATGCTCTATAAGAATTAATATGGCTGGAGTAAGGCTCTGGCATGACCATGGCACCTCTGCATGAGTCTTTCCATTCCATGACTCATTGCAATCATAAGAAAAAGGCTATGGTGCCTTTTTTCTTGGCCTGTGAAGTTATAGACTTTTTCTCTACCAAATACCTTGATCTAAGGTGCCAAAAGAGAACTGCTGAATTCCTGGAGAAGCCTTTATGTCTCCACAAAAGGAGATGTTAGGAATTTCCTTCTAGATCTCCTTCAAGGACAGACATGAACACCAGTAATGGCAGGGATATAAATTACCTCTAGTCTGAATCCATGGACAAACTGCACCTGCTGTCCCTCAGGACCTGTACTGCTCTGAGGAGCACTGACATCATACATGCAGAGATCCCAAACTGTGAAGACTCAGTTCAATGTAGGTAACTGTCCTGGTTTTAACTGGGATAGAGTTAATTTCTTCTCAGAAGCTGTTAGGTTGCTCTGTTTTAGATTTGAAATGAGAATGGTGTTGGTAACACAATGATGTTTTTGCTAAATTGTGTTTACCAAAGTCAAGGACTTTGATTTTGTTACTGTGTTTTTGGTTTGGGGTCCTTTTTTTTGGGGGGGGCGGGGAGGGGGGCAGTTAGGGTTGTTTGGGGAGGGGGGGGTTGGTTGGTTGGTTTGTTGGCTTGAGTTTTCTTGGTTTTTGGGTTTTTTTGTCTCATGCTCTGCCAGAGACAAGGTACGCAAAAGAAAATGGGAAGGAGCACAGGTGACCCAAACTGGTCAAAGGGATACTCTACACCACAGAGCACCATGCCCAGGATATAAACTGGGGGAGTTACACAGAAGGGGGGCCAATTGGGGTTTGGGAAGGGTGTTCTGGCATCAGTCAGTGGATGGTGAGCAATTGTATTGTGCATCATTTGTTCCCTTTTCATTGTCATTATTATTATCATTTACCATTACTACTGTATTTTACTTTGGTTTTGTTTATTAAACTGTTCTTATGGCAACTTGCAAGTTTTACTTTGATTCTCGTTCCCATTTCACTGGGCTCAGGGGAGAGAAGGGGCTTTGAGTGAGTGGCTGCATGGTGCCTGATTTCCAGATGGTCTTAAACTATGACAGTAATACAATTTAATTTGCTAATTTCAAGGAAAATTCTGTTATTAATACAAACTACTTCTCTGGCTTATGTATGGTTAATATGCTAACAGGGGCTAACAAGTGTAAAGAAGGATATCACATCTTTCTTATTTGAATCCATGGCATTAAAAAGTTATTTGGGGTTTTCATGTTTTTGTGATTGGTTTGTTTTGCAGTAGCTACTGTTCTTTCTTTCTTTCTTTCTTTCTTTCTTTCTTTCTTTCTTTCTTTCTTTCTTTCTTTCTTTCTTTCTTTCTTTCTTTCTTTCTCAGAAGTAGAAATGTCTCATGAAGAGTCTTATGAAGCAGTTCTTTAAAGAAATCAGAAAACCGGCAAGAAAACTGGATGTGAGGTGTTGAGTTTCTGTTGAGAGCAAAGATCTTGTATCTTGGGTCTCTGTAACACCTTTAGTCTTTATTTCACATTTTGGTTTCCTAGTTGCCCCTTTCTTTAAATTTTGTCATGCACTTTAAACTTTCAACCCTTCAGATGCTTCATGTTACTTCATTGGTCACTACTCCTCCACCTGCCCATTTGACCAAAACTTGCTGGGCAGAAGGCAGACACATTTCTTAGGCAATACCTTTGGAGATTGCTTTGGAATTAAGACAACTAATGATAAACTTGGTTTGTAGTGATAAAGTCAATCCCAGTAGCTTCCCAAGAGATACAGAAAGCTTTTTGCAAATTTACCCTTTAAAGACATACCAAACTGAGGAACAATTCATTGAACTGGCATTTGGAATCCACAAAACATTTCTTTTTTTTTTGTCTTGATTTTTAATTAGCATTTACTTATTTAAGTTTAAGCAGCCCTTTCCCATCTTTGTAGTTATTTCTTTATCTCAGAGATTACAGATTGAGTCCATTCAAGGTAATTGAGTTGCTCAGGCAGGATTTTGCTTTGGCAAATCCATGATGACTACTCCCATATATTTTCTTCTTCATGTTCTCAGAAGACTTTATTTGTGCTGTGTGTCTTTCAGATAACATACAGAATGTATTTATTCGGAATATATTTTCACTCTGAATACATTTTTCACTCATTTCCCTGCTACGTATTTCTCACAGTGTATTTTCTGGTACAGTACACATTCCATGATCACAGAATGTCACTAGTGGACAGCAAACACAAATAGGGCTGGAGCCAACCCTGATCTAGATCTGGGGACTGTGCTGTGTGTGGGGCTTCACATTATGTGTCTGAATCCATGTGCCACTCTGGAAGAGGCTAAAGAAGGATGCACCAGGAGAAAGTTAAGGGCCATGTTACCTGTCTCCCCTCCCTGCCTCTTCCTTCAGGATATTGAAGTCCCCTCATTAGGAACTATTTCTCTAGGTAACAGTCTGGAGGAGGGAGATTAATAAAATTCTATGCATCAAGTAGTTACATAGGTGAAAACTTGATCTGATTCAGTAGGGCATTACAGTAGCTATAGAAGAAATTA